>LKNJ01000407.1:0-170408 GCA_002120245.1 Maccullochella peelii
AATACTAATAATTAGACCAATAACAACAATAGCAGCAGCGACCGCAGAGCAGGAACACAGGGGCAGCAGGTGGGAAAAAAAGGCAGCACTTTTTAAAAAACTGTCATTGAACATAATCCAAGGTTGCACACTCATTCAATATCAACCTTGCCACTAGGGATATTGACAACACTTTGTGTAGTCATGATTTGTTCTGCAGGAAATAACTAGTCAGTAGTCTGTATCTGTAATCCAAAGTACATTGCGGAGAAGCAAACAAAACAAACTGGGCTACAATCTTCATGTCACAGTAAATTAGAATGAACATTATTTTCACTTTCTCAAAACTGTAATTTAAAATATGTTTGGTAAAATGTTGGAACCAGCTCTGTAATATTTTGCCTTGCTTTGCTTTGTGCTGTGTGTATTGTCAACTGGTGGTCTTTTGCATTTGGAAAAAGGAGACAAGAGGCGGAGGTGAAGAATAAGGGGAAACTGTGCTAAATGTGTGAAATCATTAATATGATAGGCTGAATAGCCAATCAGAGAGCTCCCTCTCACCAGCAAATTCAACATGCTCAAAGGCAGGGTTAGGTAGACTGACATGGACCAAGCCAGACTGTCCAGTGTGAGAGGGCACTTATTTCACTCATCTGTGTGCTCTCTTTTTGTCACACACAAGCAAACACACACACAAACACACTGATGGTTCTGGGAATCCACTGCTGTGGTCTGTGGTTATAATCTATCAACAGTATCTTTCACCAACTTGACCAGGAGCTTTCAGCACAATATCGACTGGCACCGTTCCACAATACACACTATCACTATTCCTCTTTCCATTTCCCCTTTGGAATGCATCCATTGGCCAAATTTATGTGTGTGTCCATATCCTCTATCCATAATAGCTTTATTTTGTAGGCCCATGTCTTCAAGTATTCTTGTCATGTGATATTTATCTCTCCTGGTATTCTTGGCTTAACTGAATGAGTATTTCTAAGGATGTTTTTGTGCATGTATTAAGTTTATTTTGGGTCCTGTGACCTGCAGTAAAACCATCTTCAAAAAGCGGATATAGCCTTCTGTGCAAACTACAGTCTGCATACACAAACGTGTCACTTAAAATCAGCCTGACATGTGTCTAAATACATCATGTTAAATATTCAAAGACAGGAGAGTTTCTTAAGGACATGACAGCACAAGGAAATCACAGACCCAGATGCACACAAGTTTGCTGCTTGAAACACATGGATGGAGAAATTGAATGATTAATCCTCCCTTCCCACAATTCCTCCATCCTTGGGCCTCCATCCCGCCTTCTCCACTCATCCGGTGTTGCTGAAAAATGGCATGTATGTCAAGCATACCTTCACTGAATATAGTTTGAAATACATGCATTTTACTATGTCCATGGCATTTAATCTTCATTCAGCCCATACACAATGATACATGATGAGCACCAGCAATAAGATGAGGAGGGAGGAATAGGAAGGGAAAACATTAAATTACCCACAAATGTTATTTTCGCTGTTAATTGCTTGAACACGGAGGGAACACATTTACATTTTAAATTGATCATTGTCTTCAAAGTCTTATGGAAGAGCTGTAAATGGTGTAATTATGCATGCATGAATACATGTCATAAAGACGCAGTGTCATTGCACTCTGCCAGAAAGTGCTGTATGTGTTACCATAAGCAATGAGTGACTTCATATTTCAGATATACTCATACTCATTTTGCATGAAAGTTTTGACAGAGAGACTGCAGCACCTTGTTAACAAACAATAACTGAGAATGCTCTGGCGTGTAGACAAAACACTGCAATTTTGCTAGATTCGACAATATTTTGCACCAAAGTATATGAATGATGACAAAACAAAACATAATATTTCTATAATCTGTCAGCGCTGAAGAACAAGAACATAAACATACTATGCAGACAAAATACATCTTTGATTTACAAAAGCTGAGTGAGAGCACATAGCAAAATGCACCGAAAACAACACATCCAGGCCTGTTTGTCAGACAATATGCAGGAGAGCATCTTTATTAAAACATTTCAATGGATGCCCAAGATGCAGCGCTTGTTGTTTGCATGTGCAGCCACAGTCGCTGAAGAAATCCCTTTTAATGCGGTCGCCCTGGATCCAGCCTGCCTTTGATAATCCTTCATTGAATCATTTGTACTGTAGTTGTAGTAATACTTTATAATCCCACTCTGCATGGCTTGTGATGTTTCTACGATAAAATAAATCCAATAAATAAATGCAAGAAAAAGTACCAAACACACATACCAAAGCAGTATACTGTATACGTACAAGCTCTCGTGTCTAAATTAAAGTCAGGGGGAAAATCCTTTCTGATCATACCACAATGACAATGTAGGAACAAACTGTTCAAACAGTGTGTAAGCCTTTGGTGAATAGAGTAGAAGCAAATGAGTATACCAAGTCATTCCTTTTAAATTCCAACAGCTCAAAAGACACCATAACAAAGCATTTTTACTTGCAGGTAGAGAAGATGTGTGTCAGTAAAAGGTGAAACTGAAATCTCAGTCTACAGTTGGGTCACAAATAAGGGGTTAGAAAATAGCTTCATCACATCTTTTGTTGCAGAAGGAATTATGTAAACTAGTTTAAAATACCTGCCAGAACCGTCCAAACCACACAGCAGTTTAGTCACGGGCATCTGATGATACTGGCACCACATTGAACGAAAAAAAAGGCCCATATTTGATACACCTACACAGACGAGAGACATGCATACAAACACATGGACACGCATGCAAATCCTCGGCACCCAATGGCAATGTCATCAATGTACAAAGGAAAGCAGTCTCAAATAAAGGATATCCACTGCAATGCAGGGCTTTTGTGGAGGGTAAATGCATACAAACATTGTTTAACCACCTGTCAAATTCTAAAATAGCATTACCCCAACACTTCCTGGGCATTTATGCATACTTTACACCTGTTAGTGAGCCCAAACTGGTTAACCTCTCACAGTTTCTTTTGCAAAGTCTACGATTGTTCACTTTGCTTCCACTGTATCCTTTGATAACAGAGCAACCATCAACCCACCTCCCACTCACGTTACACGGGAATTAAAAGAAGTGAACCCCCACACACAACGTTTGCTGGAGGTGAGTCCATGGAGCAGATGAATGAAAGACCCCAAAGTAAGAAGCCAGCTATCAGCCATTATGTGAGGGTTAAGGGTTTTTTTTTTTTAGATTATGGTTGTTTTAAGTTAAAATGACACTTAATTATCTAGCTAGAAGTTATACCATAAGTGTTCTCAATAACTGCTTTGGAAGATGTTTTTTAAAGACACAGTTTGTAATCCAAATGTAAACAAAAGGGTAGTTACACCAGCAAAATTCAACACTGAAACCTTCTACAGCTGCCAAAATGATTGACATATATTTTCATTCAGACACTAATACCACATAATAACTATATTTAAATGATTAATGTTTTCTGATGCTGTTAAAGAGTTGTTTACATCAGTAATTGCTATAAACACAGCAGTAGTTCTGGCCAGTAGTTAATTAAATAAATAAGATAATTTAGGAAAGCACACATAATGCTGATCTTTCATCTATAAGTCAAACTGTTCATTTATGTATATGACCACCCTGTCTATATGTATCATGACATATAATGTCTATATACTACTAATTTGCAATAGCAAATACATTTAGGAGGGAACGTAATTGTTTTTTCACCAATATGATGCATAAATGTTGGTAATTCACATATTAAGCAAGTCACACAATGTTTATACTGAACGTATCAGTATAAATGTTCACTGACAACGCCAGAATATGAGATCTTGCAATACAACATCCACTGCAACTACAGCAATATTAAACTTTTTTATGGTCACGTTTAGGCACTTGCAGCACTTTGTTAATGAAAGGTCATGGTCTCGGTTTAAAACACAAAAGTCTACAATGTACGAGACACAACGTGTTTATCAATGTTTAATTGAAACCACAATCTTTCCCTAAGCTTAACCAGAACACTTTTGTTGCCTAAACCTCACCATAGACGGGGATCAGGATTCATGCAAATCCCAGACCCTGGTGTCAAAGTCCCGCTCTTTGTATGGCCACCATCCACCTCAAACAACTCCCTATGATTTCTGTGTGGTACATAAACGCAGCGCCTTATTCACCTGAAGAAAATGTTGCCTGTGAACATAATCCAGGCAGTAATTACATTTCCCAACAGGACATAATTGGGAAAACTTTAGTAGTATGTAAATATAATTTCTAGGAGACAGGGTTGATGTGACTATATTTGGGCTTTAAGTTTATAACATTCATAATTCCACATTAGTCCATTTTGTTATTCTGTTATATTCCATAAAAATATAAATGGTTCTTGATTTGAGATTGTTTTTTGAGATAGATACATAGTGATTGATAGGTCCATCTATCCATCCATCATGGCCCTCGCAGGCCCACAATAGAGTAGCTGAGATCAGCTAGGGTTTACGCTACAGCCCTGCTGCAATGGAAATACTTTATTTGTGACTCTTCAACATTGTTGCTATTTCAGTAGTTCAACACCCCACAGTACACACACCAGTTCTGACATCTTGCAATGAGCGTGCACATTTGCTTGCACATAAACACACACACGCGCACAAACACACGAAAGAAGAAGTGGATGAAGGAGAAGATGTCAGCAAGCCGACAAGCAGAAGATTAATCCGTCTTTCCCAGCCAGTCACTCCCACTCCCTCCCTCCTCCCGTTTCTGTTTCCAGCCTCATTGTTTTCAATAAAGTGTCAAGAGTGGCCATTTTATAATCACATTTGTGACTTGGGATCTGGGATTCAGATGCAATCAATGTCAATTAGAATCACAGGGTTATTGATTGAAAGAGGAGAGATGGTGTGAGTGATCTCTCCCATTTCATCCTCACTCTCTTCCTTATACATATCGTACACATATTTACATAGCGCCAAAGCTGGGATCCGTACTGCAGGTTGCTGGTACTTTACTGGCAGTAACTGGAGCATCTTACTGTTAGAACAGATGGGAAGGAAATAAATATCAGCCTATAGAGAGAGAATTTAAATTACTAATTGGTCAGAAGGGTTGATTCTCCCTCTTACTGTTACAGGACTAAGGATATTTGTCATATCAGTGTACATATAATGATATTTTGTTGGATTTTGTGCGTTATTTGAAATTACTTTTTTTGTCATGCTTATGTGGGCTCTGCATCAATTTACCCTAAATTCAAGAAATGGTAGTCAGGGATTGGTGTGTTTCTATTACATGAACTGCAGTTTTGATTTACTCCAACTAAATTCAAGGAAATATTGACGTTTTGTGAGTTTGACAGGCAGAGGGAGCAATTCAAAAAGTGTGTACCTGTGTATTTGTGCAACAATATAAAACAGAATGTGAAAAAAAGCATTGATGAAGAATAGGGAGCTGGTGCTTTTTGTGCTCTTCATGTATTCCTTTACAGTACATAGTATCAACCCTACACAACCCTTTCTCTGTGTGTGTGTGTGTGTGTATTGTCAGCCAGGGTCTGTGCAGCATTTCCACAAGGTGACATTTAGGGGACAGTTTCACACACTGAGGATATGGCTCCTTTAACTGCTGTTTATCACCTGCTTCTGGAAACGTCACCCAGCCTTACAATAGCTATATATCAGGATGTGTGTGTGTGAGAGAGAGAGAGAGAGAGAGAGAGTGAGAGAGAGAGAGAGGCAGAGAGAGAGCTGGTAAGATTCAGTATAATTGCTCAAGGGCACTTCAGCATGAGTCACTGACACATTGGCCTGCAGTAGAGCTCTTTTCATGCCAGGTTTATTGACACTGGTTTGATCAGATGGGAATTCTGTTCAAAAGATGCCAGTTGGGTTAAAATGTTATGAGTGAAACACATTGGATTGGATTCAGCTAATTGTTTACAGAGATCTGCGAAAATTGCATCTGCATCTTGCATCACAGGCAAACTCTATTCTACACATATGACATATGACAAAATAAATAAATAAAATAAAATAAAAAACTGCTGCAGTGCATTCCATTCCATTGCAGGCCATTTAGAGCTTTAGATCTTGGGGGGAAAAACCCTTTTTGGAAAGTGAGGATATTTTGTCTGACCTTCACTTCTTAAAAGGGCTCTTTGAGGGTTAAGACTTTAGTGTTAAGGTTTAGTGTTAATTAAGTTAGTTTACGGGTTGAGGTTCAGCTTGTAGTTGGGATGGATAAAGTTAAGATTAGAGGCTATAGGGAATTTATTATGCCACTGAGAGTCCTCGCAAGTATAGAAGTACAGAAATGGCTGTGTATTTGCACTTCTGTGTGTGTGTGTGTGTGTGTGTGTTAAACAGCCTCAAGTCCCAGGACAACTCATTAAGTGTGTAGTCCTTCCGTAAAAGAATAAGGCAAGCAGGACATTGTGCTGCAGTCTGCACTCAGCATGCCAGTCACACACAGGAACCTGTGTATGCATGCGTGTGTGTGTGTGTGTGTGTGTGTGTGTGTGTGTGTGTGTGTGTGTGTGTGTGTGTAGGACACACACATCCAAATCACAGTTACAAAAAACATGGACTAGTTTTTTGCCTCTCACTCACATTCTCTCACACGCCCACACAATCACAGTGAACGAGAGACACACACACACACACACACACAAAACTTACAAAGGCTGACATGGATTTATGTTCCCCACTGCTCAAGGAGACAAGCCTCGGGAAAAGGGACAAATTCAACCAAAGAATAGGAACACCAATTGTTCAGAATGACACAAACACACACACACGATCACAGACACCTTCACACATGCACACACACACACACAAGAACACACTCTCACCCTTAATTGGAAATGGCTTATTGACTGTACAGTGTTTGAAGCAGACTTGTGTGTGTGAGAGGCTGTTGATTTAGTCACTGCATGCTACTGTGCACTGTCTCCTTAATGGAATAATTGAGTCTGTTGACATATGCATGCATGTAAAACGAAACACACACACACACACACATGCTCATACTGATAAATGCTGGTGGACAGAGAAATCTGTGGACTACATTCACTGTGATCATTGATAAGCATTCCTTGGATTTATGTTATTTGAATGGAAATGAAGCACAGGATTATGTTTGGTTACTGTCTTGGGGTGAAATGTGTGCGTTTCCATGAAATGGAATTTGTGGAAGTAATTTGTGAGACGACTGGGGACAACAAGATTTTAATGAGCGCTTGTTTGATTTGGGAATTGGAAACTGGAAGGTCTTTCCCTCATGCTGATTTGCTCTGTTTAGTGATAAAATAAATACTGTTTATGTGTGTTTTTTCCTTTCTTCTTTCCTTCTTTCTATACGTCCATCCCCTTGTCCTGTGTTGTTTCCTTTTTCACACAGAGCAAAAAAGAAGATCTTAATAAAACTAGAGACAGTGAAAAGAGAGAGAGTAAATGAAGGAGAAATGACATGAATTTTTTGTGCGACTCTCTTTCCCCTCCAATCTCCCTCTCAGTCGATGAACAAGAGAATGGGGAAGAAAAAAAAAACAAACAAAAGGAAAATAGGCTGTGCTCCTCCATCTTTCCTCAGCCTCCTGACAACCCCACAGCAATCGATAATCAATCCCTAATCTCTCTCGTCTCTCTCACCTTCTCTCGCTCTCTTCCTCTTTTGCTCCATCCTCTCTTTCCTTTCAAGCCCTTCCGTGTCACCAGCTAAGATATTGAACCTGCTGTGAGGACACGCACAGGGCCGTGCAGACCCACACAAGTGTAGTTTTTACGCAGAGACACACACATACGAGTAAAAACAAAAACAGCTACTTACGCTACACAATAAAATACTGAAAACGTAATAGTCTACACATCTGCAAAAAAACCCACCTAATTTTAGCTTCGAAGCGCACAAAAACACAAGTTGTCACGTGAAGACTGAATACTTCTACACAAATGAATGTGATACAATGAAGTCAATGTTTCTTTAATATGCTATTTTCTACATTTACACACATGTAGCACAACTAATGCTACACATCGCATTACTTCCTGGAGTCTTGTCGGCATCATGAGGTTACCAGGCAACCAGCGGAGACTCCAGGAAGTTACTGCTCCTGGCCAAGGAATAGTCAGGCTCCAAAAAACTACAGTGTCTCATTTTTATACTTCAGTTTCTGGATGGATTAAACAAATTAGATATAATATGTTAATTTGTGAGCCTCAGAGGTGCTTGTTTGTGGACAGAGCGAGGCTAGCTCTTTCCCCCCATTTCCAGTCTTTGTGCTAAGCTAAGCTAACCGACCTGGCTTTGCTTCACATTTACTGTACAACAACAGGCAAGAAAGCAGATATGCATATTTGCCAAAATGTTGGACTATTCCTTTAAAGGCAGATAAGACAGTATTTACAGGTTGAGCCACGTTTGATGAAAATAAAATATGACAGAAATACAAGACTAGAAGGATTACAACACTTTAAATCACAAAAAAAAAGAGAGCTGCCCTTTGCTGCCCTAGATTTGATTGATGTTTAAATCATGTGTCTTTTAAGACGGATATTAAAATTACACATTGTCGGCTCTAAATCAAAATATAAATCTAATTTTTTTTTAAACATCCCAGGAATAATGTTTGTATTCGACAATTCTACACCTCACGCTTTAGGTGCAAGGCCAACGTTTAGTGTCAATACAGGGAGTAGTGTGCCTTTTACTAGTGAGGTGACAAGTAAGGGTGTGCAGGTTGGGGTATTGGACAGGAACATGGTGTGTCCAACCTGCAATCAATGTTCTCTTTTAAACAAGTGTTTTAGTTGCCCAGCCTCAACCATATCTGGGATTTTGAAAAATGAGGGGAACATGTCCTCCCAATCCCTAGTGGAAATTATGCCTTTACACACATATAAGAGATGCATACGCATGCACATGCAATCTTTCTATGGCCTATGGTCTGTGTAGCGGCAGCGTTTAAGTGAGGCAGAAACAGCCTCCTCAGTGCCTCACCCCATGTGAAACTGCAGCCACACAAACATACAGCCTATATACGGAGCTTTAGGGTCTGCCGCTCAAATGTAGAAGCAATAAATCTGCCTCTCCTTTACCTTCATGTACCTTCACAGGTGACTATTGCTTTAGGAAATGTTAATCTTGCTCATATGGACATGATAAAAAGAGGGAAGAAATAGCTAAGAGATTAATGGTTAAAGGTAAAAGGGAAATGAAAGAACAAAATGGGAGACAAGAAAAGAGGGACTGAGGTTGGCACATATCAAGTAGCATTTAATCCACCTGCTTTTGTAACCATGTGGACCCCTGCAGACCTGTGATCAAACCTACCATCTCTTCTGTGCCTGCTGCCTTACTCTCCTGCGTCTCATTCCTGATTTTTTTTCTCAATTTCGGAAAAGAGCAAATAAAATATTGAGTTACAATTATAAGAGAGAAGGAAAATAAAGAAAAAGAGTAAGGGAGGAAAAAGTGAAAATGCATCTCATGTCGGTCTCTGTGTCATACTGTCATGGCAAGTGCCATGCCACTTTGTTTTCCTTGTGTTTCCTCTGTTTTTCCCTTTCCCTGTTGTTTCCTGTTTGTCTTGTTCTCCCCGTCTGTCTGTGAGCTTTCTCCCCCTCCCTACTGCAGTAGGCGTGGTGATCCTCCGCTCCTGTTGCCTCAGCCACTTACCTGTTCCCTCAGCCACTTACCTGTTCCTCATCAACTCATCAACGCTACAGGATTTAAACCCCGGTTTCACCTCCACTCTCTGCCAGATTGTTCAGTCAAATTAGTTGGTAACGCTTGGCTCCTTGATACTAGAATCTAGTTATCCTTGTGTTGTTTGGTAGAAGTTTCTATTACCGTTTCTCTTGTGCTCCAGGTCAACTACTCACCCTCCTGCCTGTCACCGCTCTGCTCGATCTACTTCTCACCCAGTCCGCTCCTCCAGCCAGCCTGCTAGCTTTTCCCCCACCGCTACTCTGCAGCCATCACCAGCCAAAAACCTCCTCTGTCTCAGAGCCCTGGAACCCTCGGCCACCTCTGGTCTGGTCTGGCCTTCTCCCCGATTTCAACTCAGACCCACCTCTTGTGGCTTACTTTGTAAATTTTGCAAGAAATTCTGTAAAACCCTTTCATCCATACCTCTGAATCTAAGTCTGCTTTTGGGTCCTACTATTTACCTACTTGTCACACATACATCCACACCTGAGTTCCAGTGTTGACAGAACATTGAATAAGAGCAGTGAAACTGTTAGTGGAAGCCACCTGCTGTTCTGGCACGGGTGTGTGTGTCTCTCACTCTGTGCTTTTGCATGTATGTGTGTATCCCCTGCTGAGGTTATTAGGGATAAAGAGGCGTCCCACTCAACACCTGTCCAGCTGCTGGCTTCAGCAAATTCACACTCTAATGCTCCTAAAAAAAACAAAAAAAAAAAACAGGATGAATCAGGAGATACGATTACTGTAGTATTTAAGCCCAGCTACTTTCACATCTTGTAGGGTCTTTTACTCTGTGTGTCTGTGTGTAATGAGCATTCACCTGCAGGTCAGTGTGCATTCAAACAAAATCTTGTCTCTGTGTCTTCCTATGTTTCATTTTTTCTCTTTTTCCATCTTGAGTCTGTCTTGCTTTAGATTTCTCTATTTTTGAAATAATTTAATTTCCCAAAATAAAGATCTGTTTGAAAGCCTACACAAGTGCACTCCTGGTAGGAAAATAATGAATCAATTAATGATTTATTTATTGGTTCTGCTGATGTATGAAGTTGAAAAAATACTGCTATCAACCTTTGAAGGATCTACAGTACCAAGTGTTCCATGCAGGTTGCTAAAAACAACACAAAAAATACCAAAGTCATGACCTCAGTGTCAGTGGAAAGTAATGTAGACTGCGCCAACAGGTGGGACCCAACCCAAATGCTGCAGGCACAAGACATATTTACTCTAAGGAGTGCAGGAGCAGGCAGTCAGTATCATCAGTGCTAGATGAGTGCGGGATGACATTTTTTTTTTGTTTCTCTGGTTATCCTACTTGCAGTCTTTCTCTCTAGTGTTCTCTTTTTAAACAAGTTCAGTCTGTGAAATAAATGTCATTTAGACTACCATCCCTAATATAACCTCATAGGTAAACAATAGTACTATGAAGACATTGACTATGATGACATTGCTGCGTCTGGTTTTGTGTCTGCTGCTATGTTAAAGGACATAAATGTAAATCAGATAAACAGAGCAAAATCCATAATGTCTTTATCCACTTTCAGCCCTGAGATTGTGTCTTTTTTGCTTTTAAAGGCGTTGAATTTTTCCTACTCTCATGTTCAAAAGGTGGCTTATTAGCCAGCTGAGGAGCCATATTTGCATTTCTTTAGATTACAAAAATCCGAAAGGGCTACCTGTGTGTTATTTTCTGTGGGCAACAGAAAACCAGGCCAGGGGTGATCACAAGCTCTGCGGGATCACGCAGTAATGGTCGGAAATCTTGCGGGAGCGGTTGTGGGATTGAAATTTTTTTTTTAAAAATACATCCCCGCACAGACCTCTGAAGCAATGACTAAAACATCAAAAAGACAACTTGAAATTGAAAATACTGTTGCACCTGCTCCCCCGTCTCACTCTTAAAGACAGAGAGAGACAGTGAGCAATACTTTTCAATTCCGCCTCCGCAAGTGGTATGAAGTATGAGGAGGGGCGGCAGGAGTCGCCGCAAACTCTATTTGGTCCTTTTTGGCTTTGTTCCACGGTCCCACATCTCCACTTATTTTAAATTCCAAATGTAGGCACTTAAAACTCAAATCTTTTATTCATTAATCTGATTGTGAAACACGTAGGTGGTTTGAAGTGCTTATGGTCACTTCCCAAACGGCATTTAGTGATTAGGTTTCAAAGCTGCGAGACAGAGTGGCTGCTTTCAATCAGGTAGCGTAGTTATTCAATAAGTCTAAGTCTTTTTTTTTTTGTTTTATTTATTTCCCTCTTACTCACACACACACACACACACACACACACACATCTAGGAACATGCATATATTTAACAATTACTATGACTCTCTCACACACACATACAAACACATACACAATTCCTATGTCCTGCTTATTCAGTGGGATCAGATTTGATGCTGAATCTGGTTTTATCTCCCACACAGTCACATGCATAAAATATGCTAATGCTAATTCAAAACCCTGCATTGTAATGTCAACCTCTCCTTGTCTTTTACAGTCACACAACTACACACTTTCTCATTTTCATCTCTCTGTCACAAACGCTCTCACACACCTACCTGCAGAGACAAAGATGTGCACATTGCGACAGGGATGGCTTTGCAATGTATCAATTGCAAAGGTCAAAACTCAACAGATCATCATCATACTAATTCAATTCATAAATGCAAACAAACTATAAAACTCATCATTCTCAGTATTATATTACAGACCATAAAAATGTGTAGTATTCATTCAGTACGTTATCATGGTGACCTCCTCTATAGGCTTTCTGTATTCACTATGGCAGAAAAATATGTGCTGTAGTTCAAATACAACCTACATTTTAGTTACACTTTTCATTGTTTCTGTGCAAGGAAATCTAGAAAAACGGGAAGAGTCAAAAGTGCATTCTTGCAAAGAGGAGCTTCAGGAGATGATTTATGAAGTGAGTTTGTGCGTGGCTTCACACATGTCTTGCAACAGCATTTTTAAACCTGTGGGAAGACAGAGATGCTCGTATAGTATATAGATAGCTCACCCTTAAAACATGAGTGGATCAAGAGAAACCAATGGAGCAGCTCAATAAGAAGAAAGATATCATTTTGTTTAGAACCAATCCAAGTACTGACTGCCTCAACAAGTGGTCATTAATAGTATGATATAAAATCAAACTTACTCACTTGTTCATTACTGTCATGTGAATTTGAGCACACATTTGTATTCTATTTTCAAGAACATGGACGGCAACAAGATGGATTAGGTAGACCTTTTAATATATTTAAAACACTTTAGTTTTTGCCATCTTGCTACGCAAACTGCCATGGGATCCAAAGTTTGCAAAATGTGGCTGCAAATTATTGTAACATAATATTGTAGAATAATGCATTCATAGTAAATAGTGCACAAGAGGCTATTCCTATCCAAATGAAATAATTAGATTGGATGAAAACAGTGAAAAAGTACCTTAGGCAGTGTACCAGTGCTGCTAAAAAGTGGGGTTGGGGAGGCTGGGAGAGGTAATTTAAGAGGAATAAAAAAAGTACATGCAGGAATACACTCTCTGAACATATTAAACTGACTGATTAATGGTTTTCATTAAAGCACCACACTACAATATTTGTTCCTCATAGCAGAAGATGTTTATTACCCCAAAGCACGTCATTAGTATAAGGTTCTGGTATCTTAAACAGACACATTCATTTGGTGGTGCTGAACACAAGTAATAAGGAGCTGTATCTGTGCTGATACTGGTGCTAGATAGCGCTGGTGCACTTCTGGATGGAAGGAGAAGCTGTTATTCTCTGTGTTCTCTACAATTAACCCACAAGAGTGCTACAAGTGCTGTGCTATCCAAGGTATATCCTGTAGTAATGAAACCTTTTGCCTCTGGCTCTGTGTGAGTATGGGTAAGAAACAATTTAAGTCATAAAATGATGGTCAGATCAGTGTGTGCATGTGTGTGTGTGCATGTTACAAATAACAATTCCATTTCGATCATGATATCGAAACATCGTTTGGTGTTTATGGACCTGCTTTTATTACCTTCACTGCCACTTAAACACAATGAGCTCACTGCATTGATATTACCCACCGTCGCCTTGGGCTGCCCAAACATACACACACATACACACACACACCTCCAGGGTTAAACTCCTCCAAACGCTTATAAGTCATTCACACAAAGTGTTAACGCAGCACCATGTCTGCTCCATCAAAATCAATAAGGGCCCCGGGGCGAGTGTTGCAGCCATGTTTAAGAGCAACAGCACAACACCAGCAGCAATAATAACCATGTTAATGAGCTCCAGAGAAAGGTCAAGGCTAAACAAAAGAATTCCTCCTTATAAATATTTAAGTGTGATTAACATTAGCAGTCCTAATTAAGCCATCAGTCTTTGCCCCGCGAAAGGGCCTTTGATTAGTCAACACTCAGGACGCCTCACTCCACTGAAGAGTGACTCTGCAGGGCCTGATGGGGAGGCTGTTGAGAAGAGAGGGTGGTGTATTTTGTTTGTTTGTTTGTTTGTTTTAACTAATAGCAGACTAAATGTGGATCATGTAGTAAATCAAAATTATGAAATCGATCTGAACAGTCTTCTTGCCAACAGCCTCATCTGAGTTAAAACAGCACATTTTTCGGCAGAATATACGCACGTTTCCACCCAAAGGTCATCAGGAAATGGGATGTAGGTAGTTGCTGTTTCATCATGAAAGATCTATTTTAATCATTGTTTTGGTTAGACTACATGGTCACTGCATTAGCATGTATTGGCCCTACCATGACCCCTGAAACCTGAAGATACATTAAAGCATACAGTCAAATACATGACCAAATTTTGAATGTTATATAATGGAAATAAGTTGGAAAACAAAGCATGAACAGTTGGACTATTAAGCAATTTCTTCATAAGTTAAAGGAAAAAGGAAAAAAACATACCACATTGCTTTTCCAAATGACAAATAAAAATATTAATGTATATAAATAAATACATGATGCAGCATCCAGATGTAGAAATTGAAAAAGGCTGATTTACTGTAGTTTACTGTAGTTCTTTCCCATGAAAAGGATCAATGTGGAAGGATCTACAATTGCCGTTTCCACATAGCAACATGTTATGTAAAGAAGGACTAAATTTAGTTTTGGGAGGTGGAGGAACCCTGAGACCCACTCGTGTGTGATGCAGCAGGGAAAAATGTCATACCTCAAAATGCCTGCCAAATTGCTTTGCACAGTGAGCTCAGACCCTATTTACCATCAAATGAACAGATGTTAGTCTGTGGACTAATTCACAGGGCTCAGTGGTTGGCACCGTCACCACACAGCATGAAGGTTCACAGATCAAATCTTGGCCCCAGACTCCGCTGTGTGGAGTTTAGTTGTGGACTTTATATAGAGTTTTTGATTTCCTCTTACAGCCGAAGAGGAGTCGAAGAGTTGAAGTGGATTCATTTCATTACTTTAGATTAACATTTACAGTATATACAAATTTGAAAGCTGCCATAATGGTGTTCTTCTGGCCCAATGTATTTTCTGGATATAGAGGAGACTTATTTGGGAGGCGAGAAGCAATCTTGATAATGTATGCCATCACTACTAATGGACACACATGCATGTACACACACAAACACACACAACAATCAATACAGCACCAAAGCTAATGCCAAATTACAGTACTCCAAGTCACACGGATGGATTGAGTGCTGACCATGTGTTAGTGTCCCATGGGTTATACATAGATGGCTGTGTGTATGTGTGTGTGTGTACATTGCTGTCCATGATGTCACCCGATCCAAAATAACCCAATCACAGACATCAAATGGAGATAATCATGTTTGAGTGTGTCTCTGCTCTGTGAATGCCTCAAGGCACCTTGCACAGCTGTTGGGGACAATGAGGTCTCAAACACAAAAGCATGCTTGAGTGTATATGTATATGTGTGTGTGTGTGTGTGTGTGTGTGTGTGTGTGTGTGTGTGTGTGTGTGTTTTAATGTGCAATATCTCCTGTTTGCCCTCCAGACCTTTGCTTACAATGTGAGAGTGTGCATGCGCATGAGCTAGAGTCAGATTGTAAATATAAATAACAATGTGTGTACAGGTGTGTATGTGTGTTTTTGTTTAACCTCAACTGCATGTGTTTATGTGCTAAAGCATCTCACATGACAATAAAAAGGCCACTATGACGTACATTTCAGTGTGTGCATGTGTAGGTCTCAGAAGGGACAATGTGAGCACACTGTATATAAATGGGCCCCGGTCACCCAACTGTATTGGGCTTGTGGACAAAATGAACAACAGAAATGCTCCAGGCACCAGCAACACACCACATCGCAGGCAAGCCACAGCACAAGTTGTAAGTGTAAAGTAATTTAAATCCTCTTCTGAAGGATGAGAAAACATTTTTTACAGTTGTGGGGATTAGTCTAAACGGGCTTCTCGCAGGTCACGGATGGATAGGCTTATGCTGGGCCATGTAACAGGTTTAGTAGCCACTGGCTTATGGCATAGTCATATGTTTCTCTAACATGTACTGTAGGGAGTATCTAACCTTCACATGTGAGTAACTTATTGCTTCAGGTCATTTTTGTTAGGCCTATAGTCCACTCAGTCTGTATCAGCTGATAAAGAATACATAGAAACCTACTGTACCAGTGAAAGTGCTTTTCTTACTTAGTTTTTTCTTATTGTAGTGTATTGTAGTGTATTTTCTTTAGAAAAAGTACCAGGGCTATACTATAACAAAACCCTACCATGTAGTGATATGACAATATATACAAAAAGGTGATAGAAGTGGTGGAGATTTTTCTATTTGCTATTGTAATACTGTATTTAAAAGGAAAATTATTACATTCGTTAAAATGGAGGTTTTCCGGGAAAGCCCAACTGGTAGCAGACCCAGGGGTGGACCCAGAACCCGCTGGAGAGATTATATATCTCATCTTGTTTGGGAACGCATTATTTAAAAAGAATAGCAACATACTGCAGCACAGTACAATGAGCAGAATGACGCAGCTACACAATTTCCATGGGGAAATAGTACAAGAACATTTAAACATGACTTATTAACTGTGCGGCTGAAGCAGGAAAATCCAAACAACTGGCTCCAGTTACTTTTTGCAGTTAAAAAGGCATCACAATATATAAACTTAAAAATCAACTTGAAAATGTACAAATGTATAAAGTTTTCATTGTCAGTGGTGGAGTTCTTTCTCATTAACAAACTTCTATAGTATTGGTTTTCTGACTTCAGCCTTCCATCAAGACAGTTTTTTAGTCGTTCAGCCTAGAAAAGAGCAAGAGAAAGATTTGTTGCAATATGGTGAGTATTGCCACTCAGAAACACATACTTTAAACCTGCAATCTGTTGCTTTCCTCACATTAAAACTACGGTTAAGTGTGTAGAGCTTTTATTGTGCCTTTGGGAAGGGGGAATTTCCCCTCTTGCAGTGAAAATATCATCGACTGACCAGGTAACATGAACCTGAATTATGGTAAATGGACTGTATGCACAGCACACAACCATCACAAACCATGGCTTCAAAAATGCCCATGAAGTTGAATCAACACTCCTCTGAAAGTCAAATTTTATTTTTTACAGAAAATATGAGTTGAAAAAGGATGAGGATTATTGTACTTGGGTTTCTATTTTACTGGTCACTGAGATTAAAATCCATCACCATCACAGCAACATGGCACTTTTTTGTAAGTGAAAAGATTTTTTTTCCCATTTAGCCTCATGTATACACAAGGAACAAAACTGTCAGCATCCAGTGAACTTTTACAGTAACAAATAGTTTGATTGCTTTAAGTTTGTGGATGTGTGTGTGCGTGTGTGTTCGTGGTCTTCAAGGTCATCCTCCTCCCCTGGCGGTCCTACTGTCTCCTCAGTGCAGCAGCTCAGGGCCTCATTACCGCTCACTGTATTTCTAGAGGAAAACTGAGAGTCAAAGCCAAGCTCTCACTCACTGCCTCTGTCTCCCTGCACACAGACAGCCATACGCTTACATACATGCACAGCCATCCATCGCACCACTACCACCACCATAGCTGATGACAAATCTTTTAAACAGCTTTCATGATATAGATCAAATTTGTTACATTCTTTCCCTCACATCATTTTTTAAAAATCTTCCTTCTCTTCCTCTTCTTTCTTTTGCTTGTATCCTATCACTTATTCAACAGATAGTTCTTTATCTCCGTAGCTTTTGCACACCAGGACAGCAAGCCTGTGATTTATACATAATTAAAGCTCATTTAACTAACATAGTGTACTTGTTGTTCTCATAACAGGACTGTTACCAATTAAAAAAGCTGTTGCAGGGTCAAATTAACCTCTGGCAAAAAAAAAGGAACCCTTACTTATACAATTTGCTTATTTTGTTTTCATTGATATAATGTTCATATGTGGTCGCTAAGCAATTAGTGTAAGACACTGTGTATTACAGATGGATAAATAGCTCCCCTCTACTTTTCTAATCTTTCGTCCAAGAACTAGCAGTACTACAGTAGTAGTATGGCTATCCACTCCTGCTTTGTTCACTGCTGACTTTCCATCCATAGGCTACCGTAGTCATACATAATTAAACAGGATCATTTATGTCAGCAGCCGATTAGCTTAGCTTAGCATAAAGATTGGAAACAGCTAGTCTGGTTCTGTCCAAAGGTAACATATTTTGCCTACAAGCACCTATACAGCTCACTAATGTTAACACGCTACATCTTGTTTGTTTAATTGGTAAAAAAAAAAAACGAAGCGTAAAAGTTTCAGTTTTACAGTGAGTTATGTGCCAGATTGTTTCTTGGCTGGGAGCAGCTCCTGGCCAAGAAATAGTCCACCTTTAGAGGTGCTGGTAGGTGGATTTTGTTACCTTTGGACAGCTGTTTACTACTGTTTCCAGTCTGTATGCTTAGCTAACTAAGCTAACAAGCTGCTGGCTGCAGTTTTATGTTTAGTGTACAGATATGAAAATGGTATTGATCTAATCTCTTATCTCTCAAACAAGTGTACTTTCCAAAATATCAAAATAATGCTTTAAGAATTCCTTGTTTTTTATTCCAGGTAGATAAACTTACACTCCAGTAACCTGGCTTTGCCTCAATAAGCACTTAAGTTTGACTCAGTCCAATGAGACTACCTCTGCCACTACGCAGCTCTGCCTCCAAAAAGAGTGTTTGCATGACCAAAACTTTAATCTGCCAAAGAAAAAAGAAAAAAAAAGGAGGGTAGCAGCACTTTCTAACATAGAGCCAATAACTCACTCCCCTAGCAGCAGAACTTCTAGCTGAAATGAACCAGCCTTTTATGGTGCCAAGCAGACAGACAACAACACAGACTCCCAGAAAATAAGAGAAGAGGTGCAGACTAAAACAAAAAAAGTACAAATAAATAACAGCAAGAGAGAATAGCAGAGGAGGGCGAGAGGGAGAGAGAGCTCTATAAATTGTAGCCCGGTGCAGGGCTGCAGGGAGGGCGAGCAGCCTGATGAATAGAGCCATCAGCCTAAGCAGAGGCTACAGAGCAGCCTGCCATCTGCCTGCCCATTACTAGAATAGAGTGTATGACGGTCTACTCTCATCTGCAGGCCCCACTGGCATCGCTGGCAACCAAGAACATTTCTTTGTGTGTGTGTGTGTGTGTGTGTGTGTCTCCACTCTTGCTGAAGACCAAACATGACGAGGTGTCCTTGCCTAGACCGAACCATAACCACATTTTCGTATTGTCTTCTGTCGTGATTTTAATTTGTGCTGGTGAATGCATTTGTCAGGCGCTTGTATCTATTTGAAGCATATTGTGTGAAACTGTCGATGTGTGTGTGTGTGTGTGTGTTTGTGTGGATGCGCAAGAAGGCGAGGGTGGCCCTCAGAGAAGAGTTACAGCAGCGTGGCAGACGCTTCACACCTCATTGGCAAGCAAGGAGAGCCAATCACCACCAACAAATCCGCCCCTCAGGCTGCCGGCCTATTCCTCAGCAGTATCCTTGATGAGTTAGAGAGAGAAAGAAGTGGAAAAAAGTAAGAAAAAGAGCAGAAGAAGAGTGCGGCAGAACAAAAGAACAAAACAGGAGAGTAAATGCAAACACAACAATGGGGATAGACTGTGTGGAGGGACACTAAAAAGCACAAAGAGATGCACAGAGAGCCAGAGAGAGAGTGTGTGGGGAAAACTTTAAAGGGAAAAGCTATTTTCTCTTCAGAGAAGGTCATTAAATAAAATGTGATTAGTCATCATGGTGGAGGATGTTGTCTTTTGTATTGCAGAGTTGAGTGCAGTTTTTTTTGAGTCAGCTTCTTTGGAGAACAGAGGCACTATAGGACTGAAATATCATAAAAGCATTGAAATGAAATTGTAGCTTTACCCTACTCGCTTCATACAGTCCAATACAGGAACTGGTGTTAGTAGCAGTGACAAAGTCTCACTGTTCACACAGACAGATGGTACAGAACACTTATAGTGAAAGCCCTACTGACAGAAGCTGATATAAATAACAAGTCATAAATAAATAGCATACAGTATGGGTAGAGGCAGACTGTGAAATGTCTTGTACATTAAGGGTACCTACAAAATGTTATAAAAGATATAATGAACAGAAAAAACAGCATGGAATTATTCACAGCATCATGAACATACTTTATTTCCAGAGGCTTTAAAATGGGTGATGTGATAAATCTGAATTGACAATGCAGTGCAGATACTTTAACATCATGCCTGAGTGTGACACTGTCAGTAACTAAGAAAAAAAGTGTATGTATAGGGATTTGAAGCGTTGCACAATTGCATAGCCTATAAGTTTGTCCAAGGTGGCTGAACCATCATCCAGGCCTTCTCTCATTTGTCTCGTATGTGAGTTTCCTCTGTGCATTTATTTAAGTTATGAATTCTAATGCCTCGTTAAGGAGACATTAACAATATTACCAACCTTTTCCAGCTCATTGCAGCTGGTGAGATTGACACTGATACCACTGTGTTAATGAGATTAGATGGCTGGATTTTAACCACACTCCTCTTTCTGTTCTCTCGGCTTTCATCACTGCCGATTTTCCCAACACTCTGAATGCACACCACATTTCCTTCCTACATTGTACATGATGTACATGTGATTTCTTGGTATTTTGTTGTAATATGTTGCACTGTAAAGACTCTCTCCCAGGGGTGTCAAATCCTACACATGCCCTTATCAACCAAACCAAAAGAAAAGAAACCAATTTGCATTGTCTTGAGCACAGATGATCATGAAAAAGAAGGTTGGCAGAGGACACAATGTAGCCTCTTTTAGTGGGTAAATGTATGAGTGATGACAGTGCTGGGTACTTCATTTAAGCATGGCAGACGGGGAAGAATAAGAAAAATTTTGGACTACATGATAGCAGATTTTGGTGGTGGAGGTATTGGTAACCTCCATGAAATATAACAATTAAAATGCAGATTGAAATGAAACGTGCAAAAAGGGAAATACCACGCAAAAAATATATTTTGAATCTTATTACTTTTTACTTCTACCACCTGATAAATGGCAGATTTTAAGTGGCTTCTGGAGGTGTGTATATACATTCTAGCACTACAGTAATTTTGCATTGCATTATGTCCTTCCCTAACATAGTTTCTTAGGAAATGCATTGAAAGAAAAACGCTCTCAAAATGCTTCTTCTTTGCAACTTTAGAAGAGGAAATAGAACTATCCATATACAAGCTATTGTTGAGATGGAGTATTTTCAATGAAGCTTTGCAACTTTAAAAAGGTTGTTGAGGTCATGGTGGAGACCTTTAAAAGGAAAAGGTAAGCCCCATGTTTGGATCTCATGATTCTCCTATCATCCTATAATTATATTAGAGGGGATATAATCTCATTACAGACAGAATACACCGTTAAATCACTTATCTTGGCTCGGAGGTACTGGGTCAGATAGGAGTCGTGCAGCCTGTGTCAGAGTCACAGAGGGAAAAACAAGTGGGGGGAAAAAAAACATAGACTTTGCTCGGTGGAGAAACACCTGCCATGAACCCCAATACCCATTATCCCCAACCTTTAGAAAATCCCTCCAATGCACGCACACACAGACACAGACACACACCCGCTGTATAATAGAAGTCAACCCCTCACCCCTTCAGGACTCCAAAAGTCAGAAAGCAAAAGGACAGCTGACTGACAGACAGAGGGGGATTAGTCACAATGAATCACATGCTTGCACACACATACACCCTGCGTCACTCGCTCTGTCCATCCCACACACACGCTTTCTTCTTCTGATGCAGAGTTAAGATAACGTCTCCTCTGCAATCACCTGATCATCATCATCATCATCATCATCCTCCCTCGGACGTCCACTCGCACGCCGTTATTGCATAAAAAGTGTGGATGGCTGCACTACCCCACTCACCCACCCACCCACACACACATATGGTGTATGTCTATCCGGTTAAGCCCAACCCAGAGAGTCTGGCAGAGTGCAGACAGCGTGGAGAAGCCGTCTCCTCCAAGGCAACATTAGCCTGGGAGACTGAGCAGAGAAGAAACACACTGCAGAAAGGAAGAAGAGAGGCAGAAAGAAGACAGAAAGAAGTAGATAACTAAAAGGAAAGAGGGACAATGAGGGGATAAGGATGAGGTAGAGCTCCCTATTCTTTCACTGAATAGCTAGAGCGTGCAGAGGATTCACATATAAAGAAAGAAAGACAGAGAAACGGAGAGAAAGGCAGATTATGAACCAGAACATCTGGGACGAATATTTCCCCTGCGCTTCAGTCTTCCTCTCCTGGGCTCATTCGTTTGGCAAAATGTCGTCGTGACAACACCAGGGCCGCGTATCCATCAAAGATGTGCAAGGCTTGCTGTAATTTGCATAAAACACACACAGAGAGAGAGAGAGAGAGAGAGAGAGAGAGAGAGAGAGAGAGAGAGAGAGAGAGAGAGGGACAGAGCCCGCTGAATATTTATGGAGAAAAGTTCAACAACAGTTCCTGCATCGTTTCGTCTTTTATTTCCTCTGATCAGACATTGTCACAAGTGTTGGTCTGGGTGAATACTTGACACGCAGATCGCTACATTATTAACATAACACAAACTCACACGAACAGATGCAAAGAAGAAACAGATGTGTACATGTGTATTTGTGTACAGGGTAGTGTGGACCAGGAAAAAAGTGAATTACAGACAATAAAATAGGACTGACTTTTATTTGTAAAAATAGACTTATTTTCATAATGGCGTTGGAGTGAGAGGGGCTGGATCCAAGTGGTTTGTGACAGAGGTTGCTAGCTTTCTTGCGTTTGTTCCGGTTCATTTTTACTGTCTTTCTAGCGAGCCAAGCTCTGGCCTGCTTGGTCCCGTCGGTCCCCGATGCCTCTCCAAAACAGCATCACTGCCTCCCTACATACTCACAGGAGAGAAAGACAAAAGGTAAGAGAGGTGGGGAAGGAGATAAGGATCAAGGGGAAAATTTGTCTATTTCTCTCTCAGGGTGCTGTGTTTGGTGCCTCTAGTCTGGTTCGGTTCGGTTCAGCACAGGGTTTTGAAGGTGTGTGTCTTGGTTCTGACTCGTTCCTCGCTTCCTCCACTCTGGTTTGGTCTGTCTGTCAGTCGGTTGATAATAAGTAATCCCACACCATAAACTCTTCATTTCTCCCTCTTTCTTTCTCTCTCTTCCTTAACCCCCGGGCCTCAACTTGTTCTGCAGGCAAAAACAGAGAGGAAAGTGCATTAGAGAGACGGGGAGGCAAATAAAAAAATACATCTAAATAGACAAACAAACAGCAAAGAAAGATATTATGCCACACAGGAGACACAAGACAGAGAGAGGAAGGCTTGAGAGTACAATAAAAAGGAAGAGGATGGAGTGAGTTGGAGAAGTGAGAAAAGAGACCCGAGGGCAGTGGATGTTAGCGATAAGTGCAACCACAAATCCCCAGCACTCCTTGTCAATAACCATTTGAACCGGCCGATTGCAGCTGATGCCACTGGATGAAAACTGCCAAAGACGAGAAAAGTTAATGAAAAAAAGGAGGAGAAGAAACAAGGGACATAAGGTAGGAAATTAGGCAGACAGAAAGAAAGAAAGACAAATATCTTCTTCCTCGCTGACCAACTTAATAATGGTGTAATGAATGTCAGTAACATTTAATTTCTGCAAAGGAATCTGAGTTTATTTTGTACATCATTGATCTGCCCATGAAATGATTATTGACAAAGACTGTTTGCCAAACGGTGTACTACACTGTGAAATCCAGGTTAGGATAAGGGGCAGACTCTGAAGAGATCACTCGAAGGATAATTCCAGTTTATGAGAACTTGGGAGTTCTGGCCATCATCTCTGTTGGTGATGATAACACTGTATCTACAGTACCAAAGTAACGGCTGAGATCTGGGAACATGGCAACATCTCTACGATGAATTCCGACAGGGATCAAACATTAGTGATTCTACTGGTTAGAATTTGACCCACCGCGAGTGTTTGCTAGGTGCGCCTCTCTCCTCATTGAATTTGCATTTAAGGGAGGATCATGCAAATAATAGGAGGAGACAGTGGAAGATTACGTATCCACTGGACTTACTGAGGTCACGCTATGTGCGACTCAGTTTTGTGGGGAACATGTTCCGCCTAAACACAGCGCAGATGGGATTTACGAAAGCAACAAGGAATATTGTAGTGGGAAAAGAAATGTGCATTACATACAGGCTTGTATATAGAAAATACATTTTAAGTAATTAGGCTATTGTTAAGGAAGACAATATATGATTACTGTAACACAAACAAATAGTGGACGGATGTTGTGGTTTGTGTTCATCAAACTAGAATTTGACCATCAATGAACTTTAAAATCCCTACAGATTGCAACTAAACTTTCTTTGTTTTGTTTTTAAATGTGCATTTGACATTTGTTTTCTCTTTCAGGTAAGTGTGGCTAACCTGAGGGTTTGTTTAAAACCTCGATGACTGTCTAACACCTTGTGTTTTTTATTGCAATATCAATGTGTTCTCACATCTCAGTAATTAACCTAAATGTAATCACCGACAGGAAAGACGGCCAAAACACATCTATGAAAGACAAGATCTACTCGTCTAAAAAAAAACATTAATAGGCCAAATTTAGTCATTTATATATACTTTATCAAGAGCAATTTTGATTGAAATGTCAATGTTAAAGATATAAGAGCCAGCTCCTGTTTTATTTCGATCCTTGCAAACGTAACACCTGCTGAAACCACAAACAGGGATCTAAGCTTGGCCCTTCGAGAGTAAAAGAGAGATGGAAGGGTCAGTCTAAAAAAATGAAGTTGAGAAGGAATAGATAGGGAGCAAGAGGCGGTCATGCGACGAGAATATGGAATGAGTTGCCAAGCAGTGGATGGAGAGATCAGCCTCCATGATAAACTCTTTTTCATAGAGGGAGAGAGAAAGACTTTATCTGTCCTTCGACTGCCTCTTCCTCACAGTTTGCTATCTGGACCTGTTAAGTGCTGAATGCATTAGAAATGTGACTAGGGATGAAGGGATAGTGGATGGAGGGAGTGAAGGAGGAATGGCGGCAGGGCACAGAGGCCACAAAAGAGAGCGAAAGTGGGTCTAAATGTTATCACTGACTGTGGCGATAAGAAGGCTAATTATCAGTGACAAAGGCCTGGCTGCTGACAACGGCTCTGTCTTGGCTGACTCCAGCTGAGGGGTCAATATTGTAGAACTGAGATTTGGGGGATTTGGTTTTCATCCTCAGTGAGATGGCATCTAGGACATCCCTTTCTATACCCATGGTGCCGCAGTTTTTAGTGGAATTTAAGATTTGAAGGAGAAGGACAAAGAAGGGGAAAGAGATTTTTCCGTTTGAAAAGTGTCTGAGCTATGCTATCAAGTGTCTTTGACAGAAAGGGCAAGGAAATGAGAGACAGCAGTTAGAGGGCACGTTTGGATCTTCTGACCTCCAGAGGTCAAAGTCATGTCATTTGACATTTGTTCTAGGTGCAGCTTCCTGCTTGGCTGTGATAAAGCTGTGTAAACATCCTAATCATGAAGCTGCATCAGCTCATATCAATCCTACTTCATTCCTTTCCCCCATTTTGTCGGCTGTGTAATTCTGCATATTATTCCTTTAAAGCCTTATCACAGAACAGTTTTTTTTTTTGCACCTAATGACTTTAAAAGCAAGTCTTAGACAGATAAGCACAGATGAACAGGAGTGCGCTGTGATTGCCGCGGGGTGATAAACACAAGCGAATTACCATATCGTTTCAGGCTTGCTTCCAAACAATTTACAACATCATAACAGCATCCGGACTGCGAATGTACCCTTGCTGAATCTTGACGAGGCTACAGGTAGCCTTCTTAAATGCACACACACACACACACACACACACACACACACACATCCACACAATGAATAAAACATTGTGCAATTTACATGATGTATAGCTAAAAAAAAATCTGCCAGCATCTGACTTTTAGATCTAATACTAATACCCACGAGAGTGTGCGAGAGACACAAAACTCAGTTTCCCTCATTTCCGGCAAAACAATGCAATTGTAAAAAAAAAAAAAAAAAAATCTAATAGAAAGGCTCCATGAATGTAAATTGAGCCTTGTTGGGGCCAATGGATGTTACATACTGCAAAGTGAGAGAGGGGGAATCAAGTTAATATCAACCGGAGTGACATTACTTTTATCATACACTGTGTGGCCGTGGGAGACAGAGGGCGGAAAAACATTTGCACTTGGCAATGGAAAGAGAACGCTCCAGAGAGGACAATGGTATCCAACTAGCAGCGGCTACTCCCTTGGTCTTATTACATTAAAACACACACAGAGACAGTCGGGGGAACGCCTGTGTCAGCAGGTATTATGGAAATAGATTGTAAGTTTAAACTGGCTATTTAGAGTGAGCTTTATTCAGGCGCCAGTAGCCCAGTGGAAATTATATTCTCCTGTCTAAAAGCAAGGAGCCGGCGCATGTAAATGGATGCTAGTGTGTATGTGTGTGAATATATTAATTCATTTACACATTTAAAAGGGGAAGGGCTGCTCTACTGTAACTACCATACACTATCTATGAGCCTAATGACATATGCTGTAGCTAAAACACACACATGGGCTACTTTGTAATACATCAATTCAACTGAAAGCTACACTACAGGATTACATATCATCTGTCCATGAGGGTGCATGCACATACTTGTCATTCTTTTCAGAGGGGAAAAATGTGTTATTTTGGAGGGTTTTTAAGGATTCAAGTTCTAAGTTTTAAGGATTTTCTTCACGTGCAAAGATTACAGTTGCACACAATGAAATGCTCATTCATTTCACTTAACAAGCATGCAATGCACATATACATAATATTCATATACAAAAGATGCTAGTAAGTGTGGCAAATTATGTCCAAATGAGATATGAAAAGTGATAAAAGACACATAGCTTAGTTCAGTAGATACATACCTGTTTGTTGTTGTTGACACACTGTAAGTAAAGGGCTGCTATGTTGGAGCAGTTAAGGGTTTTTCCAACGTTCTCTCTGTAGCATGCCAGGATCTGGCCCTGCAGGTCTGCACACACAGGATACATCTCATACCGCCTGCAGGGGTGAGAAGGGGAGAGAACTAGTGTGAAAACGGGGAAAAATGTGGTGTACAAGAGGAGGATAGGATGAGGAACAGTGTGAGGGATGAGAGTTAAGGGTTAAAAGTGTTTAAAAAAACAAACAAAAAAACAACAACTTTGTGACAGAAAATGAAGAATGCATAGAAGATGGGCAATGCAGAGGAATTGACAAAATGAGTTTGAAATATAGGAATCTAGAACAAGAGAAGAGGAATAAAGACATATAGTTGGTTTTGGAAAATGAGCATATTGATGGTCATTTTTATCTCAAGAGAGCCCACTGAGGCTGAGCTACTGCAGTAGACAGTGTGTGTACACCCCCTGCCTTTTCTATTACTACTGTCCGTCCAAAACACCTGAAGCAAAACATAAATATACTGTATTGGCTGGAAGGAAGGTCAAAGGTCATTCCAGCCTCCAAACCTGCTGTGATGTCCATGCCGATGTTTGCATCACAACATATTGACAGAGAAGTCGGAGGGTTTTCTAAAAATGAACAATAAGAGGTGTGCAACAATGGCTTCATCCCCTCAAAAGGGAGATTCATCAGTGCTATGGGACTCCATGGTAGAGAAGCTAACTCAAATCAATATGCAATGCAGAGAAAACAAGAAAAGAGCATCACTGTAATCTATATAAGCAATAAGGCTTGCTTGTTACAATGTAATGATGATAATGAGGTTAAAATTACCAGCAAGCTAAGTATACCTTCCTGGTAAATTAGTCCTAGTTCTTAACAAAACCTTTACAAAGGCCTTGTGGAAGAGAGTATTGATCAATCTACAGGGCACCAGTGAATCCATCCATTGATGCACGAAGGCTCCCTAAGAGTGTCAACTATTTACATACTGAGTAGCAGTCACCTTGGACTAGTCTAAATACAGAATTCAATCTTTTAGCATCCAAGAGGAGGTTGTTCTAGACTGTGAATGCTAATAAGTCTGGTTATAGGGTACACATTACTAGCTCTGCACGCTAAACTTCAGTGCATTTAAATGGGACTGGGTTAGATGCATGCAAGGGTTGGATCCTTTAGCCAATCTAAGTAATTGGATGTACCACCAGCACCGGTGCCTTGCCCAATGTAAACTGCTTTTGTCTGTCTCTTCACACGCCCCATAAAAACCCATAATGATGACACATGCACATGCTAGGGCTATTATGCTAATGGTGGTGTCATCGTTTTGTTCACACCAGTGCTCAGGACACTCCATCTGCCTCACTAAACTTGCCTTGCGTGGGTGTGAAAGAGAGAGATTTTGCCCATCAGCAACTCTGGAGATCTCAAAGGAATATTGGGGGTGAAGCCGAGCCTCTGTAGTCAGAATCAGATGCTTGATTTGCCCCCTGGAGTGAGAAATTACTCCAGAGGGCAGGGGATTGGTCTCATGGGTCATTACCCAGGGTGAAATGCAGTAGGAAGCTGGTGCAGTGGAGATGTGTACATGTGTATATCACCACATGGACATATTTGGATGGAAAAATCTATAGTCCTTGTAAGTGCAGGTCAGTGACAATTTGTGACAACATGAGAGGTGCTCTCCACACCTTCAACAACTTCAACAGTAGTGTGATGAATCAATACAGTTAATTCACCACCATCTAAAAGGTAATGTGGAATACTTTTTTTGGGAAACACGCTTATTTTCTTTCTTGCCAGGAGTTAGATGAGAAGATCGACATCACCCTCATGTCTGTACGGTAAATTTGAAGCTACACCCAGGAGAGAGTTAGCTTAGCTTAGCTAGAGACTGGAAGCAGGACCATTTCTTAGCCGGGCACTGTGGCTTCCTTGAGGGTTATCACTCTGAACCGTAAGACCATAATTTGTCATTTTTACATCTCAGTTTTTGTATGGATTAAACAAACAACATATAACGTGTTCATTAGTGAGCTTTATAGGTGCCGTTAGGTGGATTTTGTCACTTTTGGACAGAGCCATGCTAGCCGTTCCCCTCGTTTCCAGTCTTTATGCTAAGCTAAGCTAACCAGTTGCTGGTTGCACCTTCTATTTTTACTGTACAGACATGGGTATGGCATCTGTTGAAGGAAATTGTGTCACTTACATAATCAATTTCAGAAACAAAGATGTGTTCATTTTAATCAAGGCAACCATATGCATGACTAAATGTGTGTTTCAAAGAAAGCACTGAGTTATAATCAGAAAGCAACACACAAACATGGTGGGAACCAAGGCCGTTTTGCTGGGTAGCAATTGTTTTTATATTTTGGTTGACTCCACGGTAGGTCTCACCACTGTGAGCACAGACTGGAACATTATGCTGTTGGGTGTAGAGAAGGTTCTGCATTCATGGCGTTCCGTCATTTGCTAGGAGGTATGACAAGGCCGTTGCTCTGCGTCAGGTATTGAACGATGACAGCAGTACTAGCAGAAATCGCTGCCATCCTATTCCTATGGATCCTGACGCTCATTTATAACACCGCCTATGGGCATGTACAGGGACGAGGGAAGCCACATACACTCACTAATTACTTTCTTAAGCGTTTGCGTTAATGCCAGGTGCATCCTGCTGATACACACCACAGTGTTTATCACCAGTAATGGCCTCTGAGAGAGGGAAAGGAGGACAGAAGAGGGGAGAGACGGAGAGAAAGAGGATGAGTGGATAGAAATGAAGAGCATTTCTTGATGAAAAACTAGACAGGGGTACTTCTATTTTTGCTTGCTCTCTGGTTCTCTCTGTGGGGAAGGGGCTGAGACAGTGGTTGAGTTAATCATGGAGACAATAAGACTGTCACACACACTCTGTGGCAGCACGCTGCATCCTCTATCATCTATCATTAAGATTAACATTAAGTTCCTGCTGCTGACCACACAGAGCTGGTAGGGAAAGACTACAAACCTCCCACCTCCTCAGTTTTACATTAGGTGCCGTCATGTCATTTACTATAGTATGACTGCTGTAGTGCTATGCAAAAAATTATAACCACCAGAATATTACCCTTTTTTACCTTTAATGTATGAAATTTTCTCACAAGTCATGATATAAAATATATCAGAATAAATAATGTAACACACTTGAATGTGGCCACTTATCAATACTTTTTGTTTTTCAAGTCAGTTATTGGCCTCAGGTAATCACCAAATTCTTTCAGGCTAGTTATGGAAATACACAGCTGTTGTACTCAGCTTTAGGCAAGCTAGGGGGGATTTTCATCCTTGTATTTAATCACAATTTGCACCAACAATACCGTCCTACAGAGTCATATGAAATATATGCTGAATTCAGAGCAAGATCTAAGTATCAGGAGTAAAACACTGCACAGTGGATATACAGTAGATCCTACCACTGTGGGAATCATAGGGTATAATTATAAATATAGTCAAAAGCAACTATGAACCATCCAGTTTCCATGTAACCTGAGCAGTAAGGCATTCATAAACATTGAGACTGTATTACATTCCTAAAGCAAAGCCTCTTTTTTAGTTATGTTTAAATGATTTACAGGAAATGAAAAAAGGGGTGAAGGCCAGAGGCCTTTTGACATTTTTTCAGCCCGGTTTAGTCTGAATGTAAAATTTGGGTTTTGGTTAACATGGTGTGATGTGTTTGGGTCTGTTATCAGTAGAAAAACACACACTGTTCTTTGTATTGGCCATTGATTCCCAGACTCTTTTGCTTTTGACCCATTTTAATGAAGCAATGCCTACTTATGACCCCTCATCAAAGGGTGCATGTCCAAGAGCTGTTAACAGTTCAAATAAAGAGTGATTTTCCTTCTTAGACTGTTTAATTGGAATATTTTTTTAGGGGCTTGAGGAACTATACATAATTTAACGGAGAAACATAATTTTCTGTGGCAGAATGTAGTTTTCTTATTTCCTGACCCCTTAGATTCATCTTGTGACCCCATCTAGGGAAATAAGCCCTCTTGGTGACACTGGTGCTCTTTACCCGTATAGCCACCACACACTCACACTCACACTCACCACCATCTCTCTTCCTTTTATTCCCTCCCTCAACCCCCAGAGGTTCATGGGATATTTAATAAAACTCGATGTGGTGGGAAACACTGAAACAAAGAGAGACATCTAGCCAGATACAGTATATTTATTTTTTGCTGTGTGTGTGTGTGTGTGTGTGTGTGTAGGCATGCTCCACCCCTGTACCCCAGAGACAGTAAATCTAAACATAGTCATATAGGGGTCTCGCCTCGTGCCATCAGTAGCAGTAAAGGTCTCTATAACAACACCTTATCAACCCCACCCCCCATATATACACACACCAAGCAAGTCCCTATTGCCTTGATCCACTGATAGGAATGAAGGTTGGTTTATATATCTACATTACAGTTTCTCTGCTCTGCATCATAAATCACAAAGCAGAGTTTGGGAAAGAGAGGATAGAAAAAGGACAGAGGAGGGGACACTACATTGAGAAAAGAGGCTTTATTAGAGAAACTGAGACAGACATTGTGTGTTTGTGAGACAGAGGACAGAAAAGAAAGCGTGGAAAAGAAGAGAAGAAGAAGGGTGTCTATGGAGAAAGAAGAGTGGAGACGAGAGATGTAGGAGAAACTGAGGAAGGCCCTCCACAAAACACTCCTGAAGCTCTCTGCTCACTTCCTTTGTAAAGTTTTCCTTCAGGAGAGAATAGAAAACGAGGTTTGGGGGATGGGTGGGTGAATGTGTCCCATTTAACATGTAATAAAGCAGAACAGATTACCACTCCCTCTCACTGCTTGTCTCCCTTCTCAAGGTGTCCCTATATCATTTAATACGATCCTTTCTTTTCTTGCCTCCCGCTGTACAAGTCAGCACATTTCCATGGAGGGGACATATTCAGATAGCTTTATGGCTACGGCTACATTCTCCAAAGAACATATTGACTGCAAGCTGGGGGACGTATTGAGATCGATGTTGGGATTTTCATATAATATGCAAGTGTTATGCCAATACACTGAGCGAGGAATGTCGGTACATTTTTCAAACCAACATATATTGACCATGACTACCATCAACTGTGACAATGCAGAGCTTTGCACAAAGATGACATTCATAGATCTCTGTTAAAGATACAACATGCTTCAATAGATCTGGAAAGTGTGGGATCTGGAAACATGTACATTCATCTGTCATCATTTGAGATACATTATAACTTTGAACAAAGACACGCAGACACACACTCACACACACTAGTTCCCAAAGGGACACGCAGGCATACAGACAAACAGACAAACAGACATTGTCCATTCCAATACTGGACAGCATTAAACTGTCCCCTGCGAAAATAAATTATTCATTGCATGAACTTGCTCCACTGCGGTAAGGGCACTGTTTTCTTCCTCTAACATACTACCACATAAAGCAGTGGATGAGCAAAAATAAATGGGTAATGACTACAACCAGTTAAAAAATTGAACATAAGAGATATAAAACTGATATGAGTGTGTTAAGATTAATGCAGAAAATGTAATATGTTCAAAAAATGCACATCTGGTGCTTATCAGTCAGCCAATCAAACAAACAATCCTATCCTAGAAGAAGCCATTTGGTGTGCCATCACATGACTTCACTAATGGACTTAAAAAGCACTTGACCAAGAACAGGAAAAAGACATTTTATGGTATGATTTGGTCAGATTTCACACATGTTGCCAGTATTTATCTCTCCCAATCTCTAACTCTCTCACACACACACACACACACACACACACACACACACACACACACAGAAGCAACATATACTGTAGCTCCATCGACAGTATGGATTACCCTCGCTTGCCACCAGACTGAGTTCCCAATCACCACATCGTCTATTTATCATCATTTGGGTCTACTTAGGGGTTAATAGGGTTAAGGGGTGGGTGCCGGTTCCCCCTTAAAAAGCCCTCATGTTCTCTCTAGTTAAGGCAGGCGTCAGTACCGAGGGAGGTAAATAAATACAAATGGTCCAGTTAAGGAGAAAAATGACACACATTTCGCTCACGCTGCTTTAAAAGCAGACCTGAGTGACCCCCTGCAGTGAAATCCATCAGCATGGATACGAGATTCAATATATATATATATAAATAAATAAATAAATGAGAGAGAGAGAGAGAGAGAGAGAGAGAGAGAGAGAGAGAGAGAGAGNTCCATCAGCATGGATACGAGATTCAATATATATATATATAAATAAATAAGAGAGAGAGAGAGAGAGAGAGAGAGAGAGAAAATCAAAAGCGTGAGGGATAAAAGAAAGAATGGAGAGAGAGAAAGAGAGAGAGCATAAGTGAGTGAGGGAAGCAAAAGCAGACAGTAACAAAGAGAGAGTGAGTGAGAGAGATTTAAATTAAGACAGAAAACACTGTTCCTAAGTGAGCAGTGAGGGAGACAAAGAAGGATGAGTGGGTGAGAGGAAAAAGGAAGGGAGTGTATGTCCTTTCTGACCCTTCTTTATACACACTCTTACAAGGGGTCTGGTGTCTGGTCTCAAGCAGAAGAAGATGAAGATTGAGATATTTCACAAACATATATTGAAACATGCAGCTGAATGATGTTCACTGATTCAGGGATGCTTATTTGTAAGAGACACCTTGAAATGACAAGGTTCATCCAAAACAAAGAGTGGCAGTGCTTTGTGATTGGTAAATATGCTGTACACATTTTCTGCATATCCAGCTACATGTCAGTTCTTTTCTGTTCTATCATTCATTTCACTGTGCTGTTCACTATATGAAAAAAACCCCAAATAATACAGAAAAGTAATAAAAGCTGTGAGTGGGTTTCCCAACCATTTCCAATGCAGCAAAGTCACTAAATCAGCCGCTAAAAGGTGTGTATCTGTATTGTGTGTCCATGTGTGTGCCCACGCAGGTCCCTCAAATTGTGTGCGCTTTTTACTGCAAGCACAGCGAAGCTCTTAAGGCCAAAAAAAGAGCTTTTAAAGCAGTTATTGACTTCTGTCTCCTCAGCTGACCACCATCTTGTTCCTTCGCCCTGGTTGCCTAGCTACGGAATTGTGGTTCACCCTCACCTGACAGAGAGGTCAAAGCGCTGCTCAGTCTGTCCTGCCTCACCGACGACTACTTCAGAGAAAAACATCTCTACGACTACAACTGAAGTACTTTGCAGTAACTTGCCTGTTAAATTAATTCCTGTCATTTTCAGTAATTAAAAGTGCCGTTTGGCGCAATTAAACATCAATAAATCATTACTTCATTAATTTCAGGACATCAGTATTATTCTTCTTAAACAAGCAAGAGCCCTGCCAAGAAAATGGAAAGCCTCTACCTGCTTCCACACCTTATTTACATTTTGTAGCAGCAGGGTGGATTTTACAGGAAACCTGCTGGATTTTCTCCAGCGCATTTTTCCTCTTCAGTAATCTGAGATAAAGATAAAACAAATGCACAACGCAATAGTCCTGCAATGTTTTGCTGCAGGGCTATGTGTTGGATTGTATTAGGTTGCACGGGATTTTCCAGATTTTGTGTCCACAACATTCATGACAAGAAGCAATGCTTTGTAGAAAATTAAGAAAGTGTGGTCTTAAACCCAAGGGACACTGTTGGCAATATATTTGACCATAGTCTTTGTTTACTGTAATTTAAACCAAAGTATCACAATTATTTTGACGATGACATGATTAAAAAAATGCTGCATTGAAAACTTAACAAGCAGCAACTGAATTACTGAAGAGTTTGCCGGTAATGTTGCACAATGTATTAATGAAGATGCATAAATAAAGCAGATGAGGAGTTGCTTGTTGTTTATTGCAAAATGTTTATGGTTATAAGAGTCTGAAAGAGGGATGAGTGGGCTCTACTTTCTCCCACATGGTATGGAGGAGAAGACAGACTGTCAGGTGTGGTCTCTTGACCGTGGCAGTACAGTTATGAAGAAAAACAACGAGCCATTTACATTCAACAAGTTTTGCTCCACGCCTCCTCATTCCACCTTTGCGTGTGTGCATGGAGAGACGAAGCGAGGACTGCGGCTGCTGTTATTGTCAAATGGATTAAATTAAAAAAAGATTTATTCAAAAGAGCTAAAAAAATAAACAACAGACAAAGGGAGTGAATGTGTATCCTGAGGGAGGAGAGGAGTGACAGTGAAGTGACTAAAATGAGATTTTATTCTCCATGGCCAACCGTATAGGGGAGAAACCAAAAATGCTTGGCTTAGACACTCATATGCAGTCTCAGTCACAAACACAAAAGCGCAAGAATACGTTGCCTCTTCTGATCTTATCACAAATGTCACCATCAAGGCTGAAAGCTTAGAGGAATCCAAGTTTTTGAGAGCTGAGAAGGGGGATGGAGACATAGGAGATGATGGTCTCAGTCCTTCGGTGTTACACAGTCTTGTCAGACTCACCCATTCACCAATATAAGATGTCCCTGTCCCATTCTCAATTCTGCAGGGACCCTGGACTAACACAGAGTGACCAGCTTCAACAAAGAAGCCCAAAGCCACACCAAAGGTTAGCACTGACAGGAGGCTTAGGACTACGCCACCGTTCTTTCATTCCCCATTCCATCTTTTCGCATAATCTCACATCTATCATTTTTCTTCCATGCCTGTCAGCTCGCATATCAAACTAAAGCCCCATTGGGTCACTGCAGCCAGTCGCAACACTGCATGCACACACACGCACACACGCGCGCGCACACACACACACACACACACACACACACACACACACACACTCCAAAGCAGATATCCACGAACACACGCATATATGTGAGCCCACTCGAATTCATTCATAGTCACCTACAAAAGCACGCATACATATGCACTCTTACATACATGTGGTGCAGTAAAGGTCACACCTTCAGTGCTGGACAGTGTGACAATGCATCAGACTTGGATAAACAAGTAGTATTGAACATGGCAGGGTATTAATCAAGCACAGGGAGAGATAGCCTCCTTTCCACAAGCAACTGGAATCTACAGTCGCTGTCAGGGAAAGTGAATAACAGCTTTGGTCCTATGTGTATGTGCGTGTGTCTAACATACTGTATTATTACATAATCTGTTACATGTTGTGTATATTTACACATATGTGGAAGAGAACTGGACACCAAATGTCTTTTGTCTAGGTCTCTGAGAGCATGTTGATACCCTGCAGTTTATGATTCATAAACAACATAAACTGCAACAGACACTAGAGCGGCCTTTTTACAGTTTTAATAGTATTTGTTCACACTCACTTTACATACTATTGTTCATTTGTCATTTGTTCAATAAAAAAAAAAAAGTTTGTGTCATGGCATCAAGTTTTTCAAGCATGATGTAGAAATAGCAAAAAATGAAATGGATATTTTTTTCTCTTGTATCAATCAGTGTTGCGCTGGCTATAGGGAGAAAATAATAGCTGTGATAAAGTGTGAAAGAGTATATATATATATGTGTGTGTTTTTGTGTGTTTTGGATGTAATGAGGTCACAGTGATGCAGTGGCGTTCCGGTTGGGAGAGCTCCATCATTCCCAGAAAACTCTGGTGGGAATACTGCAGGAAAATGGCAGGGAACAGCTGTAATAAGTACACAAACAACTACACACATACACAATCTCATATTGCACGCACTCACACACACACGCACGCACGCACGCACGCACGCGCGCACACACACACACACACACACACACACACACACTTTTCCCTCCCTTGGGTACCTACCTCTCACACTTTAATTTATTTCTTAAACATAACATCGCCAAGGAAAATGACCACACTGTACCACTGCAATGAATGAAACATATTCACACTGGCTACTTGCTGAAGTGTATTTGTATGACCTATTTGCAAATTACATGGATAACTTGTGTATATCACATACCATAATGAAACCAAATTCACCCAAAGAGGCAAGACTATTACTGATACTAGACAGACACATTCAAGAGGGTGACACAGGAGTGAAATTTTCATGTCAGTGTAATACACCTGAATTCTTTGCCATCAAGAATGTCTTGTCCCGATCCAATCACTTGTACTCTGATCCTGTTTCAGTTCACAGTAATTATTTCCCACGTTGACTATTACAGAGTATCAAACCTGCATAAGAACAGGTGCTGCATATAGCTATGACACATAAATTCCTCCCAAATCCCATCCACTCTTGAGACATGATTTTTCTATCTTGTCCCCATCTCAGTGTCACAAAATAATAACAGTTTTGTGTATTTCTATGGAAATCCCACAAATTCCCAACTGATCTGACATCATATGCACATGGTAAACTCAAAACAACCAACAATCCTAATTAAAACTTCCACAAGCACATCTACATTTGTTATAACCCTTGACAGATAGCCTCCTCTGGTCCCACACATCTTCTTCACTATAATGAACCATAGCCTAATATCAGCTAATCAATCCCTGGAGTACTCTCACTCTCTCCACAGTGGCACTGACATGAGCTAGAGGGGGGAAATGAAGACATTCTCATAAGAAAGATGTCATCTCCCACACTTTATAACATCCTCACATTAACATATCAAATGTTAATTCTATCAAGTATGGATAAGGCCCCGGCTTTCCTTTTTTATTTTTTTTCATCTCTGGGGGACATTTTCAACTTTGAGGAAATCAACAGCCTGTGTGAGACAAAAAAAATATTTCCTGTTATTATTCAACAGAGGCCACGGATAGCATCTTATCTATTCTCTGGAAGGTCTCCGTCATAAGAGAGAAAGAGCTTTGAGGAAAGGCACACACATTATGTTCACAAAAGAACATATAAAAGAACATGGGTGCATACAAACATACACCATCACAGCTGAACTCACACACATAAACAAGGATGGGCCAAACACGCTCGGTTAATTCCAATTAACCCTCGGCTCTGATCCCCGCAATGTATCCCTGCCCCTGTCTTGTAACACCAGACCTACCCACCATTTCATTAGCGCACACACACACGCACACTCACAGATACTCCCCCCTCCTCTACCTTTCCGCAATTGTAATGCAGTCACAACCCTGCTAATGCACCTCCTATAATCCAATCAGCCAATCACTGCTCTTCATGCAAAGGCTTGTGTCACATGACTACCCGCACGTTAGCCCAACGTTCGCTTGCAGTTAGCAAGTCATTTGGCACTAATGTTATTCCAGTGGATTTTTTTTCCTTTAATGTGATTTGGGAAATCTCAGCTCCGGCTTCCATGAGTCTAGCGCTAAACCCCCGTTGGGCTAGGCTAATCAGTTTCCAGCATTTCTGAGGGAGACAATGATCCCAGTGTTAGCGCTGGCTAATGACAAGCTAACACAATTAGCCTAGCCTCCCTGGAGGAGTGCTTAGAGCCAGGGCCCATTCTTGCCCCACCTCCTGCAGGCTCCTCATCCACTTTCCCTACATTACTATGAAGCCTAATGGCCTCCTATTAAGAAGACGGATGGAACGCCGACAGGGCGGGATTCTGCATCTTCTTGAGTTACATATATGTGTTGGATATGTCCTACATCCATGGCTACTTGGATGCTTAATATTACCTCCTCTGTTAATAGCTTCAATGAAGTAACCATTCTTTTCACTGCAAGGTGTGACTGTAACTTCTATTTAGAGCACAGTGTAGCTATCACAGTGAGGACCTTACAAGGACTCGTGATGCTGTAATGCACTTTGGATTAAAAAAAAAAAAAAGGTGCCAAAAATCTTATTAAGATTTCTTGGAATACAAGACTAATGGTTAGCAGTTTGCAGTATAAGAGAGGTCAAAGGAACCAAAACTATTTGAAAGCCAATGTAGTCTTACTTTCTGCAGCACAGTGGTTACCGTAAATACTTTGTGTCTTGATGTGGGAACACTACCCATGTTAAAAAACCTGCTACAACTGAAACACAACACTGAAAAATTAAAAGAGCAAAAGAAAAGCCCTGTCAGCTATCATCAACATGCGATCAGGCTTATCAGGGAACCACATCATCAACATCAGCTAATGGGACGGGCTAATGTGGCTGTGATTGAAAGACGTACTTTAGGATGTGGCTAGCATAATTCAATAGTGTGTTCGCTGGTCCATGTGGACTTCTAATCTTCAATGAATGCACAATAAAACAAATAAATATATAATACTATACCTACTCAAAAAGGGTTGTTTTTTTTGTGAAAAAGTAAATAAGAAACAATGAAAGTTGTATTTTTTTGAGGTAATTGTAAAGAATGGGTTAAAAAAAAAAAGGGACAAAAACTGTTGGTATGTGATGTAAAGCCTTTGATCTACTTTGAGTCTACTAAACTTACTTGAACTTGGCATTCACTTGGTCGGCAGCTTTATGGTAGTTCTCTGTGGTGACATTGTAGAACTGAGCACTCTGCAGAGAGACAGAGAGAAAGAGAAAAACCAGCAAGTGAGATAAATGCACAAAAATGTGATTGTAATCTCTTATATAAGAAGTCCATCCAATTTATTCTTCCCTGATTTCAGGTTGAAGCTATTTAGGCAAAAGGTAAAATTTCAGCAAAGTGACGCCCCTTAACAGTTCTGATCGAATATTGTCCTGCCTACAGTGCAGCCGAGTCTACACAGCCCCTGCCTCATCTACCGTCACTCAAACTGCATTAAAACGTTATGGACAGGGATATTAAGGGCACAGGTCTATTACCAGTTTGGCTTATTGTCCGCAAATATGGAAGCAAACTCTGTGATGTATATAGGTTGTACAGTAAGTATGTTTATAGGTATGAAGTCTGCAACAATGAGAATTTTTCAATTTAGTTTTGTGTGTGGTTGTGCACCACACGTGTTTGCCTCTCTGTGCAAGTGTGTGAATTATAGGTATTTGTGTGTTTATGTGTGTGTTTGTGCTTATCCTCTCACCCAGGACTGCTGTAATAACAGGCAGCAATCCTGTAAGGTCAGAGGGTTGCTAGTCAACAACGTACAAACCACCGGTCATAATCCCCCAGTGACCCATAGCAAATGAACCCATAGCAGGGACCCCTCAACCTGAATTACCTCCTCAAACACGGCCATATAACCTAGCTCATACACCATTTATACTACTCTAGGAAGATCTGGTTTGTCAGCCCTCAGCGACTATTCTGCACATTTATGATAAAATGGTGAGGTTGTAAAGTGTGATGGATGGCTTGATTGAGAGTCGTATCAGGTTTGATCCAGGGGCAAAACTAGGCAGTCCTGTGAAAGACACTGCTTTAATATTAGTAATATTTACTGTAATACTTTCACTAAAAAAACTTCGTTCACACAAGCATAAAAGTATTTTCTTCACATATCAGACAGATAAGAGGCTTTGTGCTGTTAACTGTTGGGTTAATGTTGAGCTACACAATCAGTACTGCATGATGTAGTGCTGGGTTAAAGATCTCTCAGACTGCAGTTATCCAAAATCATAAGCAGACCTTCACAGGGTTCACAAAAAAAAAAAAATCATGCATTCAGGGAAAAAAAAGCGTTTTTAATTTAGTGCAGAGCAAGCTGGTCTTGCAAGTTGGTTTCTGGAGAAGTTTTAACCAAAACTTTTCAGGGTTAATAATGGAATTTTAAAACTTAGTTCTATCCTATCGATGCATTGTTAAAAGAAAAACAATTATCCTTGAACTGCATATGTCTTAGCCAAGGCCTGACAATAACCTTTGGCTAAGAATTTGTCATGCAAAAAGCACACAGAATCAGTGACCAGCTAACCACCATTACATTCACTTGAAACCGAACACTTCAATCAGCTTGCATAAATTACAGATACACTAGAAATGTGACAAATGTAAGCCTCTTGCTCCCATCTGCCTTAACTTAACCGCGTAGCAGGGAAGACATTCATCATAGTTCAGAAAGGATCAATAGGAATGAACTGTACTGCTGAAAAGATCAATAGTCATGTGTTGTAGAGCTAAAAGAAGATGGGACATGACAACGCTGAGAGAAGGTCTGATACAGATTTCAGTCCTCTTCATCTGGATAGACACTTAACACTGAGGGTTTGCAATGGAGAGTCCACTTTTTCATATTCTATGGAGTTACAGACAAATTATATTTATTGACATCAATATGCAGACTGCTCTCCACAACACAAAAACACAGAAAGACAGACAGATATATATATAGATAGTATCTATAGTATGTACTTCACAGATAGTACATGTATTGAATTGAAACAAAGAACCACCTTATTTAAATATATTCAGACCTTTTGCTATGACACTTACAATTCAAGATACATTTTGTTTCCTTTGATCATTCTTGATCTATCTCAAGTCCATGTGTGTCAAACTTAATTGATTGGAAATGATTTATGTCTATGTAGGGTCCCATGAGTAAAAATGAAGTCATGAACTCCAAGAAACCCTCCTTACATGTCCAAGATATATACACATGTTCACAGAAGGGTGTAAGTGACTGTTATTTTTAATATCTTTAATAATTACAAATGCTTATAAAATGAATTAAATTTATAAAACCACAAAATGTGGAAAAAATAAGGGGTCTGAATATTTTACAGACCCACTGCAGATGTCCCTTAGGCAGACATTCGTTTGTATGTAAAGCACAATAAAGAAGTATGCCCAAAGTTTATGAGTTAACTTGTAAGCTCATGCTCTATCTGTGCCCTGCTGGACTTGAATCAAGTGGTTTTCAGCATAGACAAAGAAACTGTCAAGAGCTAAGGAAAAGGATTTAACAGAGAAGCTTATTCACAGATAAAAAGACTAAAAAGAGATTTTTAGGGCTGCTAAAGAAGCAAGAATAAGACTTCTCCTGGGTGCTGAGATTGAGCCATTGGAAGAGAAAGAGAGTCTGAAAGAGCTGGATTTAGGTCTCTGTCTAGAATACTAAGTATAAGTTAATAATACCTGCCTAAATGGCAGAGCTGGCACTAATCAGCGCACTAATCCACCTGGGAGGACAAAAGGCCATGTGTGACAATGATTGCAGGACCACTTGCAACACACAAACAATGCATGTGCATTCACGCTGACACCCACATGCACAAGGTACTAACACGCACAGCATGCGTACATGTGTGGACATGCTGCCAAAAGCATCTACACATACTCTGGCGGCCGGATATAAACAGTGGCGGAACAAAAAAAAAAAAAAACACTCACTCACTCACCAGACACAGAAGAGTGTAATTTGTGTGATTACTGAGTGGTCTCAAATTGTGATTTCCAGCTGTTGCCCCAACTGATTTAGAGAGTGGCCCTGACCTTTTGTTAGCTCACAGAAGAGAGACTACACTCGGTTTGGTTGAAAACATTTCTCCCTGAACCAAAATAAAATCTTTTAACGAGCTGCAAAATCTCACAGAAAGTGTTTTCTTGTGATAGTTGTCAAGCCATTACTTGTCAAACAAAATTGTGTAGCTACAAGAACCTGGTACTGTGTATACCCCATGTACAATCAAGTATCTACCTATTAAACTGTGTTTCTGTTTATTTTCATTCATTTATTAGTTCCATTTGCTTTCCACTAGGTTTTTAGCTCATCTGGAGCCAAACAAATTGCTAGTGGGGGGTGTCATAGACAGATTAAGTCATTACTGCTAATGCACTGCAGCGATATGGAGAAGATAGAAGCTGCACCCCAACACAAGCTCCAGCTCAATTTAGAGAAAAAGCCTCCAATTTTTAATGAATAAAACAAATAACTACGGCTTCTTTCTCTTATCTGCTGCTAAGCAGGAGGGCCGAAATGGGGAGAAACCCTACCGTGGCCAACATTACGGTTCTGCAGCGCTAGAGAAAATGAGACTTCTGCTGTGTGACTAAGTGCAACTTGTAACTTGCTCATAAGGAGAGCAGAGGCTGGTAAACTGTTATTGAGCCTATCCTGCATACACAGAATTGACTGAATTATGCTTCGAGATTTGCCTTATAACAGTCTGAGGTGTAGATGACGACCAGAAGAGACAACTGTCCATCTTTGCCACGAACATGTTAAACTCCTAAAAGGGGCCTATTTTTATCCAATGGTAACTAAATCTGCCTACCATCACCTCTAACTATGAGTTCAGACAGAATGCAAGGCAAATTTAAGATGTGGCAATTGCATAAAAAGTCAATGGAAAGACGTGATCAGACGCAAATTCGCCCAGGCGGCACGACCGGACATAAAAGACTCATCCGCACAGGTTGAAATTGTTTCCATTTGAGCAAAACAACGGTTATCCAGGGGCTTTATAATTCTACTTCATAAACATACATAGATGAGAGGAAAAATGAAAGAGACAGGAGGAAAAGAACAGAAAGAACTGACACACTTCCACACACACTGTGCAGTCGGTAAAATGGCTATTTGGGGAGAATAAACACAAATGTCCGGCGGACAAATTCGAGGACAAAAACCAAAGTGTAAAGACGATACATTGTGGCTTTATGGAGGTTACATGCCGGAGTATTTCTTGGCCAGGCTCAGTCACTTCCTGGAGTCTTCGCTGGTTACTCCGTTTCCACTCTTTGTGCTAAGCTAAGCTAAGCAGCTGCATATTTACAGTACAGACATGGTATCAATGTTCTCATCTAACTCTCGGCAAGAAAGCATATTTCCCAAAATGTCAAACTACTATAAGCAATTTCAAGGATTAACTTCTTTAAATCACTTTTCTTGCAAACCACTATCAATAACTATAATGCAAAACTAGCTACTTTAATGGCTAAGTGAAATGTGTTCATTTTCATACGTGAGGAGAACAGAAATAAACACCTTTCAATATAATGCAGTCCAATGCAATACCACCCATAACTATGGCCTAGAAACTTACCATAAGTTGAACCAACATCTCTGTGACTTAGTTTTAACAAAGACTGAGCCCTATAAGCTGACATTTCAAATGTTGTATCTCAGCATTATTATTTTAGCATATGAAGCATTACTGCTGTAGGATGTTTCTTTACATAAACAAATGTGGTGCCCTGCTGTTGTGAAATCACCCTTCCTTGAAAAGACTTCCCGTTAAATCCCTGTGAATCCCATCATGCGGCTATAACAGCAAACAGTCTCAGACACAATAATTCAACACAGCAGCACACTGTCATGTCTTCACTCCGGATTACTGTCTCCTGTTATACAACTAGCAGAGGGAGAGAGACTTGATCACTTCATGGTGAAAGAGAAATTCTAAACCATACTTACTGCTACAATATCGCAACAAGAAAAGCAAGAAACTGTTAGAATTTTCACTTATTAAATTCAAATTTTTAAAACGCACAAGAAAAATTAAAATTTTTTAGCTTCAGGGCTTCAGACTGAGAGGAAGAGGGATAGAGAAATGACAGGCCAAGGAAGAGATGAAGATAGCAAGTCAGAGACAGAGACAGAGATAGAGAGATAGAAGCTATTACTGTTTTTTAATGCCCTTTCCTCTGTATTTCTTCCATTCACAGTGCTGTGGAACATTGCTATGAGATGGCAATTGCTGCAGTGATTGTCCTCCAAGGGAGAGCAGGAAAATCCAATTTCATCGATATACAAGGTGAAAAGAAAGATAGAAGAAAAAGAAGAAAAATCCCTTCTGAAAAAAAAAGAAATTGAGGCATGAAGAAAAAAAAACCTGAAAAAGGAGAGATATAGAGAGACAGATGTGGCAGGGAGGGAGGGCTGGAAAGAGACATGGTAGAAAAAATAAATAAAATGGGCAAGTTGATTGTTAAATATGAGATTGTTTTACAGCAGGGCAGGTATTGAGTGAAAATGTAATAAATATATAGATATTGTTTTCAGGGGCTATTTGGTAGCTGTGGCCCCAATGAGCGGCAGCAGCAGAGGCAGCAGGCTGAGCTGCCTGGGAGCCTGGTGATGGCCTGTCACTGGAAGCCCCTCTGATGAATGGCCATGTTGGATTGGAACAGACGTGTAATATATATCAGACTTCTATTCTCTCTCTCTTTTGGTGCCTCTTTCTGCTGGTGTTCAAGATGCTGGGGGAATCCTGAGGTAAAAGGAGGAACGAAGCGAAGATGGTATGAGGGTGAAGAACGTGATGGGAGATAATATTAAGCTAGCAGTATACTCCAAGTAAAATCTAATTTAGTGCGTTCTCACTGGCAAAATGGAGGGTTTGCAACCAAAAAGAAGCACAGCATTTGGGCTTTGATAGATACAGTGTGCGCAGACTGGTTAGAGGAAGTACAGCCCACCAATACACCATCACTTGCAACTGATCAACAATGTCATGTGATTGATTCTGGGCCACATATTTTGAGTGAGTTTACTTTATGTTTGTTCATAAGAGTTTACTATACGGGCATACCTTATTTAAACTCCCCCACTTCTGCTAGACAGTTTCTGTTCACATGCCATCACTCTCATAAATATTTAAATCAGCCATGCAATGTCTCCCAATAAATCCTGTGCACTAACCCTGCAATACCATATTATATTGTAATATAGACATGGTGCAATAGCATGTGCATAACAGGGCTGCAGCTAATGATTTTCATTATTGATTAATCTGTTGATTATTTACCAATGATTGAATATTTGTTTAGTCTATGTCAGAAAATAGGGGGAAATACCCATGACAATTTTTCAGAGCCCAAGGTATCTTCAAATGCCTTATTTTGTCCAACCAACAGTCTACAACCCAAAGATAAAAGCAGCAAATTCTCACATTGGAGCAGCTGGAACCAGAAGTTTTGTATTTTTTTCTAAGCAGACTGCATATACTGTACATATACTCTCATCAATAGATGCACATAAACCACCTTTGTATATAGATTAACTTGTTTTTATCATCCGTAAAGTATTAAATGTTCTTTGCACTCATCATGCACTCTTTCACTGCTTGTATAGCACAGGAACAACAAGACCAAAACCCTTAATATACAGTAACAATGCGCCCAGGATGTGGATACTGTATGACTGTTGTCCAGCTGATTTGTATCTATTTTCATACATACTTGCCTGTATGTAAGCTATATGTTCATGATTGTTTATCTTTGTTTAGCTCTATGTCTGTATTTGTATCTTCCTGTAAATTTGTTCTCTGTAATGTCCATTTGTATTGAGCTCCTTCATCTGGAGTGGACACTATTAACTAAGCAGGAGTTACAGGGAGTACACGGGAACAGAACGTGCCAAAAATTATTTTGTTTGGTATACTGCTGGGCTGATGTTGGGCGTAGAGAACAGGGAGCGAAGAGAGGCTGGACAGAGTGCCAAACGGGGCACTGTGGCCAGAACAAGAAAAAGGAGCGTTATTAACACAATCCAAACAAACTGCACCCCCTATGGAGTCCCAAGCCGCTTGCTGCACAGTAAGACAACATGCAATATGCCCACCACTGATCCTCAGTTACACACAGGATCACACACACACCATCACACAAAACGCACACATGGTTGCCACTTCTGCTGTGTTTCGTCTCCACAGGCCATATATCCTAATAGAATAGAAGATAGGGTGTGTGTGCAAATTTTGAGGACAAAGTGCTTTACAAATATAATTAATTTATCATTTAATTCCTGTGCATCCATCAATAAATAAATCAGTCACAGACCCCTCCTGCATCTCAAGTTCCCCGTTTCTCACACCCACCTTCTATTTTGTTTTTGCTGTTCAGTGATGTAGTGCTCTTTCAACATTTTCGTTACCATACTCTCTTGTTATTTATCATTCAGTGACATTTTATCTTTTTACCACTCTCCTGTCTCTTTCTGTTACTTTTGTCTTTTTCTTGTTCTTATCCTCTATCACTCATAAATGTCACTATCATAATGTCTTCTTCCCAAACCTTCTCAAAGAATCTTTTTACATCCAATGTGTCTCCAACTGTCCTGCCTTTTTTCTCTCTCGTCTTTTCTTGTGTAGCTTCTGTCTTCAATACAGTATCTCTTTCCTCGTTGTCTGTCCACCCCGCTCTCTCTCTCAATCTTCTATCTCTCTCTCTGAGGTGTGAAGGTGATTTGTTGACACTTTGATCTAAGGAATATTGACCAGAGGCCAACATGGCTGATGGATGGCCAGTGCCTGAAGTCGATAATTCCTGTGTTCGTTGGGACTCATCATTTCTACCATCAGCACTCACATTTGCTCCTACAGAGGGCAATGCAATAGAGCTACAATGTCCAAAGATGTAATAATGCAACATGAGCTGAAAGAGAGAAGCTCAGCTATACGACTGGATGTGTGAGGTTCGAGTGCAACAAGAAAACATTTAGGTCTTTTGCCAAGGCATCAACCTCGCTGACGGGAAAGTCGGAAAAAAAAAGTTGTTTTCTTTGCAAATGATCCATCAATTGACACACACATTCCCTTGATGTCAGCAAATGGTGTCCCCTCCGCTACCCAACCAAAATTGTACAGACCAATGCACTTCCAATTATTGACACAAGTCCACTACCACCCAATACCCACTGGCTTGGCATAAGAATTCTTCCTCAGTGAAAGAAGGAACATTTTGATTTATTAACCCAAAAGGAATATTGTCTTGTGTGTAATGCGAACTAACAAAGACACCAAGATAACTAACACGAAGTAAATGATTTGACATTAAGGTCATTTTGAGGACAATGTGCCCACTGAGTATATGATATTTTGCCATCCTTGTATTCACGTGAGCTTCTAAGAATTTCTAAGTCCTTATTCTTATTCTTCTAAGAATACATTTCGATTTAGCTTCCTCTATAGAGGGGAGAAAACTCCTTCCCAGTATGAAGGCATCATTTTAAGCACATTAAATAGGGCATTGTATCCCTCCTAAGACACACTTATGATTTGAGAGCAGCATGAAGGCATCCTTTTTAACACACTAACACACTAGCATTTGACCCTGGTTTCCTGCCTTGCAGGTATCTCTCACTGGGACCTGCATGGCGCTGCCAATTGAAGCAGGCTAAGCACGGCAGCTGACCCTTGTCCCCTTCCATAGCACACTGGTTTGACGATGGACATCAGGGTAGTGTCATTTTCAGGGACAGGAGGACACACACAGGGAGGTGTAACCCTTTATCCTTCAGACGGAGGAATGGAGGGAGGAAATTGAAGGAAAAAAAGAGAGCCAGAGAGCAAAAGAGTGGCATTGAGACAATTACAGAGAGGCACAGAGAGAGCAATGCACACCACACTGGGGAAAGCATGCAGAGTTTAAGTTGAAAGATGATAACAAAAACAGTGGGGCAGAGGGATGAAGAAAGAATAAATGTGACTTTACTGTGCCCAGAAGTGACTAGGCCCACTGCGTATGCTGGCTGAATTGTGTGCACTTGTTTGTGTGTACACTGGTACGTGTGTTTCTGTGTGCACTGCTGTGTGTCGATGAGTGCATTATACATTAATGGAGGCATGTTATGAAAACTTTTCCCCAGGCAAAAACCAGAGCTGCACTGCGTGATTATGTTCTTGAAAATAGAAATGATGATATCTGTTTTGGTGACTGTATAATGCAGAAGTTAGTTTTTACTTTGTCTTCTGCTGTAAAATGGAAAGTCTTTAGATATTGTATCCTCCACCTTGGATTATCTCATTACTTGTGCTTTGGTTTTATTCTATTATCCATCTTTTATATCATTATTGTAGTCTCTCTTCAGTGTTTTGCTTGGTCACCATAAAAACAAAAGGTTTAAAGCAGTTTTGTTGAAAGCAAGTTAGTCTACAGCAGTGTGCCATGAACCAACTTCCATGTAGTTAAATACACATGTACAGTATTTATAGCTCTACATAGAGTATGTACAGGACATTAGCTGTGACCTGTCTATTATCAGTTGGTTTCTGCCTTTTAAAAATGTGTCTGCATTCCCAGTGTTAAGATCAGTGCCTTGTCATGGGGGACACATTTCTAATTTATTACTTGAGAAATCTGAGGGGGGAAAAAAACAAGATTAAAAGATATCCATGAAGTGTGTTTCCATATACAGGCATGTTTCAGGTTGGTGTATAGTGCAAAACTGTTTCTTACCCTCTCCTCCAGCCGGGCCACCTGCTCTCTGTAGAAAGCATCCTGCTTCTTTAGGTCTGCTTCTCTAGCCTCCAGCTGCTTGGCCTGAACACACACAATTGAAAACACACACGCACACGCACACGCACACACACACACACGCACACACACACACGTGTACCACATGCAGCATACACACATGCATACACAGAAGAGAAGAAACACCATTACTTATGTGCTCAGTGGAGCATTGATAGTTTTAACAAACAGATCACAAAATACACACATACACAAGCATACATACACATGAGAGAGGCACATAATGAGAACTCAGACAAGTGTGTGTAAAGAAGAGACACATTATAACACATCACAAAGGCCTTCTGCACCAGACTGTGAAACACTTTGTGAATGATTTTTAAAGTATAATATTGTATGATATGTGCGCTGTGCCTGTCTGTATATGTGCACATCTAATATGAAAAATACACCTGTGTGTCCATGTGTGTGAGACTGATGATGCCATGGCATGTATTGCATGTGCATCTTTGTCCTCTGTGTTCAAATCTTCGACCAAGCCACTATCAGGCCAAGAGGATAACATCAGTTCTCAGTGCGAACGAGCACCATGGTCTGGTGTATATATTTACCCGGCCTACCAATCTCCACTGTCCTCCCCTCTACTGTGACCTTCAGTAAACGTACGGCTGACTCTCTAGGTGATACACAGAACAGATAAGACCTGGATGTATCAGCTCCCAGAGAGAAAAAAAGCAGACCTTCACACTGGGACAGAGGGCCAATGACTCAAATCAAAATGGAAATTTACATTTTATTAATCGTGATAGAGGTTTCACTCTCAGACAGGACAACACAGTTTTGAGGACCACCTATTTTTAATTGTGAAATTACTTCACATCATTTACTTGTCAAAGCCTATGGGTATATTGATGGCTATGGATGACAACAATGCTAAAAACAGGATTTATAGACTGGTGGAATTGGGACTTATATCAAGCAAACCAGGTTTTGATTAGGAGGAAGGAAAAAAACATTTGCGGTAAAGTGTATACAAAGTAGAAAACCTTTAAACAAGACATAGAGCTGTGTTATTCAATATTTTGTATTACTGCTTCCTTCTCTTAATAAGTCTTCAGAAACAAGCTCAAATCGTCATCTCATCTATAATTCTACAAAGCATTTGAAGCAAGAGAGCTTTAAAAAGGGATCATCAAAATACGCAGCAGCTGAAATACCTGGTGGAAAGAAAAATGTAACATGTCAAAGAAGCTGAAAGGGAAAAGAAATCCTCGACTATCATGCAAAAACAGTGAGAGAGAACTGTAGGAGAAGGTAAAGACCTCTAGGCTTACCTTCTGCCCAATCTCCTGAATAAGGGGGCATTGAAAGAAAAAACAAGAGAGAGAATGAGTGTAAAGAGGCACTGATTCATCTATGAACTTCTTCAAAGTGACATTTGGAAAGGTTTAGTATTCAGAGGCTAGGGGTGACTGGCTACCACACCGTTCTGCTTGAATACTCACACTTCATCATCAGTCTCCTCTCTCACTGGCATAAACACACACCTGTGCATTCACACACAATACATGTATGGTATATAAACCATAAACCATTTTTGTATACACACATGCACAGTTACATAACATTAAAACTCAAAGACACACATAGACATATGGTGCTATTAGTAGTGTGTGTCAGCCTGGACTGTAACCCGTTTCCCCAAGAATAAGCCAGGGAAGTGTAGGAGCATCACTGGCTATAAGCAACCAACCTGAGACTGGGAAATGTACCCAAGAATGGACACCCCAAAGTCCTAAATGACTACAGTGGCCCTGACATCCCACGTGATGAAGACCCTTGAGAGACTTAGATGGCTTTAGAATGGCCTCTGCTTCTTTCCTTCCAGCCGGGGAGGTTGATGTTTTCAAGTTGGTTAGCATCCTGTAATAATAATAATATAAATAAAGTATCTATCCATCCATCCAGCTAGCCACGCAGAGGCCTTGAAGCCTTTGCTTTAAGCACTATAGCATGTTGAAGGAGACAGAGAGCGAGTATGAAGAAAATACAACGTATGGAGAAAAGAAATTGCATTACCCCATCCAATCTCTACTACACTGATAACCATCTGTGTTTGGCTACTCAATACGCTGCAGGCGGAGCTGCGTGTTCTATGCATTGTGATGAGGAGCAGCGAGGAGTGTCACAGAGGGGCTGTCCTCACAAGAGATGAGTGGGGGAAGTTTCAAAGTCAAGGGGATGCTCCATGCTTACCCACTACAGACAAGACAGAAACCTACCCATATAGGCACCAACACCTGGATACATACACACAATGTCATCTACAGATCCAGAGAAAAAAAAGCCCTCCATAGCACCACCTTATCACATTCCTGACAACACTCAGTAAAGCAACACCATGACCAAGTTGCTGCTGTCCTCAGCACAACCTAATGTTAACCAGCCTTATTGTTGCGGTCAGACAATTGTCTCCATTGTGTACCCTTAAAAAGGTCTGAAGGGCTATTGTGTGGACAGTGTTATACAAAAGCTAAAGCTGCATGCACTTCATGATGGACCCTGAAGTACACCCTTAAAAGTATGCTGAAAGTACACTACAAGTACTAGCACTATTATGACCTTTAAATGTGTTATCGATTCCAAGCATGCAATCAGGGCTACTACGATACATTGGATTATGTTGGCAGAGGTGCCAAAAAACTGTCACCCACCAACAGCTCAATTTAAGAGGAGGAGAAGAGGGATGATGGGATGGAGGGAAACACAGAGGACAGGATTGGCAGGGAGCTGTGGACTGTCACAAGTGTGTCCAAATGCAACGTTACGCTGGTAGGTGGCAACTAAAGACTTTAGCTTTGCAGAGAAAGACAAAAGATGCACACAGACGCCGAGACACAAACAACGGCTCAGACACTGATCTGAAACGCACACATCAGCACATACACACATATGCACACACCAGCCGGAGCAGCTGTACCCACAGAGCGGGTGGAGAGATAAATGTGTGCTGAAGGCGAGACTAAAGGGGTCATTAAAAGAGGAGAGGTTGTGACAGAAATGTGTACCTAGGGATTTTCTTTTTTTTTTTTGCTTACTTTTGTGTGTGTCTATGTGTACATGCAGCCGTGCATGTGTTCAATTTCCATGCGAGCAGGTTGGCCCTCCTCTTTGATGACACTCACAGGCCCAGACACACACACACACACACACACACACACACACACACACACACACACACACACAATGTCAGGATTACTTCCGACTGATTAACCCCATTCAGCAGACTTTAAAGATAATCTAATCATACTAAAGGCCAAACAATGGGACAGACTTCTCCACTGCCCATACACCTTTTGTTCCCCTAATGAAGAGGCGGTCACGGGTGGAGGAGGAGAGCTGGGCTAAGGGTGGGGGGAGGAAGAGGAGGAGAAGGGCAGGATTAGACAAGAAAATGGAAAAGAACTTGAGAGTGGAAAGAACAGAGAGATAAGAGACACAGAGAGGACAATAAAAGGTGATTTATCATTGGGGATGTCAAGAATGGAGAAGTGGCTGTTAGATGGGACACGGAGCCTGGGCCAAATGCATCTCTATAACTTTAGAAAGAAGTTAAAGAGAGAAAATGATCACAGAGTTAAGACAAGTTAAGTGGAGGAAACAGGAAAAAGGGGGACACCTGAAGCTCTTAAAACTTTCCAGCTTTGAAATTCAGACTTCTCCCAAACAATGATTTCTTAATGGAAGTGAAAAATGACTGTCAATCATGATGAAACACAGTTTTCCTGATTTTATGAGCAATTGTAATTTATGTTATTCATTTTGGCTAATTCACAAAAAAAAAGTAGCACACACTGCTATTTGTAGCCCACGAAACCACATTAACATCAACAGCAAACTTTTACATTCCCCCTCCTGTATCCATCTCCCCGTGGTCTCTTATTAAGTACAGTAGCACAATGGCTGAGGGTGACAGGCGGTTGAGAGTGAGACCGTGGTGGTCAGATTAAATGGATCGTTTAGGCGAGGTGAACACCTCTGAATATCAATTAGCCAGCTGCTGAATAATTAAGGACAGCCATGTTTTTTAATTTGCCGACTGCAACAGTTTGAGCTGGGAGCGAGGGCGGAGGAGAAGATGGAAGAGGGATGAAAACAGGTGGATTTTGCTGTGTCAGGTCCCCTACCCACCTCCTCTTCTCTCACTGATTTGCTACCATACGGTCTATTTTCTTTCACACCTGCTTTTTTGGTGAAAGTGTTCTCTCTGTTGGCTTTTTTCTTTTAAAGCATTCCAAGGGACTGAAACAAAAATAACTCCTGCCTGCAGCGTTCAGGAGGCTAAGGGCAACTGCATGTGTGCGTATGTTCTTAGACTGTGTGTGACTATTTATGGGACATTTATAGGGGATAATACAATTACATCATATTTGCATACTTTCCTGCTTTCCTTTTTGAACAGACAATGTATGGCACGATGGAGAAACAAAACACAATAAAATAAATACTACAGTACGTTAAAGAGAATGTCCTCCCAAGAATGACAGCATCAGTCATTTCAGCAAAGGGCCCAAAACAACATACATTTACGTTCAAGTGACAAAGCCCTCTAGCAGCCGAAGGAATTATGACGGGAGTGAAGGAGGAAGTCAAGTGATGTTGTTATAGAGCAACAAAGTCTGCGTAGGGATATGGTCGGGATGGGTCACCAAAACATTGGACTATTGCTGCTGATCACAGCGTTGGTTTCTTTTAACCAGACCATGATTGTTCCATTACCTTAACCACATAGGTTTTGCTGTAACCATGACAACAAAGGTCTCCTAACCCAAACCAGTGTTTCCCAACCTTAACTAAGCATTTATTTGAACCCAAACCATGATCTTTCCCTAACCTAAGTCGTTTTGTGCCTTAACCAAACCTTAACTATAGGGTTGTCATGTCATAAAACCTTTTTTTTTGGAAGGCACAGACAAATGATTGCGTCCTGCCGATAGGAGTGTCAGATCAAAAAACAGAGGGCAGGTATTTCGTCATTTAATTTGGAGGACTTAAAATTAGAAATTAATTTAATGTTTAGTCTTATACACTGTAATATGAAATCATACTTAAGTATTCAGCTGTCATGCTCAGTGTATAAACCAGTGTGTCCCCCTAACATGTCTACCTACAATCCCTTATCACAAGTTTAACATGTCTATGAGTTATGAGCAGTTTAACCAAAGTACTTTTCCCCTTCTTTAACCGTTTCATTTGAATAAATTCTAGGGTAAAACTATCCAGTGTTTTACAAGAATAAGTCTATTACTGTATTAGAGCCAGGAAATTGACAGAAGAAGAATGACAGAAGACATTTTTGATTCTCTCCTATCCCATTCAACATCATGTTACGACTCACATATATACTGACCCCCAGGTTGAGAACCATTAACTTAAACGAGTGGATTCTCTTGTGATAGAATTCAATTTATGACAGGTTTACAATACTAGTTGCCAACAGCATAAATTTAGGCTAGACACCACAATATTGCAAACAAAAGCAATTTCTCATTGCTTTAGAAGAATAAATATCTGATATCTGATAAATACATATTACATTTTTCTCAATCCATTTCAATGATGGAGACCATTGTTGTAACAATGAGGTGACACACTGTATGCCCACTACGTGCTTATAAATCATGCTAGATGAAAATAATCTAGCAAGATGCCATGATCGATAGAGCACAAATCAAATCTCATCACATTAACTAACAGCACCTCATCCATAACCTTGGTGTCTTTCGTCTTCCCCTGCCACCATCAGCTCAGCCCTGATTCAACCCTGTCACGAGTAGCATCATAATCAATGCTCCCTCACACCATCCAAGTGAGTGCTGCAGCACGGTGGGTCAGAGCTCCTCACCAGGGCCCATCTATCACAGACCTGCACGACAGGGCCCTGTGAGAAACTAATACTGAAGCCGCAGGCCTCGGGTCCTGTGTGCTCCGACAGGCGGGGGGGTCAAAGGGTAGCACATTGTGACCGTGCTCTGGTGTTAATTGGCACGGCGGAGGTGTAGGTGGCATGTGGGAGGTTAGAGATGGATGGAGGGAAGGGAGGGGAAGTTCATGGGGTAGAGAAGATGAAAGGCAGGGAGAGACATGGGTCAATGTGTGGATGGAATATGGATGACAAGACAGTTGGAGGAAAAATTAGATTTTTGGACAGCTGTTAGGATTACTGTCATATCAAGCTTGGGGGGTTGATGAAAACCTCCCACAGTTTCTTATATTTTGCAGCAACAAACGAATACGTACAAAGCTCACACACACACACACACACACACACACACACACACACACACACACACACACACACACACACACACACAACTGTTTGACACACATCCCTCCTACAAATCTTGGCACATCATGTAACTGCCTCTAAAACCATTGCAACTCTATCTTTAAAAGCTATCACTGGCAGATCAAATCTAAGTGATGGAGTGTAAAATGATATCACCTAACACAGACCTTCCTGGCAGTATTACGCATTACCCTTAGAGTCACTAATAAAACATAAGTCCTGGTAGCAGTAGCTGTAAAACTCCATTGGAAACCATTCACTTGTCTGGTTAATTAGCATCATGGGGTTTTACTGAGCGGCAATAACACTTTTTTTAAGGCTAGCTATTAGTCTCCACGGGAGTTGGTAGGGTTATGGGGCGATGTAATCGTGTCAGCTATAGTGTGGTCAGTTAACGTGCTTAACCTTGACTTATAACACTAAAGGACAAACACACTGTCAAACAATTATTTACACACAGTCACATTCTCACATTTTATTACTAACAATCCTGCTATAGGGTTTTGTGTTGAAATGTTTTTCTCAGTCCAATAAATAACTGTCCAATAAATGAGTTACCTGTCAGTCCATGTTACTTACGTTTATGAGTTTTCATTTGTTGGCATTTGATTCTAGCACGGAACAAACAAACAAAATCACCTTTTAAAAGGTAATTTTAGCTGATGTAAAATCCTGTTTGCCAATCCCTGTACAAGCACACATATCCAGGTTTGTCCCTACTTAACATGCTCTTGTATACATTTTGAAAATTTGGTAACTTGACTAGATCTTTGACAAATAAATGACTGAAGCATGGAGCATCCTGGTATAAAAAGACAACCAAGCCACAGGCTGCAGATAGAATTACTCTCCCTTGGGGATCTCTTAGCACAGTGAGTAATGACACAATGACCTGGTGGGTCAAAGGGATGACCTGCCCAGGACAGGGACCAAGGGGCCAGCACAGGGACCAAAGGCCAAGAGGTGTAGGTGGGTAAGTGTGGGTGTCTCAATGTTTGTGCGTGTATTTTAACTACTGGCTGTTTAAGGCCACATTAAAATGAAGCATCCTTGTGGAGTCTGTAGCTCATTGACTGAACAGGGGTCAACAGAGGGCTTGATCTGAACCAGCTGGTCTTAATGATGCTGAGACAGAGGTGTCAACCCACTCACACATTTACATCTCTTTCGCACTTCTCCCAAACTTGTAGATGTGTAACAAATGCGCTAATTTATTTTAGGGAAGGATATAAACAGGTTTATAGTAATCATAAGCTTATCAAAGATATGTATGACCATGCTTCCTTCAAGATGTTCTTAGGATTGAATAGCAGGGAATAACATGGGAAAAGCTAGAAGAGAAAAGATCCTCCAGTGAAAACAAATGGGACTAGTTAGCCAACAAAGGTTGAAATCCTGGTAGAAACATGAAAAATCACTTTGCTTTCCACTCCCAGACACTTCAAGCCCCTCAGCCTTTGTTGGAGACACCACCTCCACCACTCCACTGCCAGATCCTTCGCTGAGGGACAGCAACAACATCTGCTGGCTCAGAGATTGATTAATTGGCTGATCAGGCGCCCACGGAGTAAACTGATTGATTGATCATCTTGCGGTTGGAGCTGCCTTTATCTAGAGCCCTGGGGAGCGAAGCTCTGGAGGTCCACAGTCATCTGTTCATCTGTCATGTCCAACACACAGGGGAAGACGGAGGAGAGATGAAGAGCTGTGGGTTCATTACCAAGACATGGGGGGCATGTATGGAGGAAGTCTCAACCAAGATGGGAACAGGGGGCATTTTGAGAGAACAATGTGAACATGGGGACAAAGGGGCTGAGGATGAAAGGATGGGAGAAAATACTCTGGTGCTTGTAGAAAGAAAGACAGATACAGACATACATGAAGGCAGAAGGGGATAGGAGTGAGGTCAAGCCAAGAACAACAACATAGGGATAATCTTGTCCATATACGTACGAGAAAGAAAACAATTAGGAGAGCTAGATTGTCATGGTAAATTGACTAATTTAGTTGGAATCTATGGTTATTTGCTGCTGCTTTTTCAGGATCCAGGGTTTTTTTTGGACATTCAACCTCCACTAATTTATAATTCCTGACCACATCCCTGTTTAACAGCGAACAGTGAGAGTAATGGGATACAGGGAGGAAAAGGTGGCAGATCAGAAGAAGTGTGGAGAATGCTAGTATGCATTCAGTCAGACACATACACCAATGGTGGAAAATTCCTTTACTTGATGGCAGAGGACACAGTGAATGACCTGAGAGTGGAGAGAGGCATATTGTCTTTGGACAACAGATGTCCCTAGGGAGAAAAGTGAATGAGAGAGAGGGAGTTGGTGGAGGAGAGAAGAGAGGTGGGACAACCTATAGCAGAAAGAAGGTGAGAGGAATGTAGAAGGGAAGACAATAGGGGAAGACATGCAGGGAGAAAAAGGGACAGCCCGAGGATGTGTTGCTGACATTGGACCTTATGGACAACTCAAGCTGCATGTGCCTGGCCTGTCTGTGTGCATGTGTCTGCAGCATGTGAATCCTCACCTGGATTCATCTGCATGTTTAAGACCACCCTAGTGTATGTGTAGGTGACTGAATCCTTGTGTGATTATGGCTGTGGGCATGCTGTACATTTCTCAGTGCACGTGTGCTCATGCTGTGTATTAATGCATATTCATTCCACCCAGCAGCAGGTGGTCTTCCCATGCCTGATGAAGCTGGAGGGGGGGCCCAGTCCACCTTCAGCTTCTGTCCATCAAGCCCATGTCAGCAGACTCAGGGTCACCTCTAATCCACTAACCTCTTTAGCTGAATACATGCCTTTTCCCCTATCCTTGATGCTATACGTACCTACTGTTAGCCGTCACCGGCAACTAACTTTAAAAAGGGATGCACAGAAAAGAGCCATTTTGATGTTGTTTTCTTCTCTTAACAGGTTAGCCCGTTCATATAAATATGTATATACAAGTCAAAGCGCATCAATGAGTAAATTACTCCCTCAAAATAATTCCTGACTGCAGATACAGTGCTATGCTGTTGCTTTTCCTCACAGGTTATCTGACTTTTGTTTAAAGTTTACACTTTTTTATGTAGTTTTAAGTGCTGTTTTGGATTGGTTTGTTTCCTAATTGGAGTTTGTAACCTTGTTTTGAAAACTGCTTTGTGAATCAATATCTCTTTCTCTCTTGTCTGCTCTTTCCATGCGCCTCTATTTATTCCCCTATTTCTAATCCCCTATCCATTCTCTCATTGCTTCTGTATCTCATCCACATTTTCTGCTGTTCACGGACTTCGACTCCCCTCTCGTCTTTGTTCCCTCCATATGTTCTTTCCATCGTTCAATCAAAATCTCTACCTCTAGCGCCATTAGCTGAGCAGACTGTTCACTTCTATAGTACCTCATTAATACCACTCTCCTGTCAGAGCCAAGAGGGAAACACTGAGAAAGACCAAGAAAAGGGAAAGGGACAAGCGCAAGAGAAAATACCTGTCATATTACACATCCAACATCTACTGTACTGAGCCCCACACACACACACATACAATACTTCATCTAAGTTAACTCAGGACACTTGCTTTTCTAACCTTTGCACTTCAATAAATGGCCAATTAAGTCTCAGCTAGGCAAGACTGAAAGAGAAGGTAAGAAATATAAAGAAAATATTGCAAAACTATTCTCAATAATACTACAGGCTGCTATTAAATTCCCAGCTATGGTACCACTGATATTACAGTTTTACAAGTGAAATAGGGAAGAAATGTCAGGTTCAACACAGTGCTACATTTTTATAAATACAGTTCAGACATATGTCACTATCACTGGAAACAATATGCACCTTTTGCACTGTCCATTTCTTGTTGTAATCTTGTTTTTCCTGATTTTCTTCATGACAGAAATTAGATAAACTATTAAAACAATACACAGAATTGAGGTAGTGAGGAAGTACTCATCTTAAAGCCCAATAAGAAGTCAAATTGGAGAATATGCAACCAAACAAATTAACACAAAGGCAAACAACAGGTGGCACCATCATAAATCTACAGCACCAACAAATAGGCGGTCACCTTCAATGCCTATCTACCCTGAAAACTCTAAAATCCATCAAACCCTGTTAAAATCAGCTAAACCCTGCTAGGGATCAATAAATAAATAATTGCTGTCTGCATTCACTTTGATCAGAAAAAGAAATAGATTGTTCACGAAATAACAGACAGAGTGTCTTTTCATTGCTCAGACAAAGGAGGGAAAAAAGCACAGCACTATAAGACAATTCTAGTCAGCTTTCCAAAATGTTTAGAACAAATGAGGAATACATACATAAATGCATACACCGCCCATTGAGGCTGAGGCAGTAAATTGACTGTACAAGCTCTCTTGTCAGAAAGAAGCTTTCCTGACACCAGTACCCATCCATCAATCGAAGTTCTGCCTTATCCCGGCCCCGCTGTTAGCCGCTCGCAGTGCCAATTAGCTGACAGGGTAAGGGCCTGGCGCAGAGTGCCAGCCACAGGCCCTGCCAATTAGAGCCTGACCTCCCGTCTAACCCTAATGTGGCACAGTGTGTGGGCACCATAACCTTGGTAGGGGTGAGGTACGGCCGCCTATACGTAAAGGACGATTGAGTGGACACCCTCCATGACGTGAGAGAGAGAGCATTGCAAAGACAGGAGACAGAAAGAAAAAAATGGTACATTTGTACATGTATGTACAGTACACTGTCAGTAGGAAACTATCAAAAGGGCAGTGGTGCAGACAGAATATCTGCTGATTTAAGTTGACCCTTTTACAGTACACAAACATATAATTACATTGTGTGAATGCTTGTCTGTTTGATCAGTGGACACAAAGACAAAACATGCCTCTACCTCATGAAACTAAACTCTTTACAAAACTTAGGAGGGTGAAAGTTTTGCATTTCCAAAAGGAAACTTACAGGAAATGAGGAAATAAAAAGGAATTGTCATCAGTTTGTACTTTTTCAGTGGTTTTAATAAGTCCTCATTGTAGAGGGTATTTAGTTTGTAAGGTGCCACAGTGACTGATAAATTTCCCCTCTGGGTATGTTAGCGTCTGCTTGTTAGATCTGTAATTGTAGCACCCCCTCTGGGCCAGTCAATGAAATTCTGATATTGCTGGAGAGCAGTGGTGCCATTCTTTTTTTTTTTTAAATAAACTAAGTCCAAGTCAAAATCCAATCAATGCTGTCTGAAATGTTGTTTGCCATAGATGAATAGATAAATAAACAGAGGGACCAAGATGGTCAGTGGGGCCCTATTGGATTTTCTCTTAAAAAGAACCAAAATACAAATTTTGTTCAGTGCCATAGAATATTGTTACAAAAGTGTAAATATCAGTCATATCTCACGTGAGATAGTACTGTAAGTTTTGAGAAAGATTAATAAATAAGTTAATTATAGGTTGTTAATTGCTATCTTTCCTTTTTCTCTTTTGGGAATACTTTTTAGAAATCAGGTCCTAACTGGGGAAAATGTTACTCTTCACAAACTGCAAGAACAATACCACTCAGCTTCTCTGGCATGCTGGTTGTTCCATTTGTTTAATGTACCTTCAGTTTGGGGTCTAAACCCAACCTGTGATCTATGCCACATCACCCTAACCCCTTCTGTAATACACCTGCAGAGCATACTAATCAAACAGACTGACAGTTTTCTTAAATCGAGTTACATCAAGCCTGGCAGGGGTTACTCTTACAACAGCTCAGAGAACTGTAGTCAGAGATAGGATGCAATTTGTCCTTGGCGAGCTGAGCAAATCCAAAATATATGTAAATCACAGTGTACCACTACCTCTCTTTATCTCATTCAAAAGTAAAAGACATGAGGACCTTTTCTCCCCCCAATCTTCCTTATACACTGTGATGTCAGGAGAAAGAATAATAAGTAGAGAGAACAAGAAATGTGTTTTTATTTTTCCTTTTTTTTTTTATAAATACCACCAACGGGCACCAATTCAAAACCCAGCAAGTCTTCTTTAATACCTGAGAAATTAAATTGTCGCCCTATTATCAGCCTGGTCCAGTCGGCTCTATCTAAAATGCAACAGCGCGCAACTGAAGTACACAAGGTTTTCCAAAAAAGCAGGACATTTGCTGGAGACTGCAGTTTTTAGAGGGGTGGAAGGGAGAGGAGAACCGGGGTGAGCAGAGGGGGACTTGGGGGGCTTGTTGCATTAAAAATGTTAAGCTTTACCCAAAGTCATTTTCAAGCCAGCCAAGCATCAAATGGAACACAGTTTAAGGAACGAGTAGGTACTGATTTTCTCCAGGAGCTCTGACAGGATGGACAGTGTGTGTGTGTCTGAGAGTGAGAGAGAGTGTGTGTGTGTGTTTAGGGAGCATACAAACATTCTTGGTATGCTGTATTATCCTTTGCTGTAAAAGCACATGTGGTGGAAAAATCATGGAAAATGACATTAGCTACTGGTATGTGTGTGTGTCTGAGAGAGAGATAAAGATGAAACAGAGGGAGCGACAAAAGCAGGATAAACAACTTCAAGGCTGCGAGGTGGAACAAGGCTCTGGATTCAACAGAATCAGCATATGCCTCATCTCCGTATCCACAAATATTTCTTTCAGTGTCACATTAATGCCAGTATTAAGAGACGACAGACACAGTGCCCACAGCTTTGAACAAAAGGTGGGAAACTAATAAATACATGGACCACAACTGGACAACACCTTAAGCTAAGTTGTTAATGTTTATTAACACTGTTTAAAATGCTTACTTTTCATCAAGTCATACTCTTCAATCATATATGTAAGTCTGTAACTTACATATATGATTGTAACTTATATGGTCAGGGGACCATGAAAGACCTAATAGTCTAATAATCCTGCTTGCACTGGTGAACCCTGCACACACACAGACCAAGGACTCTACCTCACAGAAAAACCTTGGTTCAATCCTCACGTGCCACCATTGAAGTTTGCTTAAACAGTGTTTCTTCTGTTTCTACTCAAACAAGCTCCTGTTAAATGGAAATTAACCCGCAAACCCTACAAAAATAGGTCTCATTAAAAAGTGAGGTTTTCATGTGTGGTGTCACTATTTGGTGTGGATGCTTTAACTACTGTGCGTATGAGTTATGAATTATGGCCTACACATTTCCTGATAGAAAAGTAACGGCTCCATCGGTGTCCCTCCCAGCATCTACTTTTAGTTATTTCTGTGATGACCTTTTTTGTTTCTGAATATGTCTCGTTGACATGATTGCCTACAAATAAAATAATATCTTCTAGGGACACAAGACAATAAAAGAAGCTTTTGGTTAGTGCTATTTTTTGGTTATCCAGGACACAAATCTAAGCATGTCCCTCTGTTGCATATTTATATACTTTATACTGTTGCCTTGTCTCTCAATCAGTGTGTTAGCTTAAGGTTTCATATATTAAAAAAAAGAAAAAAGTAAATGTAAGTGTTTTAGACCAGTTGCCAACAGTAGACAAAACTATTGCCGCCAGGTAAACCCCACCCAGGCCACTGTTTGGGGCTCAGAAAGATTGATGACTCCGGGTTTGATTGAAAAGACTGCCTTGGGGTTAGAGCCTGTGTCTGGGTGAAACGCTGTGGCCAGTGATTGATTGGCCACTGGGCCAGTTTGGCTCCGCAGGGAGCAGAGTTGTTGAAAATCAAAAGAAGGGACGGTGGAAGTCTATGATTTCATTAAAACACAGATGTGTGAACTGACAGATGGATGTACACTGTGAATAAGAGAGTTAAATGACCCGTTCATGCCATGCGCTAGTATATCTCTGTCAAAACTCATCATTTGTTAATACTTAAAGACAAGATTATATTTATACTGAGCTCATTCATTCACTGGTCTTTTCTGCTTTGTCTTCAGTATCCACTACAAAGAATCACATATTCCTAATTGATGTTGCTGGGAAATTAAGCACTAATTGACATGTTATCTAATTAAGGGTTTATTTGTGTGTAATGAGTCTAAGTAACTCCTTGATGAGGCCATATTGACCACATAAAGCCACCAATGAGAGCTCTTCCACACCTGGCTGTCTACTCATTAAATCACACATCTAGAAATAATTCAGAATGACCACATGATGAGAAGACACTTTTTTTTTTATTAGGTTGCCAAGCATGTTTAAGACAAAGCAACGCAGTGATAAGTGTTGCATCTATTTTCTTTTCAGTGTGAATTCGACCAGATTGACCCTTCGTTATTTGTAGCCACTGTGATCTAGGAGATGAAGCTTTTTCTCCTGCTCTGGACAAGCAGGCATAATCAGCATAAAAAGTGAAATTCAAAATGACAAATACAACTTTCCAAAAACTATGGATCATCAAAGGCTCATTTAAATGTCAATCATTCAAACAGTAATTATGTCCGCATGTTTTCTATCCTCCCAACAGCTGATCAAAGAACACAAAAAGGTGAAAACCCCATGCAATATGAGTCTCAGAAATACTGCTGTGCTTCTAACTACCATAAAACCCATGTGTACGCTGGTGTTCCCCTTTCCTTTACTGCGGTTCCCCCTGAGTGGCAGAACATGTGTGAGCGCTGACACTAAACATGTTCCCCTCAGACAACAGAACCCCAGGAACCCAACAACAATGACAATGACAACACACACCCCTGCCTACACTGCTGTGAAGTTTCAATTACTGATAGGCTTGGTGGCTGGCTACTGCCAGTCAGTCTGACAGGGAAGGGAGTGACTGGTGGTGGAAAAGCCTGAAGAACAAGCACTCCCACCAGGGTGGTAGGAACCAAACCATCTAGGGCCCCGGCTACACTTGACACCACTGCGATTTTTTTTCAAACATACTACGCTACATTAGATGACAAGTTTAGATGCCTTAAACTGTTTGCTACAGGAATAGATACGAAAAATAGTTTGCGTCAACATACGCCTAGCTTAATTTAGAGGTTGGCAAGTTGACAGTCACAAACTCTACAGAACACAGCTGCAATAGTCAAACCAGTGTATATAAACAGACAGGGAGAACAAGGGACATTCAACTTAAGTAAAACAAGTAAAAACATGTAGAACAGTGGAAGAGATAAGTGCATTCCCTTATTTTAGCCATTTTTACAAAATGCATATCATTTCTGACAAATTACTGTTAACAGCTTCCTACAATATGCTATAATTAAAAGGTGTAGTTTTCTATATAATTTTGTTTATTTTAGTACTTGATGTGGCACAAATCAGAACCGGGATACAATAAGAACCAGTATCTATAAGCGGAATCTAAAAAATAAAATCTACACGTTACCCAACCCTAGTCTAACCCCATGTCTCGGGGCAATTCTCCAGAATGGGTGTCACTGTAATTGACAGCTATGGTTGCTGAGGTTATGGTCGTTATAACTGGCATAACTGCTCACAGCATTGCTCTCATTGTGTGTGAAGTAGAGGAGGGAATACATGAGGCCCTGCTGGTCCCCGTGACCTGTATCTTAATGAGAAGGACAAATCAATACCACGCTGGACAAAGAACACAAGAACTGCAGCTGCCATAGACAAATGTTTTTTCAGTGGCCATGAACATGAGAACAGGGTTCAGGTCAACTCACATTCAGTTAAAACAATCTGAAGTGGAATAAAATCCCTGATGCAATAACATCTAATTTCTGAATACACATTTAACCTTCTTGAGACAGATGCAATGTTTACTCATGTTGTCGACGCTCTCCTAACTTTTTCACTTTCCACAATACTGAAAAAAAAAAACTATATCATTTATCTTCACACCAAAACTGCTAGTGGGCTGAGATAAATCCAGCAGTTCTCACTTGTTTCAGTCATTTACACAGCAGAATAATGTCTATCACTTACTAAGATCGTATGAGTCAACATTAGATTGTTGTGAATCTGGAAAATATATTTTTTGTTATAAAAAAGGTAAACATGACACGTGCAAGGGGTTTTCCCTTTTTATATATATATATATATATATATATATATTTTTTTTTTTTTTTTTTTTTTTTTTTTTTTTTTTTTTTTTTTTTTTTTTTTTTTGATTTAGCAACAAGCTAAATATTGTATGAAAGCAAGAATGAAGAGACAATCTCAATAAAAGATATTGACTTAATCCTTTATCCAAGGACATAATGGTGCAGCCTATAGATTATACATGAGGTGTTAACAGGTTTACTGGGAAAAGGGACTGAACAAATCACCTCTGAAAGCTCTATCAGCCACCAGATTATGTGCTTAGAACAGCAAACCACAACCTCTGTGGAGCTCTTTCTCGATCAACTTTATTGACTTTGCCCAGCAATCAGAACCAATTTCACCTCCCAAGTACTGATGATTATGTGCGTTACAACAATGTAAATTTAATTTGTTGGGTAACCTATGCAGAGGAGGACTTGGACTTAATGAGAATGGTTGTTAAAAGCACCTTGAGAAAATGAGCAAAAATAGTCTATATGCTCATATGCACATATTTCAAGTTGAATATCTTAGCAGTAGGTCTTTCATCGTTTTTTTACTTTTTGAGTAAAAAGAAATAAGTCTCACATAAATACACAGAGGGGCAGAAAGACAGACAGGCAGGGACACACAAACACACACACAAACACACACACAAAAGACCTTAAAAACATTTTTTATGTTCCATCAAAAGATGAGTTCACTGTGGGTAGCGGACAATCCTGGAGTTGGACAAACACAGACTGAAATGACAACGGGTGGGAGGCGTCTTGGGCGAGAGGCTGCCTTTTAAAACTGAAAAGTCCATTTCCAGTTGAAAAGAACAGTGGTTGTGTGGAAGCGTCTGACTTGACAATTACATGAGTGGTGCGAACGGCACTGCGCCTCCACTGATAACCCGTCAGATTCTATTAAAACTCCAGCACGCCAAAAGAATGCTCAAACTGAAGAAATTATCACACAGGCATACACACACAATTTTAAAACAGTAAAACCCTCTGACAATGTTCTTTTGCTGCAATATATGTGCTTTAAGGAAGTAGGGACAAACTGGAGGAAGAAAAGAATCAACTGATGTATACCAAAAATATAAGAATGAAACAAAGACTGTATATGACTGTGTGTGTGCGTGCTCAGTCTCATACTGAATGCATAGCCGCTGCAGTACTGCTATCTGTAGTTTCAAAGGCTACTAATGGCCCTAGGTTAGCCTTGGGGCCACAAGCAAAAGCTTAATAGTGTATAGAAGGAAAAGTTCTCTTAAGTACAGGGAGTTAGTACTTCAGGAGCGTGCAGGCAATGACATGGACAAGGACCCTCCTCTGTGACAGTTCAGTAAGACCCACCACCCACGATCCTGCTCATATATTACAGATACAAAGCAGGTGTTACATTCTTGCCCTTCCTCCCACCATTTTTCCTGTCTCCCTCCCTATGAAAAACAACAGAAATTAAATTACAGAAAACCTACAACTGAAACAGCTTTCTTCACAGATGCTGAAGGGAAAAATCACATCATATGTCTCCCTCCATTGCCATCTCTCTCAGTCTCTAACCCTTTTTTTTCTTTTAATTTGATCGCCGTTCCAAATGAGGGATCCCTCATACACTTGTCCTGCAGTGTGGAATCACGTCAACGCTCCTCTCCTTCTCCCTCTCTCTCTCTCAACAAAATGATTCATTTTTCTATTACGGCGATGAGCGTGTGAAATGAGCTATATAATCAATAGCATAGGTTTGTAAACAGCAGCCGCACTCCAGGGAAAATGTGTTTTCTTTTTGAAAACAATACGCTGCCTGTGTGTGTGTGTGTGTGTGTGTGTGTGTGTGTGTGTGTGTGTGTGTGTGTGTGTGTGTGTGTGTGTGTGTATGTGGTGGTGGTGGGGGTGGGGGTAAGGAGCGCTCATCTGACAATGTTCACAAGGGCAATTTACACGAAATAAAGACACAGGCTGTCCAAAATGAAGGTAGCTTTCATAATACAGCAGGATGAACAGGCAGAGATACGGAAGAGGACAAAAATATCGTACTACAAGATGTGGATACAGCAAAGAGGGTTTACTTACCGTTTGTTTTTTAAAATGAACTTAAATTGTGCTCTGACTTTGTATTATGTAGATACAGATTTGATGTTCTATGAATTACTGCTCACAGCCCTGACATTTGTCACTGTTCCTGCATGCACTGCATGACCTGTCGATTACAGCAAAGACGTTCACTTCTGTGTGTCTGCGTGATGGAACAGGAACGTGTGAACATGGGACCTGTCTTCATGTAAAAATCGCTCCCATCAGTGAGTCTGTGCTTGCAAGGCCATACAGTCAAAACGTTAATCGTCTGTTTGATACTGTGGTGCAGGTCTGTCCAACTGAACATTAAAATGTATGACACTGTTTGGCGAGATAAAATGAGATGGTAAAGTTCACAGCGGCTGCCATACATCAACCCGGTTTGTGGACAGACTTACAAAGAGTTGAGCGCGGAGCCTCTCATCCTCAGTGGCGATCCTCTCTCTTATTACTGCTTGTTGGAGGCTCTCCTGGGCCATGGCGTGCTCCACAGACAGGATCTTAGACACCTCATGCCGGACCTGGGATTGGGCCTCTGACTGAGCCTGGGAAGCTGCCCGGGCCTTCTCCACTTCCATCCTGCCAAGCATCAACATTTTACATGATTAATACATGTTTATGATGTGCAAAAGCACTGTACAACCTAGTGTATCTTCAGACTGCACTCAGTATAATATATAGGTATAATAACAATGCACCTCATGGCACAGGACTCATACTACTCACTATTCTTTCCACTACAGCTACCTATCTCTATAATGCATAACTGGCTACTCAAATTTTCAATGTACAAAGTTATGTTATACTTTCTACTGTACTGCACACCAAGGTCCTTTTGTGTTACTTTAGTACAACATGTCTGTATTATGGCAAACCATAAGCTCTCATTTGCAGGTTTCTTAATTTCAAACCAAAATCAAGCTACTTTGAAACTAAAAACTATTGAAAAAAACATACAGGTATCTATTTCTCAATATTCAAACATTTAAATTACATAAAATAGTCACCTTGTTATAGTGAATGTCCTCATGGATATATGATTGTAAGTGTAATTTTTCAGAGCAGCAAACATTTGTATCTTTGGTGTTTATAGCACCACCCACATTCATACGCCTGTTGTACTGAACGCTGCAATGATGCAGTGTCCCAAAAGAATTAAAAGGTCACAAATGCGATTACAGTGCTAATGATGCATAGATATAGGCCAATATACTTGCATATTGACTTTTTTAACCCTAATGACAGCGTCATCCATACACGTGTCCTTGCTATTCCACAGCTTGCAAAGAGAGGGCAATATTGAGAAGTCATACTCAATAAACACTGAAAAACAAAAGTTTTTGAACAAAAAAAACCCTGATATACCACAGTCAGTTAACATCTGCCAGACAGTTCAAATCAATGTATATAATTTCCAAATAATTTACATTTAAGAGTGATTTGACTATGGATATGTAATAGAGGGTAACAGACACTACCATTTCACCCTAAACAAAAATCATCAATCCAATGAAGCAGTGATATAGGCAGAGGCAGTACGCTCTCTGCAGACACAGGACCACCATTTGAACCCTGTCACTGGGTTCTCATAGTTGCCTAGCAACACACTCCCTACTAGGTGACAGTGTGCTTGATTGGAGAAGAAGAGGAATGTCCCTGAAACCCTGAAAGTCTTCCTCTGCTAGGAATCAAACAGTGGTGGCAGGGTAAAATAAACACAGAACAGGCAGAGCAGGTGCCTGAGTGAATTATGATCTTAATAAAGTTCTGCCTAAGAAAAATCCTACAACAACCCTGATAGACAGCGTTGATGAGAAGTAGGCTGCCTAGGCTGAGAGTGAAAGTGAATGTTGACAGATTTTGTGACCTATTCCACAGACAGGAAAACGGTTCAATGAGAAATTCCTTCACATATGAACTACCTCTTGTTAAAGGTCTGATTTATACATTTTTGTATGATGCCTATAGTGGAAACATTGTTAAACCACAATAGTTGCTTTTAAATGGTGAATTATTAAAATAACACATTTTTCCATTATTTTGAAAGTTGTGCTTTAAAAAGTTGGGAAATTTTTATTTTATTCATGAACACTAAAAAGGTAAATGCATGACTCATTTACAGCCTCATCAGATTTGTGCATTGCTCATTATGATAATTTAAGTGCATCATCCTGGTTGTCAAGTGTGTGGTAACAGGCATAGATACTGTATGTGACCTTTTCTCCTCTTTTTCTTGATATTACAAGCACCCACTGATCAGTCAATGTGAAGGATTTTCATCTTTTATTCTACTTCAAAAATCTCATTCATCTCTTCACTCACCTGTGAATATACCCAAAATGTAGACAGTGAGGAATCGTGATGGACAAGCTAGTCTTGCTGATCACCATCCCATGCCTTTGGCTTTGAACAGATGACTGGTAGGACAAATAATATATGTCTGATGTCTTAAAGCTGCCATTTGCCCTGCAACACCACTAAATGTCAGAGAGCAGGGGAGAGCAAGACGAGACGGGGAGACAGAGAAAGAGAGGAAGGAGCGAGAGTGAGCAGTGGCGACATGACATGTTTGGCCCTGAGGAAGTGAAGCAAAGAGGGAGTGAGGCAGAGAGTGGGAGAAAGAGATGGAGGGAGACGGAGAGAGACCAGCCATGTCCAGTCTCACAGTCCACTGGGCTGCACACGTCAGCACACTCCATCCATCATCTGGCTCCAACTCTGTCTCTCACACACACACACACACACACACACACACACACACGGAGCCTCCTAATGGCCTTTTACATTCACCATTTCCCTACAATCCTCACCTGCCTGCACTGCTAATGCATCTAAGCTATCTTTACGCAAGATTTAGCTGTTGCTACTGCTACAATAGAAGGGACAGGAAACAGGGTTTTTAGAACCCTAGACCCTTGTTGTTTGGGGCAAATGTACAGTATATTTAAACAATTATTACTACAGCAGTTAACAAGGAGTGTTGCCAAAAAAAAAAGCCTACAAGAAATAAATGTTCAAAGAGATAAAACTATTCTGCTAAAGCAAATTTAAATATACTGCATCTGATGAAGCTTTGTGACAAATACTTTGCCTGCACTCATTAAATTATTTAAATGTGCAAGTGTTGGAAATATGCAGAGGACAACCAGCATTCTCCTGTCAGCAACACTGACACTCAGGAGTGCAAAAGCCCTTCTGTTTACCCATTTTGTTTTGTAACAAAACAAACATAACAGACCGTAAGGCAGAATTGAAGAAGGCAAAGTCGAACCATACTAATACAAGGGTATACCTACTGAGCAAGGCCTTCTTTGGGTATTTTGCCAATTTAAGAAAGAGAAAAATACCAAAATACCATGATTTTGTTGGTCTTAATGATTTAAATAAATTGAAAGAAAGAAAGGGGGCCAAGAAAATAGACAGTCTTGCAAAAAAGTCCTTCTACTGACTTCCTCACAAGTGCTAACCCAAGCAAAGACTGCTATCACTAGCTGGATGCCATCTGTCTGCTTCACCTCTATTGCTTTCCGGTCATTATTGCCCTGTCCTCGGGATATTGGACGCATTTTTCATTCGACCGTAGAAGATTGGCACTGGGTAGGAAAGGGGAGCTTTGAGGTAGAGAATGGTTTTGTCAGACAGAGAGAGGAAAAAGACAGCATCTATATGTAGGGGGAAAAAGTCATGTCATCGGAGAATAAGTGGATGATGTTTGGCCCAGTACTGGATAGAAAGAGAGGATAATCTTGGCCCAGTAACCTGTGTTTTGATGGTTCAGTGGATTGAGCCTTGAAAACAGAAAGATAGAAAGACAGAACCAGTAGGGTGTCATTAATCTGAAAAGGAGTGGAGTGCAAGTGGGTCGGGCTGTCAGTCTTTCCAAAAAAAGTAACTCACTGTTTTCAGGAGATGACCTTGAACAGAATATACTTGAGAATACTTCAGTTCTTTTAGGACACTATTTTTAATACTGACAGATTAGATCTGTGGCCGTTTATATGAATAATTCATAGGTTGAGTGGCTGAGATGCTGCAATTTAGGGTTAAGTGACTATAGTCAAGGCAAGCTTCACGCATGTGCATACACACTTTCCAATAACAAAAAGGTAAATGCAGACAAAAATGATGTGCGGTCAATACAGCCAATTCAAATCCATTAAGCCATCATCACCTAATACTCCACAGAGATTCATTTAAAATATCACTAACCTTACCCTTGTGAACTATCACAACAAAAGAAATTACAAATTCATGTCTTCTACCTTTTCCTCTTTACCTTCGGTCTCTCTCCTCAGCTCTTCACCCATCAATGCTTCCTGTTGTTTACCTGTCTTCTATGCAAGATGTGTCTCAATACAGTCTGCCTGGCAGGATGGATTCTGACAGACCTGCAAAACAGTAACAGTGCAGGCTCGACCCAAGTGCCTTGAAACAAAGGAATTTAAAGGCCCAATGCAATATTGATGTTAGGAATAATGTCGCTGAATGCTGCCTATGAATATTTTATGGAGCTATGCACTCTCCCCGACACACATGCGCTCACATATAAACACACATACACCACACTTGACTGTGGGTGCTGTGAAATGCTGGGGCAAGTTAAAGTTAGTTAAATTTAAGTGTATGGGAAACAAAGGACAGTGCAGCAAGGAGATTCATTTAGAAGAACCCCCACTCTGCAGAAGGAACATAAATTCTGTTTTGTAAGAGATAACTGCAATGTTCTTAGCGCTACGACCAAGCACACTGTCAAAAGCGGATATCATTGTCACTCTCAGCTCTATGGTTGTCTCTTCAAATATCATACCTAGGGCGTAAAGCTCAAACTCCTGACATACAGCCATTTAATACACTGAAAGAGGCAGAGCACAACTTAGTACTGTGAAATAAGTTCAGAGGCCTGATGGTTATCATTTTATATAGCTACCTGGGTGTTATGGAGCTTAAACACCTTGATGATATTAGAAATTACTTTGTTTGTATTGAACTCCCTCTGACTGATTCTATCTGTTCTGTATAAGACCAGCTCGAATAATAGAAAAACCAGGAACAGTAGATATGCTAGGAGATTGGACAGAGTCAATAACCATTACTGTTCTACTGAATAGGTCAGCAGCAGGCTACAGTACTGAAAAATGCTGATTTTCTTTTTCAAAACGGTATATTTACAGTTCAATGACTGTTATTCTTATACACTGGGGATGGGAGCACTTTTACAACAATATGACCAGGTTTACGAGAGGCAACAACCATCAATTGGAAGAAAGTACTTTGTTGGAAACTACATCTATTTGTGCAGGTAGTGAAACACTAAGATGATCATATCACACGGATATCCCGAGAAAGAAAAGCCGTTTCCAGTGTCAAGTGTTGTTGCTCTGGTGTTGCTAGGGTGCTTGGTGTAGGTGTTGGGGCATTGTGTGTTTTGCGCGGTTGCTAGATTGGAATTAGATGAGCAGCAGGTGGTTGCTAGAGCCTATTAGATGGCTGGTGGGACATTATTAGGGGGTCGCTAGCTGGTTGCTATGATGTTCTCTATGGTTACTAGGGTATTTCTAGGTGACAGCTAGGGTGTTTGGGATGGTTGGATTCACAGTAGATGCTAGGTAGCTGGTTGATTGTTTGGGTGCATGAGGTGGTTGCTATGGTGATTCTTTTGTAATTGTACAGTGTATTTTCTGGTTTCTTTCCAATGACAACTTGTTTTTGAAAAGTGCTATATAAATAAATGATATGATTATTATTTATATCACTATAATTATAATTATGTTTATTATTATCCTTATCATTATCGTTATTAATATTTTGGGTAAGAGAGTGCTGTAAAGTTGCTGGGGTATACTTTGTTTTCGCAGTAGTCGCAGTTAGAATATGATGAAGAAATAGTAAATGCCAGTGCAGTCAAAGACTAGCAATATTGCTGATTCAGACACATCAAGAAGAATCAAAACTCATGGCTAAATCAGGTTGGATTCAGAAACTTTGTTTTTTAATAACCTCCCAACTTTCTAACTCTGTTAAAATGAGTTAGAGGTTTTGTGTGTGCATGTCAGTGTATGCATTTCTGTGTGAACCAAGATAAAAATAAACAAAATGTAAAAGTCTGTAGGATAGACTATCTGTTTGCGTCTGACCTGGGAGCAATAAAAGATTTAACAGGCTGGCTGGTTAGCAGGGAGGGAAGACAGAAGCTTTGAGAGAAGGTCAGTGTTCTCACTCAAAAGTCTGACATGCAATTATATCGCACAAGCCAACACAAGCTGCTTGACTACATGCTGAAATAATGGGCAGAAGTTTCACAACAACAACTAACCTTTAAGTGTTAGAGCTGGAAACTCAAACACATGCATTCCACGCACGTGAGGAGAGATTGAGGGAGAGGGAGTTAGGAAGAAGATGTGAAAAAGGGGGAAGAAAATCGAATGAGAAATAGAGAGGGAAGATTGAGAAACAGACAAAAGAGATGGCTGGAGAAATACAGGAAATGTGGAGAAACAGAAAGGAAGGAGTTAAGGGAGGAATATAAAAGACAGGGAAGGCAAGGTGGAGGAAGGCCTGAGAGAATAACCCAGAGAAGAAGAACTGGATCGAATGGTGACACAGGATGAGTTAGGTTGAGGGAGGAGAGACAGGATGGTCTTAGAGTCCCCCCCCCCCATCCCTCCTTCTCTCTCATCCTTTTCTCTGAGTCGTTCTGCTCTGATGCCTAACAGAGAAGCGGCGGAGGCAAATCTGCTCCGTGCAGCCGCTACTTGCTACAAATGAGTTTAGGCTGCACCCAAATGAACTCCTCACAGAGCCATTACTTCACTCCTACCAGAGCAAAACATGCAAAGCCAGATCTCTGGAGTTCATTTATGGCCCTAAAGTCACACAGAAGAAATACTCCCTAATCTAAACACCACTGTTCCTCAAAACTCCCTAGATCTGTGTACCCTACACAGCAACATCGCATAGGAAAGAATGGAGAAATTATACTAAGTGTGGAAATAATTAGATTTTACACTAAAGCAAATTGAACATGTTCTGGTGTCTTACAGAGGTATAATGTCCTTTAACAAGACATCATTTTTAGGTGTATTTTGGCAGTTACCTCCCTTTTACTGCTTTTCAATTTAACACATCCTATTGAGAAATAACACGCATGAATTATTCATGTTTGGGGTTTTTTCCCCCAACAATATGTTCGCCAAAATATTTTGGGCTAGTACTAAGTGCTTGGCAGAAATAAAGTGTGTGTACAACCAGAGAATAAAAGAAATGTGTTAGCCTTGGGGTTTACAACCTGAGCATGTATTGCAAAGTCCCCAGCATACGATTGACCATACGGTGACCTTTGTTGCATGTCATCCTCCATCTCTCTCTCCCCTCCTATGTCTAAAAATGGCCAAAAAATTTTAATTTTAATTTTTTTAAATTTTAATTTCTTTTTTTTAAGAACAACAACAAGAACAACAACAACAAAAACAGCAAACACATGGAAAAGGGGAAAGTCAGTTTAACAGATCTTTGTTTTGTAATCTGCAGTCATTTATCTATTCGGCAATTAGAGTGACTTTCCGTAAATGAGCAGGTAAGAATTCAGTGTACTCCTTGAGGTCACTAAAACAAACTGCAGGAGCAATGGTTGTTGATTCTGGTTGAACATGACCTTGAGACTGTAGCCTCATCATGTATCTCATGTGTGTACATGTATATGTGATCTTTCCCAACGACCTGGGGGTTCAAATATTCTTCCATTTCCCTGTGTTCAAGCTGTGCTGAAGTTTCACTGCAGGGTTCTATAACTAGCAAGGCACTGTGCAGTCTTGTTAGCTGAGCTTTGATACACTCACAGATACAGAAAAAATATTTTACCTCTTACTTCAATTTTGCAGCAATAGCTGTCCAGTCTCCTTGGTGAACCTTCCAACAGAGTAAAGGCCAAAATTACTGTACCTTCTTTGCCTTCAACAACCAAAAACTCACTATAATTACTGCCTGCACTGTGTGAAGGTGAAAGACCATTGCAATTTAATTAAGGTTTGACAGCCCAGATGAGAAAAAAGGCACCGTGTTCCTCTCATCTATTTCAATTAAAAGAAATCATCAGTCACCTTTACCTGCAATAAATACAAATTGTGGTGGCAAAAAAACAAACAAAAAAAAAAGAGTGGAAGACATTTTCCATCCTCAAGGATGGTGGTGTGTTAGCATAAGCAGAAAGTTTTGTTTATTTTGTTTCTAGTTTTTTTAAGATGCCTTTTCAACTCATGCGTGACGTGTGAGCATGTGTGCTTTTTTGTGTGTTTTTGCAGTGTTCAATCCAAGACTATTTATTATTGTATGTTTTTATTATACTGTATTTACTATTTTCTTCTATTTACCTGTGTAGCTACAGTGATTGTGTGTTGGGCTCTGACCACTGCCAAAACATGCACTGTCAAAAAGGATTTGCTGATTCAAATTTCTTTGACTGAGTTAAGTTATGTCAAGTTTATTACACTTAAATTTGTTGATACAACATGCAGTTTGTTGACTGAACTTCCTGTGTCAAATAATTTGGACTAGAAAATAAAACTGAAAAAGACGTTAGTTGATCTTAAGTTTTTAGAAATAGTTTACCTACACTGAACACTGGGCCTGAACGCATCCTGTTTAGGCACAGACGGAGAACTGAAACTAACAAGCTGGTTCATGGGCAGGCAACAGGCAAGTCAAAGATATAGGCTATTGTCATGCAAACTACAGTATTTTGCATTCCCAAAAGACCAAATTGATAGTACTGTCAGAGTGACGACAAACATATAGTCACAGATGGTACTGTAAATGTGATATGATGTTAATTTAAATCACATTAAAGAAGAGCCAGTTTGAGCTGCACCTTTTAAGCTCTCCTGAAATCCCAGAATGCACCTTGATGGCTGTCCCATGCATTACTGCCTGCCAAACTATTAGCTAGGAAAATGGACACACACATGAATACACACTCACACAACACACAAATAGAACAAAAAATAATTTGACAAAATGAGCAAAAGAAAAAAAAACGGTACACAATTAAAAACTGATATCAATATGCAACAAACGCATAGATACACACAAGTGCTGGCTAACTGATGAAGCCACCATGATTTCAATTATTTGCAAGGAGGGCATCATTCTGAAGCACTTACTTCTCTGAACAGACATCAATGAATGAGCTGCAGGAAGCAGTTACACCAAAAAATAAAACAGCCAGGAAACAAACAAACAAAGAAAAAAAATCAATAGACAAATTATTTCTTAAAACCACTCGTCAATTTCTCTCTTCTTGAATGAGCTTCAAAAACGAGGCTAATCGCTAGGCTAACACTACCTCCTCCTGGATATAGAAAGGTTGTGTTTTTCCCCCCATACAGTACATGAGTGCGTTTAGTGGCTAATCACAGTTGTTCATTCACCAGGGTCTGCTGGAGATCATCCAGGCCTATTAAAGTGGGGGAGCAACACGATTATCGGACATTATGGCACATGCACCTGCTTCTACAGGGTCAAAAAGAAGAGGAGAGGAGAAATGTACTCCTTGCATGAAGAGTGTGTTTCTTCAACAGGCAGGGCTAATGTATCACCCACTCAACACCCAGGAAATTACCTCAGGATAGCGCCCTCCTTTTTCAGGCATGATTAATTGATCCAGAGAGAACAAGAGAAGGAGAGAAGTAGCACAGATAGAGGGAGAAAATAGTGCTGATGTGCTTCGGAAGAGAGGCAGATTGGAAACACAGTGGGGATCGGAAAGACTGGTGCTGACCTTTTTGACTATTAATGAAAGTGGAAAATGGTCACATCTGAAAATGTCTTCGGTTTCTAATGAAATCCTGCAACAGGAATTGACACTAGTGCAGTACCCTGATTGAATCTATTATGACCCAAAGAATGAAGGTAGGGGAGAGAGGAAAAGGAGAAGGGAAAGAGAAGGGTAGAGAAATGCACACCACACAGGGAACACTGAAGATTCTGACTTACAGCAAACCCAGGAATCTTAATTTCATCTCCAAAACACAAAATATAGCGGTCAATTTACTTCTGAAATAAAATCCTTGCAACACCAAGAGTTTTTGTGGAAGGTCATAAACAAAAACTGGTTTACCATTTCACACACAAAAAGTGTGTGTGTGTGTGTGTGTGTGTGTGTGTGTGTGTGTGTACGTGTACGTGTACGTGTACGCGCGCGTGTCTAACCAGGCTTGCAGCTCTTGCTCCGCCTTGGCCCTCTCCTGCTCCAGGCCTTTATACAGCTCATCAGTGATCTTCTTCCTCAGGGCCTCTTCATCAACTGGGGACAAAAAGAGAAGGGAGAGTTAGAGAGAGGTTTTTAAGTAAACAACTATTGTTTGCCAACAGGTATATTGTGTTTGTTGGGACACTGAATAGAGTCTTAATGCCTAAAAACTAGAGATTCTTCACAGAGAAAAAGCCAAACACTCAGTTCTAGCCAGCCATTTGTGGGGATTTGCTGCTCTTCTGACATCACCCTGGGCTTTAGGAAAATGACATTTTTTGCTGTTTTCTGATGTTTTATAGACCAAACAATTAATCGAGAAAATAAACAGATTAATCAATAAGGAAAATAATCAATAATAAAGTTGCAGCCGTAGTTATTACATTGCTGTATGCCATAAAATGTTATGAAGTGTTTGTTGAGTTGAGTGTGTGTTCTCTCTGTGCTTGCTGTGAATGAAGTGAGGTGGGACAAAAATCTTTGCCCTCAGGCTGCAATGCTATATGAGGGGTGGGTATGTGTGTGTGTTTGTGTAGGTATCAAAAGCATTGAGGCTCAAGGTATTAAAGCATAATATCATACACTGCACAGCACAAAAACAGAAAAATGTCTATATTGCCTAAACACACACAAGGAGGCACACACATCCTCAATCCTCAAATCACAACACTGCGCTACTCTATCTACATATATTCATGACAGGGACATCATACATGTATGATTCCATGTCTCTACTGGTCTATCTTGGCAGGTAATTAAGCATGTAAGTGAAGACTCCAGCCTGCGACCAGTCCAAAACGTGCTCTGAAGACAGAAGTGCCATGCGGTGTGCTGCGACACTGCAGTGATGGGGGGAGTGTCTGCGTGTGTCAAGATTACTCTCCTGCTGCATTATTGAGATGGGATAATCCCTATTGTCAGAGTCCATTATTACCTGGTAACATGTGGTAACAGCAGGCCAGTGGACACACACAAAAACCTAATTCCAGCTAAATCAGATTAACAATAAGACCTAAAATGTGCAAAGCCATTTCTTTCTTATCATCTGGTGTTGTTGTTGTAGCAACTGTTAAACAAATCAAAAGGCAAAGGCAAAAAACACCAATTCCTACAGCAAAAACTGACTCATGCTCCAGCATCATGTTTAGTTACATGAACTGCTCTGTTAAGGCCTCACTTGGGGCTTCAGAAGAAACAGTAGTGCAAACAGAGGCGGTGATGACAGTTGACAACTTTTGACACTCAAAGACACAGACTGCTGTCACCTACTGTCCATAGGATGAGAAAATAATATCCATCATGTGTGACAGCACTCAGAACACCATTGATCTCACCGCAGAGGACAGTCTAATTACAACTCTGTTAAAAACTACGAAAGACAACCTGTAGGGCCAAAATCCTGACTCTGACATAGCGACATTTGTCAAGTAATAATACTATTTTACATCAGGTAAATATGAAAACATCAGATGATATGCTATGGTTGTCTTCTGTCTACATGATATGTCATCATATCCACATGTTTCATTTAAGCTTCTGAAGACACCAATTGTCATTTCCTAAGTATCGTGTCATTACGTCAAAAATAGATATTTAATTTTGTCAACATCGCCCATACCTGAGAAAAAAAAAAGAAGCTTTTTTTCAAGCATTTCTTCCAACTCCACCAACAGGGCTGTACTGAAACACAAGCTAATGCTGCCTCTTGCCATGATGAAACTTGTGATTATGAGAACAAAAACTACTTTAGCTTTAGGGCACTATGAAACTAGCAGCAGAATAACAGTGCCGAATCCCTTTGATGAAAACTCCTCAATTACTTACTTTTCCCTCCAAAGATCTTAACAGCAGATGAGTACACCGTGTACTGGGCACCAAACTCAAGTGGCACTTTAAAATCAGAGGTCAAGCCCTGCCATTATGAACTTTTTCCATCAGGTAAGACTGGCATTTCAGTATCAACCGCCCTTTAAAATAGCTCACGCTCACATTGAAAATATACACCCTTTAGCAGTACACAATGAAAAGTAAAAAAATTTTAAAAGTCCTCTAAGTTCAGACAAGCCTAAGCAACTCCTCATTTATCACCACATCCTCTCCAGCCCTGCAGAGAGAGGCTTCAGATAGCTAGCGTGCCCGCAGGGTCAGCTAGAGAACAGGTTCTGATATGATAAACACTGTCTGGGGTCCTTGAGGGAGGCTGGTTAGGGTCAGAGACAATTCCAGATTGACAGAGCCTGTGTCAATCCTGAGTAGGACATGTAAATGTTAAAAAGATTAAAAACTCATCATCTTTTTAGATGTGTCCCCCTCCTTTCCTTTCCCACCAATCACTAAACCCTGTGGAAAAACCCATAGAGGAGGTGGAGAGGTGGTGGAGCACAGGCTATTGGCAGTGGAGATAATAGACGAAGGCAAATTGCGTTTCTCATCAGAAGTTTCATTAACCCCAGGACCCGCGTGGAGGGCATAATCTGTAACATTACCACTTCCTCACGTTTCTACCTCGCACTTAGTCGAGTCACTGCACACCTTTCACTATGCTCAAAATAGGAAAGGAAAAAAAAAAAAGGAAAGAAAAACGCCAAGAGCAAGCTTCCAGCCCTGGCAGGCAGGTGCCATTTCTGATTTTCTCTTTCATTCTTACTCTTTCCTGTTAATTCAATCTCATGTTAAGAAACAGGACCTAACTGATCATTTCACATTTTCACGAGATAACAAAAAGTCAGTTTCAAAAGGAGAGTGATATTTCACACTCACATTTATGCACACGCACACACATTTCTCTTATTGTTTTCCTTTGTCTCTCCCGTTTTCCCATTCTCTCTGCTGCACCTGGGAGACGTCTTTAAGCAGGCTATTAGTCCAGCGCAGTGTGTGGGCCATGGCATATGAATATTTATAGCACATTGGAGAAGGTGTAGGAGGTTCAACCTTGACTATGGTGTAATCAGTGCACATACTAACTCAGGCCATGATTTAGAGACAGCCGACCTGCTGAGAGCCTCACTCGATACCCAACTCTAGTGGACACACATAATCAATGTCCGCCTCATTAAGGTCGTACCCTTTTAGGATTGGGCTGAACTTTTTAACAAGATTCACAATTCCTTTTTTTTTGTTCCTTAAAAAGACCATGCTTGATCAATCATCAAGTTGACTTTTTATTTTTCTCTCTTTCAAACTACTTGGTGAGCTTGGTACATATTGCAAGGACAGTATATACAAAAAACCTGAGTAAATGTCAACAGCAATCATTGTTGTGTGTGATACTGTAAATATAAGGGCCGATGCCTGACAGGAGTCAGCCATGAACAACACTGCAAACCGTGGTGACCATGTGGCAACAATAAAAATACAGCCAATACAAAAACACAGACAAACAATCTTTACCACTTCTGATATGCTGTGCACACAAAAAGATGGAGAGGAGAGTCCTTTCGATTTTTTTTTTTGTCTTGAACATTGCCTCTTCTCAAACTTTGAATCAGTGTTTCTACTAAAAGACTCAAGAATGGAAATGGAAAGACAAAGCATCAATGAGAACTTAATGTCCTCAAATAGAAAATGTAGGACTTACATCCATAACTGACCACTTAAGCAGGAAACATCAGTAGATTTCATGAACGTGTTTTGCTGTGTGCTGAAAGCAGCAAGCAGTTTTTCCTAATGACTACACTCAACACACTTGGTAGAAAATTAAGTGAGATATTGTTGTACTTATCTTTTCATCTGAAATATAATTAGTGCAAACAAATTCAACATGGAGAAAAATGAAACTCTGCTGTGAAAGTGGCGCCAGAGCTAATGGAAAAACAGACAAAGAAGTGGTTTTGTGGAACATACATGAATAAAATTCTATTAATTGTCCAATTGTGTTACTAATGTGCTCAAACAAAAAGGCAGGTGGCTCACACAAAATTCAGTGTCAAATCACAGAAGCCCTATGGCCAAATACACACACACCAACCACCTCCTTCCCTTATTGAGGCCTGGTGGTTTGTTGTGTGAAACTGCAGAGGTGTCGTTTTAATCACTGGAGTCAGTGTGGCGTGGCATAAGTTGGCCTTTTTTAATTACCATACTGATTGAGCACAGTCAAGGATGGGGACGCCTTCCCACACCCTGGATGCCACCCTCTGAAGAACCAGCACCCACGCCCCATTCTGTACTGTGTAATGAATAGGTAACATTCAAATGTCCTCTGCCGGATATGTCAAGGGAAAAGGGACGTGCACCCACACTAGAGACAATGATGCTAAAAACTTTTATTTCAGACAGAGACAGTTTGTCTGTGTGTTTGAGTCCTTACACACGTTTTTTTTACTGAAACAATGTAATTCAATTAACCTTGCAATATCAGTGTAGTTATTTCTTTCATATGACAGAAAATATGTGATTAAACTCACTGCTACCCAGAAACTTTTATAAATCCCTTTGCACTTATAATTATAGAGATTCTCCTTATAATGAGACTCAACTTTTTATAAATGGTTCAACCAAAAAAAGCAAGTTTGGGGCAGTGGAAACAACTGAAAACACAATACGGACATATTATCATCTTATAAAGTTGACATGATGAATGTGGTAAACAGGTTTACACTTATTTACACAATATTTTTGTCTGTTAAAATGGTCACTGTGTCAGATTAGGCGATTATAGAGCCATAAATTCTTGCCATGATTTGGCCAAGAGGCATGACAGACTACACGTGACCCTGACCAATCATAGCTTTCCGTCTTTCATGACCTGCGTGATGTCATCACGAAGGAGGTGCAAGGGACCGACATCCAGGAGCAAGAACGTAAACAAACAATGGCATCCGAAGCAGTGAATATGATGCTGAACAGCTGCCTGCTGCAGCCAAAAATGACATTGGTGGGAGCGTTGTGAGCGAACCAAAACAGTAAGGCTGAAAGAAAATGATCTGTAGGACGCTATAAAGCCCTGTAAAGCTGACAGGAGCTGCAGAGTCGGGTGATAATTCTCCGTGAGTTCTTCACTACAAGTGACAATGTCCTTAATTGTTTAATTGTTAAAACAGAAATATTGATTATAGCTGCTTCAATGAAGGAGAAATTATATTAAAAAAAAAGAAACTTAGATCAAAAACAAAGACCACTGCTTAGTTTATTCTCACTGTTTTGAGTGCTCTCACAAACCGCAGGAAGATGAAGGGTTATCGTGACAGCTTGAGCTCCACAGTGACAAGGCACAATGGAGGGCCACTAATAACAGCATCAGTTTATTAACATTATTACAAGAAAGAATGAATCATTTCATTAACAGTTAGGGAATGGCAATGAATCATAATATGACCAAGGCTACTGTGAGGCCCGTTTTTAAAATGAAGACTAATTAGAAATTGCAAGAAAAGTTCGAGACAAAGAGCTTAAGGTGGCTCAAAGTAAATGCCCACACAATAAACATAATTAAAATTAAATCTAGCTGGACTTAAAATAAATCCTCTGACAGTTCTTCCATCATAACCTTTGCCTTCTAATTAACCATGTGACTGAAGAAGCGCCCCATACATTTTTGGATAAAATGAGCCATTACCAAGAACAAGATGTCTTCAGTTTTTAAAAATGAGCATTCACTCCTGTCTCTTGTTAGAAGAAACAACACAGTTTGTCCAGTTGCTTGCTAGGTCAAAAATCATAACTGCACAAATCCAGTAAAAACCAAGTGGAAATTTCAAGATGGAAAATGTTTCTGGTCTCAAACTGTATTAGCTTTAAACTCAAAAGGCATTTAGTAAATCCTCACACAACTACTCCATCAGCCATTTTACATACAAAGGGGGATCTTGGTAAGTTTGTATATGCCTTAACATTGATTGAGCTACCCTTGACCACCAGGATATTATACAGTCTCAATCAGTACCATATTACTGAACAACATACATCATAAAGCAATAAATCTAGTGCATTTCTCCTTTGCCACAACTGCTTCCATCTCCATTTGTTTGTGAAATGTATTACAAATACTGATTTTCAGCATACTGGAATTAAACTCACCAGCTGGTGCAGCAGGAGGTGGTGGGACCAAACTCGACTCAGGCACTACCACTGGCTCAGGGACAGCAGGAGCAGGGGATACTGGCTCCACTGGGGGCTGGGGAGAAGGTGCAACTGGTTCACAAGGAGCAGTAAACTGAGGTAGGGGAGGTGCAGCAAATGGCTCAGCAGGCTGTGGGGACAAAGTGTCCCCTGAAGGATGCAGGGGTGGTGGCAGGATGGTGACAGGCTTGAAAACAGAAGGGGAAGAGAGGGGTTCCGATTCAGGAAGAAGGGGAGCAATGATGGGTTCAATCTTGACAGGAAGAGGAGGTGGTATGGGTTCAGCTACAGATGAAGGAGCAATAGGTTCAATTACTGGAGGAGAAGAAGCAATAGATTGATTTATGGGAGGAGGAGGAGGAGGAGGTTCAATTACAAGGGAAGGAGGAGCAAGCGGAGTGATCGCTTCCACCGGAGCCAGAATCAGGGGAGCAATGGGAGCAGAAGGAGGGAGAGATGTAGGCAAAATGACTGGCTCAACAGCAGCAGAAGCAGGTGCCACCACAGGCTCAAAAGCAGGAGCAACGACAGCATTAGCAGCAGCTGGGGGTGATGAGGATGGGAGCACCATGTCAATTATGGTGGGTGCTGCTACCTGTTCTGTAGGAGGTTGAGGAGGAGGTGGTGGAGGTGCAGCCACAGTCTCTGTGGCAGATGGAGCTGGTGGAGGAGGAGCTGGAGGTGCAACAGGTTCTAGAGGAGGAGGGGGAGGAGGAAAGGAGGTGATCGGGTCAAAGAGGGGAGGCACTGGCCGCAGGAGAGGAGGAGAAGGAGCGAGGGTGGGCGCCATGGAAGGTGGTGGAGTGGGAGCATGTTGATGTTTAGGAGGAGCTTCAGGTTCCCTCATGCGGTTGATGACATTCTCAGAAAGCTGCAAAGGAGAGTGGAAGAACAGTTTCAGCGGAACAATGAGATGGATTTAAAGAAATAGTTTGACAGTAAAAGCACATTTCTCTTTGTGTACAGATTGAACAAATGTGTGAATAATTGAGCTTTAAAAGGTGCTGGTAGGCTGAGTTTTGTAACTTTGGGTATAGCCATACCTAGCTGTTTTCCCTGCTTTCATCCCCAAAATTTCCCAAAATTGTTCCTATAGAAAACTATACCTTATGTTTAACTTGACAAGACAAAGCTTTGTTTACAATCTGTTTATACAAACATTACAGCATTGGCATTAACAGGATTACACCTCGCTGAAAGATAACATTAGCCTAGCTTGGTTGGCTTGCCAACTGAGTCATAATAGACAGAGCCATGCGAACTAAAGTCTTACCTGATCGACTAACGCCTCTCAATCTATATTTAACATCAGCTGTCAGTAGCATAGACGAACTTGTGACAGCTCCCAACTAATAACAGAAGCTGGCATTCACTCCATTTCAATAACCACCCACGTTAACCAGCTTTAAACAAAAACTCCCCAAAGGATAACATTATCTATAACCAAGAACGCAACAGCCGGTCGAGTTCGACTCAGTTTAATTCATACATTGAGTGACAGAAAGCAGAGCACGAGGCTTGTGACGTCAACGTCAACATTCCCACAAGGACATTCAAAGGTTTACGGTGTCTAAATCTCAGAGCCACTGCAGTAGCTATTAACTCTGCTGTTGAATTGTATACTCTTTTACTACTTTAGTTTAGCCTACTGTGTAAGTTCGCTTTCAGAATGAATGAATGAAAGTCGGACTGCCGAGAGACTGCTTGCTACAACTTAGGATAGCTGCTTTTAGACAAGTCATGAGTTATAACACTCTTGTTAATATAGCATTTACGATACAGCCTAATACACCATTGTATTAACCGATATCGCTTTAAGGCAGTCATGAAACACCTGTTAACTGAACGCTGAGCAGGTTTGTATACTGTCACTTACCCGTATGCCCTTCACCACAGTTATATTCTCGTTCTCGTCTGACTCAAATGACACGCGACGGGTACTGTTGTTCGCTCCCATTGTCAGACCGCAGGCTGTTAGGAAGTGTCAGTTATCTACATGTAATATGGAAGACTTACATCCACTTCTGGATTTTGTACACTACATGCGTTAGAGCTGGGGCCCACACGCCACTACTTCTGCATGTCCGCACTTCCTTAGCATGACGTTCTTGAATAACGTGCGAGTTGATTGGACAGAAGCCTCACCGTCAGCGATTTTCATTGGTTATTGCCTGCAAGCGGTAGAGGGGGCGTGCGACTACTGCTTGTCTGACTTTCTCCAATTTGTATTTCCAGCATATATTCCCAAAGTGTATTTCCAGTATATTAACATAATCAAATCAACATGTTCATTTTTTGATGTATGGCTTCTGAATAGCACTATCTAGAAAGAAAGAACTATTATATTTTTATATATTCCCATAGATACATTATCATTATACATTATATTAATTCTATTACCCACTGTCCCTGAAGTAGGCTACAATGTACGTTGTGATAAGACATGAAACATATACTTTGAATGTACACATATGTATGACCTTACACCATAGCAAAATATAATGAACAGGAATTCTAATGTGCTTTTTTTTCCAAAATAAAATATTTTACATGAGAAATGATGCTCATTAGTTATGTTGTTATGTTAAACCAGTGCAATATTTGCTTTAAGTTGTAAGAACAAGACTACCTATTGTCTATAGGACTTCTGATTGGTGATAAGACTTACCATAGTTTTTCAGCTTGCTGAATATAAACACATAAAGCACAACCCCTTTTGTCATTCAGAAAATATGCTAAATATCTCAAAATGCATTACCACTGTAACACAGACAGCTGTAAAAGAATTTTGTCCGGATAAAAAAGTTACTACATTATGATTTGAATCAGGCAACGCACTTGACCAAAAGAGCACAAAGCAAAAATCTGACTATGCATTTGGTGTCGGCTATTCAGTTTAGTACTTGACAGTTTCAGTATACTCTGCTAAGGAAAGAATTTGGTCTGAACTAAGAAGTATTGAGGTTCGGTACCCATTCCATGTGAATCTATATAGACTCGCTTTATACTAGTTTCTTAATATATCTGATAATGGTGTTATATTAATATTATTCAAGTTAAATAACAGGAATCAAAATACTAACACTTCAGTTGTTGCATATGACTACCACATGAGAAATCCATTATTTAAGCTATTTTGAGCTGTCAGAAGACTTACAGAATTCTTTTTAAATAAATGATAAAGTTAGTGTTTGAACTCAACACAAACACTGGTCTTCTTTTTTGTTTGTGTTGTTGCTCATCTTGAGCTGACAAAAAGAGAACAAGAGAGCAAAACTATAGCAAGAATATGAGAGATGGAAAGACAGGGAGAAGAGGATTTGGGATGGGTGAAATATGCAGCCGGTTTGAAGTAACAATATTGTCAGGTTGATTTTAAAAATGCAGAATGGCAGAATGAGTTGCCAAACCAGGCAGGCCAGGGAATCCAAAGACAGCTCCTGAAATGGAAATAGAGCTGCAACAAGAATTGAAGGAGAGGGGATAGAGATGGAAATAGAGGACCTTTACAGGGCCAAATTCAGTGGCCATTTTCCGATTGAGAACCTTTGCTTCAGAACTGGTCCAACATCCTGAGACTCACTCTCATGCTGTAGAATAGGTTAGCAGTCAGATCATTTTTGCATCCTACTGCTATTATATTCTTCTTTACATATACATTTAATCAGTGAGTATTGTTCCTGACAAAAAAATAACTTATGGCCTTTTGCATCACTTGACTCTTCAAAATTGTCACAATCTGTGCAAGCCACTGCCACTGAAGTTCATCTACAATTTCATATCCTGCTGTCTCTCTCTGCCACCAACTTATGATTTCTCTGCTGAGCTCTCACCAGTATTTTTCCATTCATCATACTGACATCGTGTTTAAACCGCTTTTGAAGGGGTTATCTCTCTGCTCACCATCCTTGTCTTTCCTCACTTTGTTTAAGACATCTCTCAAACAGTCAACACTTTATTGATATTTCTCCCAGTGTGTGTCTTTGTTATTTGTATAGCAGAATATCTAATCCTGGGCATTAGTGTGTGAACAACAAATGTTGATTTTCATTTTCCATGATAAGTATTGCTATTCATTTTCTAAATCTGCCTTTTGCTCTCAGCAGAGGAGATGGGCCCAAAAGTGGACTCATGAACTGATATAATAAAAGAAGGCTTTACTTGGTAGTGAGGAGGCTTACATTCAGTGACAGGCAGCCAATCGGAACAGACAAACAAATCCAAAGGGGCAAGGCAAGCAGACAAGGTAAATCCAACTTGGTAGGGGTAAGCATGCAGAAGCAAAGCTTAGAATGCTAGAAGGCAACATAGACAATTTGACAAACTTCAGTGGTGAGCATCCTGGGGAACTACTGTATTAAGCAGCAGCAACAGACAGGTGAACAGGTAGGGTGATCAGTCGAAGTGCAAAACTTGACAGGGATGACTAGTGGATAGGCAAGGCATTTCATGGTTTGGAATGACAAGAGATGTTAAGCAAACAAAACCCCAGAGGTACATATGCAGATGAGCAGGAGACAGCAGGTGAGGAAGAGGAACAAGTAGGAACTTCTATAACAGAGATGCTCCTAAGACAACAGGACAATGGACTAAATACTTATTACACTTGTTTGCAACTGTTTCTGCTATTACTGCTATTACTAATATTGCTATTTTGTTTTCTTACTTTATCTCCTCTGCGGAACATGACACTGACTCTAAGTTGCATCCTAAAGAAAACGAATAAAGATATATTAGAAAAAGCGGACGAAAAAGTGTCAAGACAAAAAGCATTCAAGCAAGATTCAATATTGTATGAAAAAAAAGATAAAATGCACTTTTATCAACAATTGTGAATCATATGAATGCAGAAAGGTCAAGTTTACTTGTTGAACATTCATCTTAAGCTCCATCATTAGCAATGATTTTATCAAGTAGTCAATAAATCTGACGTTGTATATTGATTTAGAAATATATAGAAAAAGTTCAACTGTAAGCGTATTAAGAGAATCCAAATTTTCTGTATAATGATAACTTTCTTTTTTTAATAATACTTTATACCATATCCATTTCAGAAACTCATACAGCCTTGCAGGACATAAAATTGCAGCTGCAAATTTGATATGCCTTGCGGAGAGAGGATATTATAAGGAATGACAGTTCATAAAAATCATCCTCTAAACTAGATATATTATACACACACAATAACCTAATACAGTTCTATAATGCTTTTTTTCCTGCTGATTTTTGTATTTTCAGCATTGTGTATATTTGCAATACTGTGCAAACATAAATCAATCAAAATCTTTTTAAGAATTCATTGTGGTTGTGTTTACTGTAATATTATTGAGAAATTCCATATACACAGAGGACTCACATTCAAATCTCCTACACAATATAAACCTTGATCAAATACATATTTTTAATATAAAACTATGTACCAATATGGCTGATAGTGCTGTATGTGCAAAAAGATACATATAAACTTCATATATGAGAAAACTGGAAAAGAGGTGGAAAAAAGATTTTAGAGTGAATTAGAGGATATCAATCATTGGGAATATGATGACATGAGGCACGGCTTGGAAAAAAAAACACTTGTGATTGAAGTGAAGTGGTTATTCCAACAATGAGAAGGTACTAGGTAATGACCAGGTTTGCAGGGTAGGATCATGCCCTATAGGGCTTTGAGGCCTTCAGCATGAGTCAAAGTCAATTTGGACAGACTACAGTATACAATTTATATGTATTTGGATATATTTATATAGATTTACATACAATACAGTAAAATACATGCAGATCCTCAGGTTTTATTGATTTCTCATTTCCCTTGGTTCTCTGAGATAATAGGTATTGAAATGTTTTAAGTGTTGTCATATTGTCATGAACAGATTTCCCCAAGGGCATTCCTCACTTCTATAACAAGTCTGTCGTGAGCAGATTACGTAATAAAGAATTAAAATGTGCTGTAATGCCCTGAGGACACACTCTGAAAAGCCTCAGGCTGTATTGAATGAAGTGCGTATAGAACAGAGACATGATTGAATAGTAAAGTGTGGGAAAAAGCCTTGCTTGTTGTTTATGACAGAATTATTATTATTATTATTAAACAAGATTATTATTAAGACTGACCCCCCACTTTGATACTGAACAATTATGCTGCTGGGTTGTGTCATTCAATGGTTATCAGCAGTGGAAATAAAACTAGGTTTATCTGCATGTTCAGTGTCCTTAACTGTCCTTACTTTTTTGTTGCTGCAACCAAGATGTCTGATTGTGTGAATCTAATTTGCATCATTACTTATTGTCATCTTCACACCTTGCATGTCCTGCTTATACCAGTTTATACAAATGTGTGAATCAGTTAATTTTTTTAATTTTTTGTTTCTTTAAACCTCCCAGTGGCACACCAAGAAAATTGCTTTTGTCGCTATTGTTGACTGAAAAACCTGCTACCTCAAAGCAACTCAAAGATCACACGAGATCCAAAGATAATCCAAACATGAAGTTGATCACTAGTCTGTTACTTTGTTCCTAAAAAGTTGATAGTGTGCACATATACATTTATGTGCTTTATCCTCTTAACCTTTATGTAATATTACTGCTTTTTGGCAGTATCTCTTACTTTGCCTTGATCTTGTGATGTTTGAGTTCCACATTCCACATTAGGCATCCATCAATCTTTATCTAATTGCATTTCTCTGTGTCTTTTCTCCTAAATTGAGTATGGAATGGGAATGGGATGAAACCTAAAATGTAAAGTTTGCTGTGCTATATCCTAATGTAGGTGGTGCATTAAGTTGGAGATATGAGGCACATGTTTTGTTTGATCAAATTCAACATTATGTGAAAAATCCAGGAGGCATATAATAGATGCAATGTTTTGCTGTTTCCTGTAACCAGATTTCCATGGAAACAAGACAAGAAGTATCTTTTTCTTAATCACCAAGGGATGACATTTTGTTACAGGTTTCCAAGGGGTGTCATTGGAGAGGTGAAAATGCTGTATTTTAACAACCCTCTTATCTTTCCTTGGTATTTCTGTTACAGTAATTATTAAAGCTATTATCATGCATTAACAGTGGATCATCACTTAATTAGAACCCCCAAATTACATCAAAATAGACCAAGGACATTAATTATTTAATGATCACAAGAACTATATCTAAGGAAAGCATCTGCTTAAATGCATGCTGTTGCTAATAGAGCTTTTCTTATCCTAATCAATATCAGCTGCTATTTCTTCAATAGCCACATATGTATTGAAAATTGAGTTGTACTGGTAAAGTGGCTGCACCATCAGTGAAAGTGCTATAAAAGTCAGCTCCTACAGTATTTATATTTTCTTTACTGAAATTAGCTGAAGGACACAGAGTGACTGAGATGCAGCATTTACATTTAGATCTATACATTAACAGATCATAAAGGCATATCCTACAAAGATCTTATTGCCCTTGTATTCAATCCACACACAGGTCAGTCAGTCAAAGCAATCATCTAGTGTCCAACCTTGGTGCTGTGTTATTGGAGAAAAGAAGCCCTGTAGATTAGTTGGACTGATGGGACATTGGCTGCAGGGTACGGTGATAAGAACTTAAAAATTAAACTTGGACCTGGGAAGCTCAGCGCCTTCAAAAGAAAAACAACGGCTCCTGCATGACACACTGATTGTTTCTTCTTTTTGGAAGAGACACAAAGATCACCCACAATGTTATCTCGTCAGTCCACCAGCACATCAATCAGGGCCCTTTGCTCCAGAATCAATGCCCTCTCCCATTCTCATTGGTACAGCAGCGATTGTCAGAGATAGAGCGCAGGAGAGCCCCGCAAAATCCTAAACTGTATGTTTTAAATGGGGGAGGCTATTAACTCGCAGGCACACGTCTCTCTCTTTCCTTCTCTGCTCAACCTTTCCTTTATTAGTCACAAGAGGACTGGATTTAAAATGTTTACTTACATTTACTTAAAATATCAATATTGCATTCAAGTACCATCTTAGTCCTCATCATCACACCACACAGCAAATAGAATCAGCATCTTTATCTGTACCATTGTGCACAACACACTGGATATGTGCCATGAAACGAGTTATCATGGATTATGGAGGTCCCTGTTGATGGAGATCAATTAAGAATACATTCAAACAAAACCTAAAATTTAAATTTGATTATTTGAATGGCTGAATTTTCTATAGAATGTTTTCAGAATAAAACAATAGACCTATAGATACAGACCTATTATTAAATGATGTTTAAGCTTTGATTTAAGTTGCTGAGTAAAACCCAGAAAAAAATGGAACATGGGCGTAAAATACCTGTTTCCATTCAAATATAGAAAGCCCAGAGCATATTTAGACAACTTACTAGGCAATTTATTTAGGCCTATTTTCTATAGTCTATATCAATATAGTTACACCATACGTTTCACATTTGTGACTGTGACTAAAGCAGAAGTCAGAGAAAATGTGCACCACTGTTGACGGAACTACTTTCCATGTTCAAACTACAACTCCCAGAGTTCCCTGGTGTAACCTCGCGCTTCCCTCTTCCTGTTTGGGTGCCGCAGCTGGAAAAAAATGGCAGCTGATACAGGGAGATACAGGAGTGCAGTTAGCAAAAACAAAGACCCTTCCGGTCTTCTTATCTCTGTGATAAGGTAAGGTTTATCACATTCTTTATATTAAGTTAATGGCCCTGGTAAGACGTCAGACAGTTCTTGAACTGTGCTCGCATTTGCTCTCAGACACGGATTGACAGCTAGCCTTTACGCTAAAGCTATGTTAGCAACATCCGTCCTGTATTGTTTAATAGCCTATATGAAAGAAATTGAAGCTCACACGTTTGCTATTTTTATTTACGATAATATGTGTCTCAATTTATTCCTGAAGCAAGAGAAAAGGTTGAATCTTGGCCACAGTGTGTGGCTCTCCCAATTTGAAACTCATCGATTATTCGTGTCACAAACACCAATATTTTCCTAATAAATCACAACAACTGGACGAAAAATATTTTGCCCGATGTATAGTAAAGTATTGTTTTTAAAATTCCGGTTGGCTTACTGAAGTGCAACAATCTTGGATTTCGGAGATGGAGTCTCTTAGCAACAGTTGCTACATTTTGTGCAACGCCTTGTCTGGGTTTTTAAGGTCTTAAGTTAGACCCAAGTTAAGTTTATTTTGTAGGAACACAGAGGCTTATGCCTGGACTCGGATGTAGTCATCCCCGAAAAACTTTAAAATATAAAAAAAGATGAATTACATGAGAGGCACACACTGCAGCCGCTGTGACCCCTGTAACTAACAGTATTGGCAGCTGTAATTAACTGCCTGAACCTCTTACTTCCTCTTGTAAAACTCTTTTGGAGAGAGGAAAATGATCATGTAAAAACTTAGCAGTTGTAGGGTTTCCTAAGTGGAGGTTACGTATATCCATGGGGCCCTTTATGGTCCTCAGTATGTCATACAAGTCATGGTTTAATTTACAGAATGTAAATAAAGGATTGCTTTTTTTCTTTTGTTACCAGAAAGATCAAATGAGCATCTTCTGCCAAATATGTGAAAAGATGCTATACTTGACACCACTACTTATGCTGCTGTTAGAGCCATGAATGTACAGAATGTGCCTATACTGTAAGGCTATGTTGGCATATAAAATCTTGTACTGTTGCTGTCATACTCCTGTTTTTCTTCTTCTACCTTATGTTGCCTTCAAGTGCTTCACATAAGCTCCTACTTGGCTCAAACTAATTGCCATTTCCTGTGGGTCTCTGCTCTCCACTCCAACACTGATTCTTCATTCACGCTCATGATGTGAATTTAGTTATTGAGTTCAATTCTACCTTTCTTTTCCCTCCTCTCCGATGCAGGACTCTGTCCAGCAGTGATGATGTGCAGGACAGGGAGACAGAAAAGGGACGTCTGGAAGAGGCCTTTGAGACATGTGACAGGGATTTAGATGAGCTGATTGTTCAGCATTATGCCGAACTTACCACTGCCATCAGGACCTACCAGAGCATCACCGAGCGCATCACCAGCTCCCGCAACAAGATCAAGCAGGTAGAAAGGAGAGACAGTGGACAAAATGAGTTTGGAGGGTTGAGAAAAGCATTACTAGAATTCATGCTTGTTTCTGATGGCTTTCAGAGCAGTGACTCTAAACTGCGTAATTAAAAACAAATCACATTTTTCATTCATTTTCATTTGTCTATTCATACATTAAAATGGTTGCTTATCTCAGTTTTAGGCTTTTTTATTCTCCAAGACTGGCAGACTGACTTAATTAACAAAAGTACTGTTCACCCAAGAAGAAAACTGCCTGAATCCTTAGCCCCCTGGACGTAATTTTCTCTATCAAACCTGTAAAAAATATTGAAAATGTGGAGGTCAGCCTCTCTGTCTCCTTAACGAGCAAGCCAATACAGATTTGTCAAAAAAGACATCCAGTGTCCCAGTGCTTTTTCTTAGCAGGATTTTAAACAAGGTGTGCTGGCACAGTTCTGGTTTTAAATGTTGGCTTAAGAAATGAATTTTTCTTTTCACTATTGCAGGTGAAAGGTTGTTATAGTAGGAAAAGCACAGGCGTTACTGATAACATTAACGATGGCTCTGATCTATTCAAGCATCCCAGTAAGCCATGACGGTGTGACAGTGAGCCAGCATGCACAATACCAGGACTGTGAAACTGAAGCAGCTAAATAATAATAATAATAATAATAACAAACCTTATTTATACAGACCTATTTAAAACAAAGGATTAAAACATTTCAGGACTGCAATGAGGCAAATAAAATCATCATCATAATACTAAAATAAATTGGAATAAAATACCCTATACAAATATCAGATAAAACAATAATAAAAATAAAACAGGTAAGACATTGGAAATAAAACAGTGTTCTAGCAGCTATTTAAAAAAAGGATGTATAGCTGTCCTGGATCTTTCTTTATGGTTTTGGCTTTCAGCAGTGTGGCAACGGCACCCCTTATGAGATTCATATTTCACATTCTTGACATTGCTAACAACAACTCTGCATGATTTTAGCAGTCACACTGAGGAATTAAACATGATTTAAACAATAGGTCAGGAGAAGCCATGCTTTACCATTATTTCAGACAACATAGAAGAAGATATGTTGGTAGGTTACTTAGCTGTCCTAAAATCAGTATTTCAAGTTAACAGACAGGTAGTTCGGTCAAAGTTTACCTTACCAAACTAACTGTTCTGGAAGTAACCTGTATGGAAGGTGATTTTTATTCTGTAAAGACACATGTATGTCTCGAGCAGTCAGAAGTAAGGACTGACCTACTTTGTACTTTCTATTATAATTCAACTTTCATTAGAACAGTATTTCTTCTTCAAGTACCTTTTCAATATTTGTAGTAATGGCTTGATCTACAATGCTTTTGTCTATAGGTAGTGCTGTAGCTAAAATATGCCTAGTGGACAAGTATTGTGTCTTACTTTTTTGAATTTCAACTCACTCTTTCCTGCAGGTGAAGGAGAACCTCTTGTCTTGCAAGATGCTTCTGCACTGCAAAAGGGATGAGCTGAGGAAGCTGTGGATAGAGGGCATCGAGCACAAGCACGTCCTCCAGCTGCTGGATGAAATCGAAAGCATCAAGCAGGTGCCTCAACGGCTGGAGGCCTATATGGCAAGCAAGCACTACCTTCATGCCACGGATATGCTGGTGAGTAGACCAATGGCCAGAGATGTGGTTGTATAGGAGTATCTTTGTGTGTCTGAGTATGTGTGAGCTGTACGGTATTTCGGTTAGATGGAGAGGCAGTCAGACGGAAAGACAGAAAAAAGAAAAGAAATAGATTGGATGACAGATGTGGTCTTCCATATATGTTTTGTCTTGTTTGGTTGGATGGTAAGCGAGGTGAAGAAAGAAAAAGAAATGGAAAAAGGAACAGATTGTTGTCTGGTTTTTGAAGTTGTGGGAAAACCTATTGACATATGTAAATGCATATGAGGCAATACTGAAGCAGTACGGCTGGGCCCCATGGTGTGCACAGTACACACACATAAATACCAGTGTCTATGAAGTGTTGCTGCTAGGATTGATTGCCTGGCGCCTGTCATCCCTTTAAAGAATCCCTTTCTAGCCTTGAACAGCCCAGTGGATGCAACTCTTTTACTTCAAGTGAACATCATCTAAGTGCAGTGAGGGCGTTGCAGGTGTGTATGTAGGTGTGTATGCGTGCACTCTTGTTCTTTTGATGTGTGTTTTGCGGTATTCTCGGCAGGGGAGCTGGAGGATGGCATTGAGGACTAAACGACCAGGCTCTGTGATCTCTCTGTTCCTTTCCTTTCCTTTCCGTTCCTCTCTCCCTTCCTCTGTCACTCCCACACATCTTCCTTCATACTTTGGTAATAATTAGTTTGCTAGAATGGGGTTATCTGAGGAGAAGGGAAAAAGACCGATTAACGTGTGCCCAAAGGACCATGAAAAATCCTCTTTGTGGGGGTGGAAAGAAGTGGAACTTCATTCAACCTGTGCTCACTGTCAGTCAAAGTCAGTTGGACGCTTCGCCTCTGTTTTGCAAACTTCAAATGCGCTTTACTTGATCAGGATGGTGCATTTTCAATGGTATGTAAAAAGCACACTTTAAAGCACATTTTATTTGCCTCTACAGATCAAAATGCTGTTGGATGCATTCGTTCTACCTTTAACTTTGGTGACATATTTATGCAGTTCATGAATAAATAATGCATGAGAAGTACACTTTAAATAACCCAAAGTAGAGGATGTTAGTTTTGATTATAGGAATGACATCCTTGAAATAGCATATTTGTTTAGTTTGTGAGTGATTCCACTGATGTTCCACATTTATTTCTAAGTTTCTGCACTTTTGACATAGATAAACTAAATGAACTTTGTTAGCTGAAATAATAGCTTGAAATGAAGTGAAAAGGTCAAACAGCCTGTTAAGTGTATGTTGCTGTTGAGCTAGGGCTTTGGGAGGAAAGGTTACACCACTTTTCCTTTACTCGTTTACTCATTAAAGCCATGTGATTTCATGTGTAAACTTACATTAAAATATTGTCATTCTTTGCTACAAGTAAATAAATAAAAAATCCCTGCTTTTTTTCTGGTACACATCAACTTGTTAAATGTATATGGAATGTGTACTGATACTTGTGTGAGTGTGAAAAATATCTCTCCACAGTAAAGTTGCACTTGAAACTGGCCAAAAGGAAAAATGTCACACCCACTGAGAGAAATTCTCCCTAGATATTTAGAAAAATATCATAATCAGAAGATGTGACAATTAGGTTTCTATAAAATTTTGAAAGACTTACATTTGCTAATATACTGTATACTGCCAAGACATATTCAGCCTGTGTCTCTCGGCTGTAACATCATACTGCCTGTGTCACTTCTCTGAGAGTCCCTGATGTGTTTATTCCCATCATGCTGTCACTCATTATAGCACTCATCTGTCAGATTAATGTCTCCCAGGTTTTCACATGCTCCTTCTGTTGCTTCTCCCCTCCTTATAATCTATTTCAACCCCTTTTTCTTTCTTTAACAAAAGCTGTAAATGTTTTGTGCTTACACACATGCAGTATGTATCTTTATTATTATTTTGACGTGTAGTGTGACAAGAGTGGACTAGCCAGGAATAAACTCGCTAGCCTCTCTCTCTACACTGTCTCTCGCTCTCCATAACATTGTGTGTGCGTGCGCGTGTGTGTGTGTGTGTGTGTGTGTGTTTATGTGAGGCTTATCTCTAAGGGTTGACAATTAGAATTCAGACTATGCTCTCTGTCTGCTATTGAATGGCAGTCTTAGACCCCATGGGGTTGGTTAAAAGCGAGACTGGCTTTGGTTCCAGAAAAAGTCCTCTCCTCTCCTCAGCCCATCTATATCTTCCCCTTGTTCCTGTAGTATCACAAAACCCAGGTGCACACACACATACACCTGCTGACACCACCCCTGGACCTCTGCTTAGTAACTGTCACACTTCTCTTCCTCTTCCTCTTCTTTTCTCTTCTCTTCTCTTCATCTTCTCTGTCCTTCTCACCATCTCTCTTGCTCCTAAGCAAATTCACTAGAGTCTTCATATCCCTCATTAAGCTGACAGGCCTGGCCCCCTAATGATGTTAACCAGCCTTCCTCTGTCATCCCAGCCCAATGGTAATGAGATAACACCCCCCCCCCACACACAGACACATAAGCGTTAAATGATTTACAGTCATACAATCACACACATATAATCATACACAAACACATCTGAGAGGTTTGTACTGTACACACACACACACACACACACACACACACACACACACACTCGCATACACAGGACACGCAAAGCCTTGCAGGCATGCTGAGTTATTCTATCAAGCCAAAGGGGGCTGATCATGCAGTGCATTAGCTCATCTTGTCACTAATGTGGCTCTCATTTGCATCAACACACACTTGACCCATGCCCCCTGCCCAGCATTCTCTCCCCCTGCTACCCATTCCCTTCTGGCCTGCCCTGGCCATGCAAATATTCTCTGCAGCGCTATCATCTGGCCATTAGTGCCCTTGAAATGTACACGGAAATACACACACACAGACTAGCACATTTTATTTAATGGCATGGAGATTTATTAATTGCAAACATGCCACAACCGCTGCTGGTCCTGCTAATAAAACCTGAGGAAGGAGGGAGGGAGATTGGTTGAATTTGGAGAAACAAAGAGCGTGACCCAGGAGGGCATTGGGAGACTTGAAAAATTCATTAAATTAATAAATAAAAAAATGAATTTACAGATTATTCAATTGATTGTAATGAGTGTGGACTGAGCAACTTTTGTTCTGATTGAAGGGAAAAACAAACAATGCGCTTCTTGATAGCTTGATAGCATACGGAAGTATGAGGTGTAATTTCAAATGAAATGATCTAAAGCTGGAGCCTGACGGGCCAGTTTGACTGTCATTACAATCATATTTCCATTAGACACCTTATAAGATTTGGGATTTTTCACCACGTTAAAGAAACACTAATCACAGGCTAGTGGGATGATAGATTTAATTTCCTTTATTCATGTAGTCCTTATGCAGTTATAAAAATTCAATATGACCAGATAGAGGTCCTCTACAGGGATTTTTCCTGTACGTAATTGTCCTGTATTTGTAGGGTTGAGTTTTGTAGGTGTGTCAAGCAACAATGAATGTGCCCACCTCCACCCTTCGATGTTGGTTGTGTTATGATTGCTTTTCACTGGCCGTGAAAGTTTTATGTAAATTGGCTATAGAATGAGTTTAGAATTTCACCATTTGGTGAGTTGTCCTCAGTTCAATTCCAGCTATCTTTGTTATGTGTTGTGTCCTTCATTTAAAACCAAAACACAAAAGAATATCATCATTCACCACAAGTTTTAAGCTATCTTAAAAGTTAACAGGTAGTCTGGCTGCAGAAGTCGGAAGATCAGACACTATGAAACTGGAAAGGCACAGCTAAGGATAACCGGTGATTGGCTGGTATGTTGTCACATGCAGGTGTCAGCCGTGGAGTCCTTGGAAGGCCCCCTGCTGCAGGTGGAGGGGCTTGGAGATCTGCGCCTGGAGCTCCACAGCAAAAAGCTTAACATCCACCTTGTTCTCATTGATGAGCTGCACCGACACCTCTACATCAAGTCCACAAGTCGCCTGGGACACAAGAACAAGGACAAAAATGCTGCTCGCCTTGCAGGGTAAGCGGCACTTTCTTGTATTTCTTATATTGTTACCACTTTGGGGTGGGGGGATTAGTGTTGTATTATTGCTGTACTAGGATGTACATAATAGTGAAAAAAGAAAAGAAAACTTGATGTAGTAGTGGGAATGAGGGTAGTGCGAAGGTAATGGTATGATATGGCAAAACCAGCATAACAGAATCCCATTTAATTCCATTTCCTTTGCTGAACATCCATATTAGCTTCAGCAAAGCTGTATTCATTCTTTTATGGGTCCACACAACAAACATTTATTACATTTTATTTCATTTTCTTACAGTGGTGTCACTAATAAACTATATAAAAGTGTGCAAGGTTGAGGGAGAGAGAGCAAGGGAGTGAGGTTGAAAAAAGTTATAAAATACGTCTTTTATCCAGTTTGTTTGGTCCGAGGTACCAAAAGCTTTTATTTTTGCCTGTTATGTATAGTCAACAGAAATGTAGCCTTCAAAGTGCTTTCTTCTTTGAAAAGTTTAGGCTGTATAGATGTGCCTTCATTATAAGTTATTCCATTGCTGGGACAACTTACCAATTATTTACTGTATGGAAACCAACCCAATTACTGACAAAAACAATTAGACCTTGTATAACTTGTAGCTCTACTACTTTATGTTTGTACTTTGTGCTGTGAAGGTCCAAAGAAACATATGGAAAACACCCCACATCGTTTATTGCTAACAGGCAAACATCACAAATTCAGTCATAGGGAATTAGGAGTTATGCACTTCTCATGATAGGTCATACTGTACACACTGAATTGTTTAGTTTCCAGGGAACAAACCATTTTTTAAACCTGGGTGATAATGTCAGTTGCCAGTTACTTGCAGTATATAAATGACATGACAAAATTCAACATCCACAGTTTCTGTGTGACACCAGTGATGCGTCAAATGATGAAGTTTTGCAGCCACTAGGAAAATAACATCTGCTATGCCTCTGTGACCCAAGGGCCAGTTTCTTAGTTTCATGATGTAGTCGTATAACTTAATACGGATAATGCAACGCAGTGGCTTCGAACACACTGTTGATGCTGTTGTGTTCCATGGATGCCATTCAGTTTAAGTGTCGTTTGCACTTTTACACATGTGTGTCTGCGTGTGTGGGGTGCAGTAATTATGGTGGCGGTGGGTTGGTGAGGTACAGTGATTTATTACCGAGGGTCAGCCAGTGACAGGTCCTGGCCTTCCTGTATTGGGTCGCCTCTAACAACAAGCCAGCCTCCATACACCCCACTCACTTAGCAGGCACGCTGTGTTTATACTGCCCAACATAAAGGACCTGGATTGCTTCCACCTCCGGCTTAAGGGTTGATAAATGGCTCATTGGAAAGCAGCACCAATCCCACCTAGAATGCAAGGCTTTTTGTTACACAGTAGTTTTTGTTAGAGAAGGGCAGGTTAGTGGGTGCATTTCTGTTAGTGCATTCTAAACTTATATCTGTATAAGAGGCTATTACTCCAGATTTTTGATGTTAATTTGAGGCTATTCCTCTCATGCAGTTGCTATATCATGTTTTATATGCAAAAGGAAAGATAATATTCAATAACATGACTTATTTTATCTTGATAATCACTGTCCCTGGATTTTATTTTCTCTTCACAGCTCTATGGCCAAAGACACGTCTCCAATGCCGGTGTTAGATGTCAGCAGCCTATCCACCCCACGCAAGCTTTTGGATTCATCACAGTTCAGCACACCTGGATCCAGCAGTGGTATGGTTATTTAAATCCTATTAGATAGGGGAGTAAGATGGAATAATGGACAAAAAAATGGGTGGCTGCTTGGTAAAAAGAAGGCGAGAAGATGATAGTGAAGGAAAAGAGAAGCAAAAAGAATTGGGAATTTTAAGTTTATGGTTTGCTCTCTTTAAAATAACATACATTAAGAGTGCTATAGAGATAAACACATCAACAAAGCAGTGTGATTGGGTCGCTTTGGATAACAAAGTGTTGTGGATTTCAGTTTGCAATTTTGTTTTCACTGTGCAGATATTCTTAGTGATAATGAAGTCATTAGCACCACTCTGGCTTACACCCATTTGCATGTCATTATGGGTGTGTATTTCCAACCCTTCTCACACATACACTCAAACACATAGTAATACTGAATGCAGACAGAAACTGCTGATCCGAACTCTTGTACAAAGGACTGAACACACCACTGATGCCTCTTTGCACATACAGTACACACACACAACTTTGAACACAGGCACACACCCACATTTCTTTCCTTACGGTATATGTCATAACATCTTCAACTATGATCATAATACACATTTCCCTCGCTAACATTATAATCATCTTGTCCGCTCTATCTGTACCATCAGTCACCCAGCGTCTCTGTCATCACAGCAGGGGAACAGCATTCATTACGCTCTAACTGGTAACCAGCGCTTTAACAGGGACCGATAATGCAGACTGTAACTGAATTCAGGAATGTATGAATTCTCTCTTGGTTGTAGGGGCGTAGAGTCAGCACTGCATTCCTTCCAGGCACAGCACAGAGGAACGCAAACAAGAAGATAATGAAAAAAGTTAATCCTGCAATAACTTGATGTTCCCTTGGTGTTTCAGAGTTTTTATATTACGCCTGGCACTTTTTTCACCACCCACTATTGGCATTCTAAGTTAGCAACTCACCGTTTCTTTTTAACTCTGTGGATACCAGGCAACCAAACACTGTACTGTACATACCACTCAGTATTCACAGAGGCATTAGCTTATTGCTGCTGCTGCCTTGCTAGTGTGGCAATGACAGATTAACAACAGTAACTAACATATGATTGATTCGTGAAAAGCAAGGTTTCCCTGAAAGCTATCCAGTGGTTATTTCATTAAACTGTTGTAGTTCTCTCGTCTCTTTCTCTTTTGCATTTAGCTCTTAGTTCACTCAGGGCTTATGTCAGCTACAACTGTCATTTCAGTTATGTATATTTTACTCCATCTCTTGTTAAGCTCAGCTCATCTCCATGAATGTGTATGCCATGACCTCAAACACATAAATGTACGAATTACTACTAATACATAATAAATATCTGCTCAATAGACCGACCCTGTAGGCTTAAAACTAAACCACAGTTTTCCCCACATTATGCAAAGAGAACACTGGCAATTAGATACTCCTGGGCGGTAAGTGACTATGCACCGTCATGCTAACAACTGTGGTCACGACACAGCAGCCATCTTCCATCAATGACCTAGCTTGCCATTTTGTCTAATAGCATTAGAGCACCTCATTTGTAGCTAGTAATTGTCATAATTATTACAAAAACTACGGTTGGAATGGGGGAAAAGAGGAAATACACCCAAAGTCCATTAACTTGCCATAAACATTAACTCTCTTAACATGCCTTGATGGAGAATTGGGAGGCCCCATCTAATGGAAATTAGAGCATCATTTGATGCTGCCACTCTCAATTTAGCGGCTAATGTGGCTAAGTCAGATGGAGAGAGCAAGAATGTGTGTGTGTGGGGGGGGATAACAGGATAGGTGCAGGTGTGCATGTTTAAAAGACAAAGATGTAGGATATTAATATAGTTAAAGCTATAATTGTATTTGTTTTAGTGTGTTATTAAAATGGTGATAGCTGGAACTTGGTTGTTAGGTTTGTACATGTAGCTGTTATGTTTGGGAAACTGCTGAATAAGTAACAGACGCTTCCATTTTACATTTCTAAAATGTATCAAAGTGCTCCTTTTATGTATGCCGTGTAAATGGTAGCACAGTAGAATACAGAATATTTTTGAGATGTTTGACTAGTGACATGACATGTCTCCAAGAACTTTCATGTCGTAAGAGCACAATGGCTCAAAACAGTGTGTGGACTTTTTTGTCATTGTCTATTTACAACCTATGTGTATATGTCTGTACTTTCTTTAGTGCGTGAGCTGCAACAGGATGTGCGGGAGTCGAACCAAGTGGACCTTCCTGAGGTGGATCCAGAGGAGAACAGTGCTGAGTTCATGGGCATCCTCATCAAGGTACATACATGAACACTACTGAACACCACACACACTGTTAATTGGAAATTTTCACACCTCAATTATATTACATCTACCCTTGTGTTCTATGCTGTCATTTCCATGTCTCTGTGTTCTTGCTTCAAGCCAAGTGTTTGTATTGTCCTTTTTCTTCAGGCTCTGGCCAAGTTGAAGAAAATCCCAGAGACCATCAAAGCCATAATGGAACGGCTGGAACCTGAGCTGAAACAGATCGTCAAGAGGTCCACCACTCAGATAGCAGACCATGCTTACCAGAGAGGAGAAAACCTGGCCCAGGAGAGCCAGCCGAGGTAAAGTAATGAACAGGAAGGCACTCTGTTGAAATATCATGGCTTCGTGAAAGTGGAGAACCATTCCCTGAAGAGGAAGGGTTCCTGCAGATTAATGAAAAAATTGAGAAAACTGGAGGTTAATGATAAATAGTAAATGAAGAGGGAAAGGGAGACACAGTAAGTAGATAGCCATAAAGAGGAAAGGGAAAGTAGTTCTGTGGAAAAATAAGTCATCTTTTTGAAATGATAATGTTTGCCTGATAGAAAATAATAAGTAACATCAGCAATGTTTCCAAAGAAATTATCAGTCTAAATAGCAACTACTAAGTGTTATCACTTAGAAAATACCTTAATAAAGCTGTCACTTGTAATCACAGTATTGTATCTATGCAATAGTTTTATTAAAGCAGCCTGCTTGCTTATTCTTCTGTAGTTATAGTATTCCCATTAGAATCAATTCCCTAGTGTCATTAAGTACAAGATGGCCACTCTCTCCAGTGGTTGGTAAAGGTTAGGAATCTACACTCCCTGCAGATTGTTACTAATACAGTAGCGCTGTTTAAATACTAATATGGCTTGGATTAGTCACTAGTCATTTCTGGTGTTAACATGCAGTGAGTATTTTAGGTATATTTAGAGCAGACAGGAAAGGCAGTAGACAACATGTTTTGAATGCAGTCCCAGGGTGTTCATAGTCAGAGAGTCAACCAGGTATGAAACACAGTAAAGGCTAGGACTGGAGGCACACCTGCCTCAGACCATGAAAACAGATACTCTGCTGCTTTAAACCTAGACAAGTCATGGTTAAACACCCACACACACACACACACACACACACAAACACAAACACAAACAACTTCACACCTGCCGTGGAGGACTGCTGCATTTTAAAACCAGTCACATCAGCTCCTGCAGACATACACATAGAGTGAGCAGACTTGGGAAACACAGGTCTCAGTCCACTGATCCTGAACCATTTAAGAGGAACGTCTTGTTTTCTGTCAGGGATTTTCTCTCTGGCCTCGTCTGCCTTCCTTCTCTTGTTGCCTGCTGAATCTCATCTGACCTCAATGTAATAGGCCACCGTGTAGCTCATTCCCAGCTCTATTCCTCACAGATTGTTTAAAGTTTGTATGCGTGTGAACGCTTAACACTGTATTTGTGTCAGAGCATTCGCATGTGAGTGTGTGTTTGTATTTGGATGCATACGCACCTAGTTCTACCTATGTTCAATTTAAAGTCAATGCTTGTTGCTATGGAAACTCCTACCAATTTACCACTTGTAGGGAACAATGGTCTTGCATATTGCACAGTATATTTTATAGCAGTGCAGACTAGCAGGCAACACTTAAGCACTTTACAGCATATACGGCAGCGTGTGGCTTGCTCTTGGAGGTGTATGTTCTCATTCACATCCTCTGTGATCGGCCACATTGAAAGTGCATTTTCATTTCCAACTCCTTTCACTAGATTTCACTTTCAGTAAGATACTCCATATAGTAGAGGTTCCCACTCAATGCACCAAAGTTATTAGCATGCACCACTGATCTGTGAGTAGCTCAGTTTAATTTACCTCAAATCAGACTTGTTCATATTCCCTTTTTTCATTTCACATTACAAAAACAGAGCCGTATTTCTTTTTGGTTTGTTTTTGGTATATAGGAAATTCTGAATCTAATCTGAATCCCCTTAGAAAGAAAGCTGATTTAAAGAAGAAATGCTTGGCCGAAGAAGATTAAAATAAATGGCTAAGTATTTAAAATCCAATTTAAAAACAAGAAAAGATTGTTTGCTTTCTCTTTAGTTTTCTTGCTGCCTGTTCTGTTGAGTGGTCATTGGAAACTTGTGAGGGACAAATTTGTGTTTCTACTCTATGTACATTTGTGTATGCAGGGTTATCTGCCACATTTGATATTTCAAAAGGGTTCTTTAATCACTGTAGACCCCTCTGTACTGTCGGTCAGTTAGTCAGGGACTCCGTGTGTGTGCTCCCTGCTGTCTCCCGACTGTTCATCAGCCATGTGTGTGTCAGCTTCGATCCTGAGGGGAAATGAGAAGTGAGGCCTTAAAGAACAGACAATATGGATTAGGATGGCCTCCACTGGGAGATAATGAGGAGGACTGGAAGTGTGTGTGTGTGTGTGTGTGTGTGTGTGTGTGTGTGGGGGGGGTTGGGAGTGCGCCTTGAAATTGAACAAAATGACGTGGTGACAAGGTCAGAGCCATACATTTTGTGTGTCTACCTGTATGCATGCATACATGATCATGTATTGTTTGTCCATTTCTGAATGTTGGTGTTGGGAGGGGGGGGGGGATTCCTTGACTCGTTGGCATTTAACAGCTTCTCTGTTCGTCTCGCGAACATCTTCCATTCACTGAGTTATAGCTCATAGTGATTTGTGCCTGCTTTCCTCTCCATTAATAACATTTACTCACTGCTACTGCCAGTGTAGTGACAGACAGCCAACCGAAATGCCCCCTAGTGAAACATCCATCTCGCCTCTACGTTATCCTTATACATTCCCAGGAAACCCACCTTCCCCAAAACTTTTCGCATGCTTTCTTTTCTTTAAATCTGTGGTAATTTGTATTGACTTGGCATTAATGAGGTATGGGCTCAGGTGCTTTTGAGTATACTTAATTGAAGATGGTTTGTTTTTGGTGGTCACAGCTTTTTTGGTTTGGAACTTAAACTTTTATTCTGGTTAGCTGTACTTCAGGCTAATACAACTGGTCTTTTTTGTATCATTTAATAGTTAGTTACCCAAACCAACTTTGTTTTTTTAATGAAATCAACAGAAAAGCTGAGCTTACACAGCTTGTGTGTTCAAAATGTCAAAAGGGTTCAGCTTAACCATCAGGACTTAAAATTGCCAATATTGTGAACTTTGAAGCTGCAGCTGCCTTGAAACTTAAAAAAGGGGCTCACTTACTTCCAATGAAATAAAACCCAATTAAAATGCCAGATGACAGTACTAAAATACCAGTGTTAGATAAACAGTGTCACTGTGCTTATATTAACTGTAAAATCTCCACTAAAATAAAGTGGGCTCTCACTAGCATGGGTGCACTGGGTACTCAGTCAGACTCAACCAATGTAACCTGTGTCCCCTCTTTACTTTTAAAGCTTTGTCCTTGTGCAGAAAGCAGGTATAGCAAAGTCTGTATGAAAGCATTAGCGTAGATGAGGCAACTGTGATTTTCCAATCTACAGCATAGCACTCAGATCAAGTGGAAGGTCTGTTTGGTTTTGGCTGCGCTCTCTTCTTCAGCCAGAGCCATTTAGAACTAATGAGAGTAGCTGTTCATTTGAGTCCAGGCTGGGCAGCTTGCTACGTTTTTCATAGCCAGCCCAGGTGCTGGGTTTTTACTGTAGGTAAAATAGCTGTGAGTATCTGCTGAACAGGAAATGTGAATGAAAACAGGCAACTGCAATACCTAATTGGTACTGTGAAATGCACTCAGTAATGATTTGTGGCTAGATGATCTGTTGCTATCTGTTATTTTCCTAATTTTCTTCAGGACAGCTACTGTTTTGCCTTTAGTTTACTTACATCAAGTCATAAGTTGGATTTATACATTATAGCAGTTTTGCAATTACATGTTATTTACCTTTCTATTGTAGGTAAATATGTTGAAATTGGAATAAGTATATAATTTGCACATATACATCCTTCTGGTGGCAGTGAAGAGGTAAAACAAAATTTAAAGCAGGACGGAAGCTGGAGATGCACAATAATCTCTTGACATTAGTTTACTGTACCTTTGATACAGCTGCAAGGACTGTGTTATAATAAAGGGTGTTTAGACTATCAAATAATGGATACCATGAATTTGGATGTAAGGCAAACCTGCAGGAGCACAGAATGACGTCTCTAACTGTGGCAATACTCAGGGGTGTGTAGACTTCTTATGATCGTTGCTGGTGATAGGAAAAAAAAAAGTCTGTCAATCGGTGTGCCGGGTGGCACCAGCAGTCACACCACAGCCTAGGTCTAATTTTCCTCTCTTTCTGATATTAAAACAGAAGCTGAATTCCTTGGTGGCTCTCTGTTTTCTTTATATAGAAATCTGAGGCTGAGTGATTTACTGTGGGGCTGGTGTATTTTTCTAACCAACAAACTGTCGAGTGAATGTTGTGCTGGCTGTGTTTCTTAGCTCATGGGACCATGAAAAAAATGCTTAGAAAATAAATGTTTGAGTTATTTTTTTACATCTATTTTGTTTTATTTTGATTAAGTATTGCTTCTTAATAAGGTTCTCTTGGTCTCCCCCCATTTCCCTCTCCTCTTCTCCCAACTCTCCTGCTCTCCATCCCTCTTGTTTCTCATCTTCTCCCTGCCTTTCTGCTCCCTCTGGCTCCCTCTACAGGCTGCTGCTGGAACTTCTGGAGCTTTTGTTTGACAAGTTCAAGGCAGTGGCCCAGGCTCACAGCGTGGTGCTGGCCCACCTGCAACAGATTGCTGTGCAGTGCCCGGGCGGGGCCCACAAAGAGGGCATCAAACTCTACGAGCAGGCCGACGTCTCTGCCAAGATCCAGACGGTGCTGCAGGTCAGATATGAGCAACAGTGATAGAAGAAATGTACCCAGACCATTGATATATGTGCTTAGTATAGTAAGTAGTAAGAACTTTGTGGCAGGTGTTTGTCACCTAGAGGGCACTAAAAAGATGTATTAAAACCATAGAGATCAATTAAATGAAGCTTTAAACATCAACAGCTGTAAAGATTATATAGGAAGCAAAGGTGAGTGATCTGCGTGGGGAAACTGGATAACACAAAGAAAAGTTTGCCATATGTTTCAGTTCAGTAGATTATAATAAATGTATAGTATAGGGCCATGTTGTAGCACTCCAACAAAATGCTTTCATGGTGAACTTGATGTTGTTTGTTTTGTCTGCCCTTGCTGGCATACCCCCAGGCTTTTATTTTTCATCCACTGCCATGGAGATTTGTTCATCCTTGATTTATTTTCCACACAGCACTTTTCTTAAAGCATTGATTAAATTCACCTTCTCTTACAGTAAATTAATCAGTGGAGAAACCGGCAGCGATGTGATGGATGGCATTCAATCTGTCAGCAAGAAGTAGCAAGAGAGAAAGACAGGGGATGCTTGATTGCTTGGATTAATTTTAGGTTCTTTAATTGGCGTGTATTTATGCTGGGTTCTTGCTCCCTGCTCCTGTTTGATTGGCTGAGGGGATGAGCAGCTGTTACGCTGACCTATGGTGAATCTCAGAAGAAAATCTGTGGCAGTTGTTGCTCTCAAAGCGATGCATGTGTGTTGTGTGTGTGTCTCCCTATGTGTGTTCATACCCAAGAAAACAGCATTTTCCCTGATGCTCCTTCACTGGGCGTTGTGTAATTTTAATTTAGGACTTTTCTGAAGCATTTCCCATGTGTATAACCACATTTTAACTAGCCTGAATTTGTTAAAGAGGATCAGGTGCGTCTTCCTTAATTTTAACAGGCTTTTCGCACCTATCCATGACTTAGATGTACTGTATCTAAATATACAAGATGGATAAAAACTTGTTTTTTTTTTTTTAGAGCAAGAAAGTACAGCAAGAAGCAAATTTTGGGCTGACCTGAATGCTTTGATTGTCGCCATGGTAATCGATATTTGTTTATATTTTTCTGCACAGACCAGTGTTTTTACTGATCAATGTGTAAAAAAAATAAAATTTCCCCTCTATTTCTAACTCAGGCACTATGGCTCTTCTGCTTCAAATAACTTGAGTTTTTTTTTCCAGCTGGCATGCATGGATGCATAAATACAGGAGTGTTTACCGTAGGTGTATGCATGTGTGTTTCCGAGGGTGGGATTGTGCATAGGCATGTACTGTAATAGCTCTGCTGTACCAGCGCAGTTATAGAAGGCACTAAACCATTCCCCAGCATGCGATCACTGCCAACACCCAGTTGCCAGGGGCTCCACTCTCCCCTGTCTCTGCAATGTGAGATAATGTAATCTCTTGATTAGAATACTCATTACGTGAAATAAGGTTTTCTTATTCACTCACTCGTGTTATTATTTCCTGACCGATTGTATTAATATGAAGGCCCCTCGTCCATCCCACCCTCCCTCTTGCCATTTCTCTCATCTCTTGCTTGTTCGTTTGTCTTTCTCTCCCACTCTCCATTTCCATTTCCCTTGCTCCTTCCTTCTTCAGCATCATTCCTGCTTTGTATTACAGTCTCTCAGTTTCCCAATACTGTGTGCATACCCCTCTTGCTTCTTGTAATTTCCTTCTTAATCTCATTATCTTGCTTTCTTTTTCTTTCACAACTCCCACACTCCCTTTCACCCCCTTCGTTTAGTCCACTCTGTCCTAGAGAGTTGCATATCAGCAATGAGAGAAATTAAATTCCTACTGCTCCCACAGTGGCTCTGTTTAATTTTATTGGATATGGAGTCAGTTCTTATCTCACGTCTTAAGACCCCCAAAGGGGCAGGAACCTGCACAGCATTGGTCAAAATTTGGTTACAATCTTTGTTAGTCCCTCACCATGTTTCTCTCTTGAGTTTGTTTTTCTTCAGTTCTAAAATAACTACTGTAATTTCCAAACCGTAGTTCACTGTTGCCTGCAAAATATGCAATTCAAAAGTGATACTTCTATAATTGGTATGAGGGCTTGAACAGACGAAGACTGCGTTTTAGTATCTTTTTTCCCCCCTTTACAGTTAAATCATTTGAATCACTGCTTGCCTTGCGCCCCTTACTTATTGCAGTTCACATCTTTGACATGTACAGAAACCTCTTGGTAGGTGTTATTTTTCTCCCACTTTTGAGAGGTGGAGAAACCAGGTTGACCTTTCCACATGACATACCAGCAGACAGATGCAAGAGCCGACAGAAACACAGGGTGCACCCTGCTACAAGGCCTTGGCAGAGAAGCGCCGTTCATCAATGTGTGACTGAGGCCCGGCAGGCTTAGAATGGGGAGTAGGTAAACAAGCTTTTGAAAGTCAGGCTTCATGTAATAGTTCTAATCCCTGTTCAGAAATGCTGGAGATGCTTCCGCTGGCTGTTTATTTCAGTGTGGAAGTATTGATTCAAAGCATAAAAGACTGGATGGTAATCAGTGGTATTGATGCTGGAAGGAGTGTTTTAATACCACTTAACAATTTTTCAGGTTTCTGTAGTATGTGTGTGAGTATATCTATTGATTATTCACACCATTTTTACATTTCTAAGTGTGCACCACTGCATGCTTTTGCTACTATCTATCTCTATCAACAGTATGACTGCCTTTTTTCCTTTTCCATCACAAATTATCCTGTTCTTCAAAGCAGCCAGTTTTATCAAAGAAGTCACAGTGACTGGAATATTTGTGTATCTATAAATGTTTAATATGCTTCTCTTTCCTCTTCAAAAAATACCGTATAGTAGCATCACACAATTAAGACTGTCAGCCTAGCAAGTTTAATGTGACGTTCTCTGAGTTAAAATGTTAGTCAAAACAACATTCGGTGCCAAGCAAGAACATCCACAAGTTTCCTTTGAATCATTAATGAGATGGAAGTTACAATAAGTTATCAGGTAATTGTGTAACATAGTTCATAAAAGATCACACCATAAACCTCTCCATGCATTCTTCATTAAGACTGCCCAGTGGGAGTGTTAGTTAATGTATACTTGGCACAGAGTGTCTCTGGCTACTGATGTCCATCACCCTTTGACCTTGTTGGCTGTTGGGTTTGAAGCGTGCGAGTTTGTTAATTAGCTCGCCATTTGCGTATTCTGCAAGGATTTGTGGCTGGGTGACTGCTTGCCATGTCCGTTGTCTGCTGCGTGTGTGTGACCGGAGTGCAAATGACACTTTTAATGAGTGGCTTTCCGCTCTGCAGACAAGGAACTAGGCATTCAAAAATATGGATAGATGCTGACTTTCTGCCTTCTGAAAGAACTGATTCCTAGATCATAGAAACTTCGCCAGAGAACTCAAACTTGTGTGTATTAGCATTTTCTACTGTAGCAGGAGATAAGAAAGCGTGCAACAAGGGCTGAGCTTTTTCGATGTGGGCTCCAAATAAAGAGTAAAATTTAAAAAAGCAAACTTTGATAAAATTGACGTTCAGGTACCTGTCGCTGCTTTAGATTATGCTTTGTGGCACTAAACAGTAAAGTCCTCTCTTTCTTCGGAACTTTCCCTGGGCTTTGGGGATATCTTTTAACACATTGCTTCCGTCCATTTGTCGCAGAAACTTATAATATTCTTTCCTATTTTTATATATTCCATATCACATTTCTGTACTCCTTTTTGATTCAGAAGCGAGTCTATAGCTTAGTCTAAACTTGCGTCATAAAATTATTTCATTACCATAGATTAACCAAGACAAAGGAGGGGTGCCTAAAATATATAAATATATAAGTGGCTTAAATATGCAGTGCCTTCTCTCGGCTCTTCAACGGAGTGAAAACGAGGCGAATTGAACTGCCAGAGAGAAGCCAGAAGACAATGATCTCTTTTAATTAGATATGAAGCACAGACATCGCTACGTTGTTCTTGCCCAACATTTTAATCAATGTGTCACATTTATTCTGCCCTCCAAAGCACTGTCATATTTACATATCGCTGGAGCGCAGTGAAGTCTACCATCCCCATGGTGTTGCAAAGTCTCTTCTCTCTCAGCTACACACTTCCCGCCCCACCCACTACATCAAAATCACTGGAAACATTTGATGTATGTTTTTGCAATTATTTCCTTGACTTGTTGATACATGACTCTGTGTTGCATATTGTGTACCCTCAATATAATGACCTGTGCAGTAAACACTATTGTGGCTTCAACTTTAAATCTCAGATGGGGTTAGTGCAGTAGTCCAACTCTTGGGAGATCATCGACATGTATCGTTTTAGGGATAGATGCGACTAGACAGGTGTTTTTTACATGTACAGTTTGAAATCAGATAATTCAGTTCCCTTGTTACCATCAGCATACCGTCAGAGATACAAGGTGCTGTTTTGAGGGCAAATAAGGAAACACAAAGTGTTCATATGTCACTTAAAACCACGCTTAACTTTATTTACTGTAGTTACAATTAAGAGTTCAGTCGAAGTCTATTCACTACAGTCTCAGTGAGTAACAACAAAGAGAAACTTGACTTTTAACTGAAAGGAAGTTCACCCATAATTTAAACCAATTGTGGTGAATAGTAATATTGTCAGTGGTCTATATTTAGGTATGTAATCTGCTTTGTCTTCTATTTTACTATTCAGTTAAAACATACAGTAATCCTTGCCCTTTCAACATATTCACTGATATTTTGATTATCTCGTAGAAATACAATTTAAAACATGCATATTCTTAAAGGATAGTAACCATAGAAACCCCATTGCTTCTTTGTTTAAAACAATAAATACACATAAATATTTTCACATCAAAAAAACATGCTTGGGACGCAGCAAGGACACAGAGAGATATAAGATGGGTTTCAGTGAACACGCAGGCACATCTTCCTTTCCTCTGTCAACAAGATAGCCTTCAAAAGATTGACTAGATGCACCGGTACACTCCAGGTGGGAACCCCCACTGGTTAGCGGTAGCTCAGTGCTGCGGGGGTAGTTGTGGCTGAAGCTCTGTCAGAACTTGTGAAGGTTATTGAAGTTTCTGGAACACAATCAATACATGGTGCATAAAGAACACTTTCTTTGATGGCCAAGGACACTTTGGGCTTCAACTTCAAGCTAGCAGCAAGGGATATCAGTCAATATGTTTTGTGACAAGACACCAGCCAAGGGATTTAGTTGGAAAACAGCCCATTTCAATAAAGCCTTGAGAGAGGAACAAATTGTTGAGATTGTCCTCTCGGCTACTTTTAAGATTACTTAATAAGAAGGAGAGGATGGAACCAAAAAAAGAAAAAAAAGTGATATTTATTTCTTTAATTTTAGCCAATTTACTGCCGAGTTCATTCAGTGACAAGTGCTCACCTGCAAAGCTTTGGGTGATGCTCTCTTAATTGCACTGATTTGTTGGGTGTTAGGGCCCTAATGGACAGAATGGAGGACGAGTATACACTTTCTCTGAGCACAAAGGGTGACATCAGGACATTTGGTTTGGAAGAAATAAATGGGAGTGCTGGTAATGAATTACACAGGCAGACTTCGATGAAGCTTTTCTCCTTTTTTAATAGAACTTAGCTCTCAGCCCAGTGGACTGATTTAAGTTTGGGATGAGACCCAAGCCACTCATGTTTGGAACGAGATTGGTTGATTGATAGAGTTAAATTGAATAGTTGTGGTGGAAATGATTGTCTTTGTCGGGGCAGCCCTTGAGAGAAATGTGAGTTTTGCGTGTGCACCCACTTGCACACATAAGCACCCAAACACGCTCTCACACTCGAGTTGATGTGAACTCTTAAGCTTAAGCATCTGATGTGAAGAGCCATTTGCCATGTCTCACATTTGTACATACCACCCCTTCTTTCATCCACTGTTTGACAGATTCACCCATGAATATTGATTTTTATTTGTGAATTCAGGCAGTTCATTTCCTCTTCTCCTGTTTCTCCATCAACTTTCTGTAACCTTTTAGTGGAAGTTTCAATGGATATTCTCTGAGCTAATTTAACGCGGACATACTTTTTTGGCTAAGTTATCAAGATCAATCTACACTTCCTAAGCCAGATTTTCAACGTGAACTGTTCAAACAAAGAAGGAAATGTGGAAAGAGACATGAGTTTGTTTCCATCTGGTACTACCTGTTGCCAATATTAAAGACGTCGAGAGGGGGAGATAGTGTGTTAACATTATATTTGCGTCATTTGCATGAATTCCCATTTCTCATCCTCTGATAGCAGAGACAGTTACGTCAGATGTTATCAACGCTTCAGGTTTTTACTAAATTAGAACTGGCTCCCACTTGGAACTGGACTCCTGTGGCCATCCCTAATTAATATTGTAGACCAATGCATTTGTTTATTTTCGTCACTTGTGGCTCTGTGCTGTTTTGCATTGATGTGACGCTCTGGGTGCAGTCACAGAGGCAGCTCTTTGTTTTGGCAACTGTGACAACGCTGCTGTGCATCATTCCTAAGCTGGCTGTGACAGAGGGACCTCTTCCTGTCTGCATCACTTGCCTTTTCACTCTGCCTTTTGTGTCCCCATTGTCTTTTTTGCATATGTCTCAATGTATTCTTGTCCTTCACCCTGTCTAATTCCATCTTTTGGTCACTATTCTTTGCCAATTTTTTCTGTCCTTTTACCTCGTTTGTAATCCAATTCCTTTGATTCATTCCTGATTTGTTGTCCTTATTTCTGATACTTCTTTGTCCGGTCATACACAGGTGACAGTAGTAGGATCTAAGCCTCTTTGTTGCTGGAGTGATAGCAATTTTAATGAGATTTCATATGCTTGACCTGATGGGTAAGAGGGAGGAGACATATACAGTCATATGACTGTATATCCAAGTCATATGAGTAGTTGTGGAAAGTTCCATTGTTTTATTAGTGACTAGCAGATTAGCACAAAAGGAGGGATAACTTTTGTATCAAACAAAACAAATATCTTAGATTATTTTATATTTATCAGACATATTAATTTTGGAACAAGAGGAAAGGCTTTGGTACAATATATGTCCATATAAATGCATTTACGGCACATTATCACATTACATTGACCTTTACTGGTGGGAGACAGACAATTGCCACTTAAACCATCACCACCTGTAACATTTTTTTATGGTGCAACATTTAGTAGATTACTAGCCGCCTGAGATGAATGTAGGTATCATCCTTAAGCTCTCAGTTGAATGAGGATTATAACTTTGCATGCACGAGTCCCTGCTATAATTGGATGCCAGGCAACTAGCTGGGGAGTGCAGTGTGGGTGATTGTAATATACTTGTAAAATGTGAAGATTGTAGCTTGCTAAAATTAAGTCCCCTGGAATGTACTTGAATAAAGCAGGGTGACAGGTGTAGATGACACTGACTCACTGCTGTGCTCATATTAACACTTGAAGATAATATATGTAAAGAATAAAGATATTTAAATTAAATAAGTCATTGCCATGATGCATGTGTAATTGTAATGCTTTGTTTTACAAAGAAACTAAACTAAGACACTTTTTTGACAAACACGGATAAAGTCTTCAGTTTTTGAAATTTCTGTGTTATTCTTGATAATTAGTTTGCACACTGCACAGCGAGACTGAAATATATTTAGTCAGTGTCATCCTATCCACTTGTAGCAAGAAAAAACTCAAATTTGCAGTAGTTTGGCTTTGCAACAAAAGTAACTTTGTTAGGAACAATGTAGCACTTGTTATCGAGACAGCTTTCTAAATTTGAGGTGACGTTAACAAAAACTTTTGCGAATTGTTAGCTCTGTAACATGGTTTGCTGCTGATTGGAGGTAGATTGGTGAGACTGTCTACCAAAGGCTTGTGTAGAGATGGGGAAACCAACCCTCTCTTTTAACTTCACTTAGAGGTGTTAAATCAGCAGCAACTGGTTATTTACCTTGGTCTCTTGTGTTCTCTCTTTGTCTTTCTTACTTTTCTCTTCCTTCTCTCTTCCCATTCCCATTTTCTCTTTAGCATTCTGTTCAGTGTTCATTCTCTACCTTTGCTCTTTCTATTCTCCCCACCTCTCTTCCAGCTTTATCTCTCCTTCTGTGTTGCTTTCTGCCTCCCATCCCTCTCTTCCTCTATCTTTCTCTCTGTCCTAGCAGTCCAATTAATTGCCTCCAAAGTTCACTCTGTCTCTGGGCTAATGCAATTTAAGTAGGGTCGGAGCCCCTTCATCAGCCCAGTGCTGGCATTTCATTAAGTCTACTTGGGCGTTAGCTTGCAAGCAAATGGGGGTTTCGCTCCATCAGCTCATCATTAGTAATTAATACACTGATAGGATTAGCTGCAGCATGAGGCTAGTGGCAAGTGGAGGCCCTGGTGTTTCCAGTTGGAGAGGACGTGTGTGATATGGCCTTCAGCGCTGCCTGTGATGTGGGGAAGTGTGTTAGAGAGTAATTATATGTGTGGTGGAAGATTGTGCGCTCGTGTTTAACTTGCATATTTACATGAACATTTATGACCATTTTAAGTTCCAAAAGTGCGCATTTTTAGTTATTTATTTCAACAAATGACACCTGTTTTTTGTAGTAATCCATCAAAACCTCTGAATGCACTTATCTATACGATTCTGTTTTTAAAACTGAAAACAACACTTATTACTTATTACCACTTATTAATTTTTTTTTAATTGATGTGCACATATACGTGCACGTGTGGGAATTAACATTGATGCTAGCATGTGAAGGCTTTCCCATGCATGACGGGGGGTGCTCTCCACAGCGTTAATTACATCATTATGGTCGGGATGGATCTCCATCTGCTTGGCCATTACTCCTGTCCCATTCTGGGCTGACCCACACTGCGCCTCAGAATTAGACACACACAGGCTAAATGGCCCTGCTAAATTATGAAGCTATTAGATATGGGAGGCTATTTTAGAACATATGTATTCACACAGAGAGCAGAATGAAGAAGGGTGAGAGAGAAAGGGGACGATGTACTGAGGTAGACAGAGCAACAGAGAGAAAATAGAAATGTGAGAAATGAGAGATGAAGCACTAAGAGATTTTGAAAAATGAGAGCCTATGAAAGCAACAGAGGGAATGTGCAGATAGAATGATCGAGTAGAGGAAGTTAACTTTCTCTGTCTGGCCAGAGTTTCAATGTGATTGTCCTCAGCTATTGTTAGAAGTTGATAAGATTTTTATGAAGCATGATAAGACGTTGATGGATTTCACCATGGATCATGCAGAAAGATGAGGGAAATGGAGGACAAGATTTTTTTTTTATGGCGGCCGTGGAAAGCTTCCAGTCATGTCAGTGGCCTTTTTTTATCTCAGAGTTTGGATTTTCATTTGTTTTTCAGGATTGGTTTTGTAGACAGTATGTTGCCATAAATGATGACACATTGTAATACTACAAGCCTCGCTAAATACAAAACTACTGCTAAGGATGTCCAGAGCTGATCTGCTAGATATGTTTCTCTGCTGAACAAGGCATTTTTAATTGCAATTTTACATTAAATGTGATATGAAAACAGAAGAATAATTCAGCAAATTATTCTCGGAACAATATAACAACATTGAATAGCAAATGTTGAGAATGAGTGCTTGCATCGCCCATGCGGCACAAGGACTGTAAATAAATTGGAAACAGTGCAAAAGGTATACAGATACACAAGGGACACTGGACAGAGAGTTAGGTTAAATGTTATTTTATGCACTTCAATAAGGCTAATGATCCAAAGAATAGGAAACTTACTGAGTTTTTGCAATTCCACACTACAATTATATTTTTAACCTGGCCAAGAGCAACTGAGGGTTTCAGCTTTTTTGGGGGGGGGGAGCTCCACAGAGGTATAACATAATCTGATGGTATATGTGTGTGAATGTGGGTATTTTTCTTTTTTCCTATAATCTAGAACTAGACCTGCTGTACAAAGGCCTTATGATTAAAAAAAGGTACTCATGAATAAGTTGATAGGTGAACACCGGGCAGGCCGAGCTTACAGGATATGATTGTGAGTGGGAGCTTTAAAGTCATTAATAAACTTGAGTACTCCATGTTACATTATCTAAGGTGTGGTAACATTAAGAGGAAGCATATGAATGTAATAAATTAGGGACTAACATTAGATTGATGCTTTGTAGCTGATTATGATTGTGCTTTAAAATATCACATAATGTGCTAGTGGACCTATTACTGGGGACTTGGTGATATTCCAGGAAATTATTTTGGTTTCTCTGTTTCAGTTCATCTCTATGCTTCATGGACTTAGTTAGTGTAAATTTGTCAGCTGAGTCCATTAGACTGACTGGACCGTGACCTATTCTTTTTACCTTGGAAGCAAAGTGTCACCAACATAGAGGTGCTAGATATTAATTTGTAACAAATGATTGTAATTATACAGACTTTTTATTTTTCATTGAAAGTATTTTTCTTGTACCCTTCTAATTGTTGACGGAAAACAGCAGCCATAGAAAATGAGTGTCATACACAAACGCACTTAGTATGCACATAGCGTGTGCATGGAGGGACAAAGATTGAACACGTGACCTGGCTGAAGGACAATCACCCATAAAAATAGTACTCAGATACTTCTCTTACCGTGATTCTTCTGCTTTTTAACTTTTGACCTTGTGATCTCTCTGTTGTTTAGGTTCTGCTTATGGAGTATCTGGATGTGAAGAACAGCCGCAGTGCCACAGAGCCGTCGGCTCAACTCTCCTATGCCAGCACCGGCAGTGAGTTTGCTGCCTTTTTTGCGAAGAAAAAACCACAGCGTGCCAAGCAGTCGCTCTTCAAGTAAGTATCACACCCTTTCTTCTCTGCCTGATGCTTGACCAGATATAAGAAAAATAAAAGAATAAATTACCCTGTGTATAAGACAAGTTTAAATTGAAATATCTCAAAAGACCAAAAATATTTTCAAGATAACATTGGTCTGTTTAACATCTCAGGCCCAAGGCCATTGCTTATTGAAATTATTATTTTTGATTTCCTGTTGCATTGTGTGTTGTACATCTGTGTCTTGTGCCCACTTGTTAAATCTTTTGTGTGTTTTGTAGGTTTGAATCATCTTCCCATGCCATCAGCATGAGTGCCTACTTGAGAGAGCAGAGGCGAGAACTCTACAGCAAAAGTGGAGAATTACAAGGTGAGGATGGGGATAGAGGGATGAACTGAGGAATGGAGAGTGGAGAAAGAGAGTGGGGGGGGTGTGGAAGACTCCTGAACAGCTGCGTTGGAGAAGTGTAGATGGTTGGAAGGATTGTGAGATGAAGGAAGGGAAAGAGAGATGACGGCGCAGAAGGTGGGAAAAGTATTGACAGAACAATGAAAAAAGGGGGAAAATATGATGGAGAAAGAAGAATAAATTGGGCAGGGTTTGCAGTGTGGGAGAGAAAAGAGCAGCAGGAACACAGAGTGAAGGTTGAGGTCAGGTGGAAGGATGAAAAGAGAGGGAGCGGGAACAGGATAGAGAGATGGTGGAGGGAGGCGAGGGTGATTTGGTCATGTTTGGCTAAGATGGAGGAGGTGTGGCGCAATCCAGCCATAGAGTGATGGAGGGATTTGGGGAGATGGAGAGGTGGAATGAGAGCATGAGGGAGAAGTGTAAAAAAAGGTGCCGTGGAGATGGGAAGGGCATGTTGCAGGTCGAGAAGTTAGACCTGGGAAAAGAAAGGCAGACAGCAAGAGTGTGGAGAGGAAAACAGTGATAGAGAAAGAGATTGACGAGAGGCAGAGAGCAGCGTGACTTTGCAGAATCGGCCTACAGGGGAGAGGCCTTGAAAACCTCAAACACACACACATACACACACAAAAGCACAGTGAGTGAGCTGCACAGCCAGACCCTGGAGAGTCTAAGCTATTCTACTGCTCCTACTTCTTCTCTCTCTCTCTCTCTCTCTCTCTCTCTCTCTCTCTGTTTCTCTGCCTGTGACCTTGAGGTTTCAATCAGCAGTGCCTGACAGCACTGTTTGTCTGCTACTATTCCTTTTTTCACACCATGCTCCTCTTTGACATTGTTTGGATGAAACAGAAATGGTAGGAGATGGAGTGAGACAATAACAGTGAAGTGCTTAAAATCTGTAGACACTAATGCATAACACATGCAAAAATGATCCTGTGACAATATCTGCATAACTAATTATGACTATTGAGGGTAAACTATTTAAATAATGTAGTAGTAATTAGGCTTCTCTAGGTATTCAACTTAAAAATAAGCAAATGACTGCCTTGACTCTAAAAGACATTTCAATGCAGGCTGTAGATTTTTTATTTTTGACAAAAAAATCCCCCTCATACAGTAGCTAGTCTGTAAATGTATGCAAAATGTACTGCCTCAGCTCCCCTCCGCCACAAAAAGAACAGCATTGATTAACTGTGGATAAAGGAAAACCCCAAATGGTCTTCAAATAACAGCTCACTTTTTTTCTTCTTCCATCTGTCGGCGCCTCAGAAAGAAGGGGGGAAAAAATATTTTTTTTGACTGGCTGAATGCCTCGGAGCGTTTATAAGAAGATGAGATTTCTCTGGGCTTTCATTTCACCTGTCACAATGCGTAGCACCGGCCACAAGCCTAGGCAGGGGCCTGAATGGCTGCAAAGAGATTGAAGGAGTAAGAAATCATTTAGAAAGTGAAATAAGTCGACTGTGATGGAGGGAGGGGGAAGATGGATAGAGGGAAGGATGGAGGTAGAGGAAGGTTAAAAGTCATTGTTTTCATCAGGGTCCAGCGAAGAAGCCATTAAGAGATTTCTGAAGGAAGAAATTAGAAAAATATGTATTGAGACGGTGTGGAAAGGGACTTTTTCTCTCTCTTCAAATTAAACGTACTATAAGGAGGGAGGGAGAGGAAAAGAGTTAGAAGTGAGAGATTGAGTTGATGAGTTCTTCTGGCTGCGGGATTACTCAACACTTAAAGCTTAGTCATGTGTGTCTCTTAGTCTCCCTACTTGGAGACCTCTTTTTTTCTCAAAGGTCTGCTTCAAGTCAATATAGTTATTAACTCAGAGGCTCACCAACACAGCCTTGGAAATAAGAGTTTGATTGTTCGTCTTAAATCCAGCTATGCACGGTTAACAAAGGAAGAAAAATGGTCATGCACTAAATCGAGTACAAAGTCCGAACTTTATTATACTACATATTGATAGAAAATATATTTTCATGTCTGAGAGGCTGCAGTATGTCACGTATCTTTGTTCAGGTTCCCAGATCTTTAAGTAAGACTCATTCCTACAGAATGTGTAATGATTTTGTAACCTATCCAGAGTCACATATCTCTAATGGGTTTGAAATTAATCTGTAATATCTGTAATTTATGTCTCTTGGGTGTTGTAAGGACCCACCATATATCATTACACACATGCAGACTGCTACACAGGCGCCTATTCACATGCCTCACATACACATGCAAACACACAGGGGGACTTAATTACTTGCCTTCTCCACTGAAGCATGTCTCGTACACTTCAATTAATTCAATGCTTCATCTAAAGACTTTATTACAGCTCCATATGTAGCCACATCTGGAATATGTCTTCTGAACGTATGTGGTGAGACTGCCAGCAATTGCGTGTATATAGTGTTCATATATACAGCAGATTGTCGGCTGTCTGTCTAAATATGTATATAAGGTTTGTGGGTGTGTGTGTATCCTCAGCAAACCACTGCTTCAGAATCACAGAACCTTATCCAGATTCAATCAAATTCCCTATGAATAAATTATGAAAATAACAATTTTCCAGCTATAGATGTGTTACCATGCCCCCGTATTCCTCTGCATGTCTCCCAGCCACTAGACTTTTACATCCTCGCCCTCTGCTTTTTTATTGCCTCTCTATCGCGTGTGTAGGCAGCGGAAGACTCGGAGCGCCCCAGTGGTCATCTGGGAGGTGAAGTGTGAATATATCTTAATAACTATTGCAGTCTCGCGCCACACCGAGTCAGTAATGCATTTACAGCCTTTTTTGATTTTTTTTATTTCTCTTTGTGTCACGTCCGTTCATTGTGTTTTGTGCGATACAGCCTTGCCCCAGGGCACGTTTGAAGTGACCCCCCCCCCGAAAAGCCTGCCTATTGCCACACAATTGCCCCGGATATGCACGTAAACAAACAAACATACACACTTCAGACTTCCCCCTTTCCCTGCCGGCACGTACAAATACTCCCATTCCCTACTCTCTCCCACCTCTGACCTCCCTCCATTCCTAAGATGTATTCATAATCAACTCGGTTCCAAATCTATTTCACACATTTCCTGTTTTCCTTTTGAAATTCAAATAGACTTGTTCACAGGGTGTCCGGCAAACAAAAAGAACAGTCTGGCTGAGTCCCCTACGCAAGCAATCTAGTTACAAACAGCACTCTCTCTGCCCACCCCTTTATACCTAATGCTCGGTCTGAGGTAGAGAAAAAAAGCCTATGCTGTATTAGGGGCTTCTTTTTTTTATGTATAATAGCATCCTGTTCTCATGAGAGGGGGAGGAACAGGGAGAGGAGAAGGAGGAGGAGGAAGAGAGTGACTACTGGGGGCGACCAGAAGTGGTGTTCCTTGTCAAGCTGATTTGTACACCCCAATGGGGAGGGGAGGGAGAAGAGGTGCAAATGGAAAAATGTCTAGTGGGAGACACGGGTGGAAGTGATGGTGGGTGGGGATAGCAAATGTTGATAGCCACGTGTTCAGAGGCGTGTGTGTGTTTGTAATGTGAAGTAGCAGAAACAGCATGTTTGTGTGATGTTACACACTTTGGCCAAACTGGGATTGTGATTGCTGGTGGGGAAAGTCATTTTTTCAGAGAAGCTTGGACATTTCAGAACGGTGATGGGGACATTAGAGCATGCTTTAAAGAGACCCATCATCTTCACTGACCGCCCTCCAAAAAAACCAGTATATTCAAGTATACCACCTTTTTCATTTACATAGCTCCGTGAGAAAACTAGCTCATGTTTTTCAGGTCCAACCTTATTCTACACCAAACTACCACCTTCAGATGACTTCCCTGCTCTCAATTTTTATTGTAAAATCACTGACTTGCCTTTTCAACAATTTTTTCCCCAGTCATTTATTCTCTTCATTTATTGTTGGAATTCAGGGATAATAGTTGTTCGTCTTGTGGCGAGATCAATACTTGACTTCCGCTGACCTTGCAATAAACGGAACCTTAGATGGAACTGAACTCTGTTGGTGAAAAAGTCAATAATTATTATAGGATTATGACGCTGGAATGTCAAACACACCTGCTTAGCTGCGATTGATGCCTCTCATTTTTATTAATTTTCTCCACTTTTTGCTTTCTTGCATGTACACTGATGCTCTGTCAAGATTTGACATGTTTCATGCTCATCTTTCTTTTCTGTTGTTAACTTTCTCTTGCACTTTGCCACTTAGAGATTGACATTTTAATAGATTCGTGTTTGTATGCGTGGTTGTCACAACATGGAAGACTCAATAACAGATCAAAAACAGGTCATAACCAAATAAAATCCTGTCAAAGTAAGCAACGTGTTGTATGTTCATATGGGCCAACCATAAGTAAATGTAAGTCAAATGACTTAAGTAAATCCAAAATTTACAATTTCATGGTTCTCAAAGAAAGACTACATGTTAAAGACTAAATGTGTAGTACCACAACTTTTATTCCTTAGGGTGCTTAGCTCTTGTGTATGAGCAGAAATAATTTTACTTGATTATGGAGTTAAATTTCTTTTTTAACTTATTTATAAACTGTAAGTCCTAAGGTCAGTCCAAACTCTAAATTACATCTGATGTGTGTGGAAAAAAAAGAATGACTAATGTCTCTCTTCCAAAACTTGTTTACATTTTTGCTCCTCCTTGTCAACAGATTGAATTCAATAGGCATAAATTATATTAAAGGAGGTAATATATTCACTAATAATTCACAGCTATGTAGTAAGTTTCTGAGAAACATCTGAAACATTATCCCAGCCTCAGAGTTAAGAACATTTAGGGGGGATTAAGTTTAACACATAGCACAGGAACCTTTTCTTAAACTTTTAGACTATACTGCTTTTGATTGAATTACCCTTTAGCAAAGGGAAGATGACTAAGAAAAGATGAATTAACATGTTAAAAGTTTTCTCTATATACAGAATATCACCTGGTTCACCATTTCTGTTTTTAAAAGTGTCCTTCAAATGGCCATTATTCCTAATAGAACATTACCCACGAAGCTGAGTGATGTAGAAAAGACACGTCACATCAGTGACTGATGAGGGCTTTCATACTGGCCAGACGTGGGTGTATGTGTGTACGGTATGCATGCCATGTTATGTCATATATGACATGTACAACATGCTGTTATTGAATGACATGTTGTAACCGAGTCTATACTTGAGTTCTGTACTGCAGGAATGTCACTATAAAATGACATTTTTCCCCTCTTGCTCAGGTGCCAGACCTTTATGAATCGCTTTGTTCCAGCAGCGACATAACTGGGTTTGTAGATAATGCAAGGTACCTCTGTTACCTGACAGGCCATTATTGTGAAAAGCCTTTATTTGTGTTCAGCATCAAAGCAAATATGGAGCAACTCTGCATATTGTGGAAAACAGGCACACATACACACACACCACTGCAGATGTCCTACTATAACTCTCAGTATTTATTTTGTATGTGTTAGCTTGGGCTCATCGTGTCCAATTTGCTCATACATAGATTTTAGCAAGGTTGATTGGTTAAAACATTATATATGTGATTCCTTTCCTCTCCTCTTCCTAGAGAGACAGACACACACACACACACAAACACACACACAAACAAACATAAATGCTGTGCTGGATTCTCATCTGCTGTGGGACCAGTGATTGAATTACAGTAGCTCTGGTGCTGAAATTAGAGTGGAGCATGGAGACAGCGTGGAAAATGCACTGTGGCTTGTAATAATAATATCAGCTTTTTACTGTATTGTACCTCACTGAGCCCCTGGTTAGGAAACTGAAGGATATAAGCATGATAATGGAAAAGACATTACAGGTGGTTTTTTAAAGACTGATATTACAGTTGCCAGCGTTTCACTGTTGTTGTGTCATACGTTTGTGGACATATACAAACCAAGCATTTCACAGAATCTTGAAAGAATTGATGCTAGTACTTTGCACATTGCCCCCAGTTTTTTCAGATAATTTAGCCATTGTGGCTCTCCACTTCTAGACAAAATGTGAATCATAAATGATTATCCAAACACAAGCCAGCAACACCTGCTGGAATATCTTGGTACGAGGCCAGGAGTAAAACTGGATGTCAACCAAAGCACTTCCACATTAACCAAAGCACTTCAGCATTAACCAAAGCACTTCCACATTAAACACTGCATGCATGTCTCATTCAGTTATTCCATCCATGCAATGATGGCCTTGAACTGAAATAGCTGAGAAATGAGAGAGCGGATTCTCATTGCCAAACGTCAGACATGGCCAGTGTCTGCAAGCTATAGGGAAGCATATTGTCACCTAATCAAAATGTAAACTGCTTTATCTCACTAAGGCCTACTGAAATAAAACATAAACATGGCCAAAGGTAAGACAACCTGGCAAGGTGAGGCACAGATAAGTCAGACATTGAATGCAATGAGAAAATGAAAGTGGGAAGATTAGAAATGACAGGGGGATGCAGAGGACAACAGAAGGAGAATAGAACAAGGTTGTAATAGTTTACACAGTGCCGACACTTAATCAGAGAGAAAGAACTTGGTGTATTTTCTCAACCTGAGGCTAATTTTTAATCAGCATTGGTCTTGTCATTATTGGCGGCTTTGACTGTCACCTCTGTGTTTACTTTTAATCTCAGACCTGCTGATTGGAGAAGATGGAGGGATGAACAAATGCAAAAGGCAGGGAGGGAGGGAGGGAAGGAAGGAAAAAAATAGAAGAAGAGCATCTGTGTCTTGAGGCTGTTGAGACCTTGGCACCTGCACCGTAGCAGCTTCACTGGTAGCCAGACAGATAAACACACACCTCCTGCTTTCCCAGCGTGCAACAGGTTCTTCCGGTAAAGAAGAAGGTGTGCAATGTGCTGTCGGATTCCCTGCTGGGTCCAATCAAAGATGTGATGACACGTGGTTTTCTGGCCAATTAGTTCTCCCAGTCTTTATACACACCCACACATACACTCACGTGCGTGTGCTCAATCACTTATATGTAATTCTTTGTTATGGTTAACAGATTCAAGAGACCATGGAAGTAAAGAGTGTTTTTAAATCCTGGATGATTTGAATGAGCACGGTGATGCTGGTTTTTCTCAATTTCTGTAATAGGTGCAGTTAAAGAAGACCTTGTGTTTTTAGAGAATATGTTATCACCTATGAGTTTCTCTTTTAAGGATGATACTGATTCTTTATACAATTTGTATTAAGAGTGTCAGATTTCATCACATTATTCCTGGTGGTGTTTGTGCACCAGTATAGTATGAGATCTAGGGGTTAGTGTTGCCACCATTTCTTCTGGTGAGATATGAAAAAAAGAACTTTTCACTTACTATCCTATCCCAGCATGTATTGGGAAGTGGTCGGTATGAGGTACTCCCTCCCTCCCAAGTGTCCGGTCATATCAGAAAGTGGCAAAGGGAAATTAATTTGTGTATCCTTGCGGAATAAGTGGTTTGCGAGGATGCACAACCAATGGGTAATTGAGTTTCTACTGTAGTTCACCATACATGCATGTCTTTGCATTGAGTTATTTTGACTCCAGACACAGATGCATGTAATGCACGCTGCATGTAAGATGTCATTTTTGGACATTTTTAGCATCAAAATGTTAGTGGTTCATGCTTCTAAGGTTATGAAAGGTGGTAATTTATTTAAATCTCAGAAGAATTAAGTTGTAGCATGGATTAAAATTCAGCGTGGAGGTGATGTGAGGTTTATCTATGCATAGACTGTACATTGTTTGCTTTGTGACATGTTTTTTTAGCCATGCTAGCGGGATGGCAATGGTGGTCCGTCAGTATGTCTGTCGGATGGATGGTTGGTTGGTTGGTTGGTCCACTTCTTTGTTCCACACTGAGACAACGCCTAAACTATCGGATGGATTGTCATGACATTTGTAACATATATTAAAAGTCCCTAGAAGATCAATTCTGTTTCTGACTTCTGACTCTAGCGCCATCAGGAGGTCAAAGTTTTCACTACTTCTGCATGTTAGCAGTGCATTTGCATTTAGCTCAAAGTACAGCCTAACAGAGCCGCTAGCATGGCTGTAGACCCTCTTGTTTCTGTGAAAATAAAACTGTAAAAGATTATTTGCCAACATTGCCACTACTTGCCAACAAATTGAAACTGCACTGTCATTACTGAAGCTTGAAAGACAAACAACAGACATTTCCAGCTGTTCAAAGGTTTTTCTCCCCATAAAATGTCCCTTATTAAGGATGACTCTTCCTCATGTCTCAAAAGAGACATTCTGCACAATTAATATTCGTTCTACTGCTGGAGTGCATTGTTGTCATGCCACCACTGACAGATGTGCATTCATTAAACTCAAGACCACGGAGACACATTGTATGCCACAGTGACGGTTTTAATAATTAATCCAACTCAATTTACACCTAAATTTATTTATACTATCATTTATTTATACCGTTTATTCTCGGCTGAGGGGGTGGATTTGGTCTCCTGGTTGGTGGAGCAGCAGATACCATCCCATCAAATTAATTTTAATAATAGAAGGCTCTCATTAAGACCCAATCAGACATGAAGACATTCTGAGTGGAATTGGATGCCCTGAATTGACCAGAGAGTCATACATTATTGACGCGGAAATTGTTCTTAATAGATCAGCAGGTTTCAACCCTGTGAATATGTAGCTGACTGCCAGCCTGATTCTTTCACAAGCATACATGCACACACGTTTGAAGGCATCTGATTTGTACACGGAAAATATTACCTGAATTGATCACTCCCAAACTCATTTTCATAGCATAAAAACTACAGACAAATGAGGCCATTGAGTTTGAAAATTTGATTATTCTATGTGGTGCTTTCTATTCCCACAATTTATCTTGAAATGTGCAGTGTTGGCTAGCGGCACAGATTAGGGGCCTCAATCAAAGGAAGAGCGCTGCCTCACTCTACACAATTACTGTACAAACTGGGGGGAGGTGCAGATACTGCAGAATCCTACCTGTCAAATTTCAACTTGGATAGTGTTATAGGTAAACTTGAAAGATTATGTCCAAACCTGTTTGTTTGAGTGTGTTTGTATTTTGATGGTAAATTCTGCTCGTGCTGTCTTGTCCAGCACTGCCAATTGTTTTCACTTTTGTGAGCCTATGTTGTGTGTGAGTGTGTGTGTGTGTGTGTGTGTGTGAGGGACATGATTGTGAGTCAATTACACCAATCACCCAGTTGCCCTCCTGCCAGTCCCAATCAGAATCTAGCCAGAGTGATCACAGGTGTCTTTGATCCTCTTGAGTTGACACGAACACAAACCCAGCTAGACACAGGCTATAAATGAGAGATTACAACTGTGATCACAACGTTTGCATGCATGGGTATTGTATTCAGAAATATAAAGAAAATATCTGGAGGGCCAGTGATACTATGTACTGTACAATAGATTATGAAACTGTACTCATAATAATATGTTGTATGTAAGGATGATTAATATGGGGAAATTTAACATCACAACATTATCTCAATATCAGTACGTAATAATCTGTAGTAATGTATTCAAAATCACATGGTAGAAACAATTCATCCTATCATCACTTCAGGTTACTCTTGACGTAACAAGAGAACACGGTATCTCAATATGAGAATTTTGTCATAGTACAATTTTGTGGAGAGATAATAATAGCAAGCAAACTTATACTAACTATATCACTTTTAAGAACAGTAGTTAGAAAGTGCTTTACAGATGAAAATACAAGGTTATAAAAGAAAAAGAAAAAGCTATAGCAAACAAGATGCTTTTTAAATATTTGCACATTGAACCCACATATTATTATCATCTATCACTATATATGTGGTAGTACATGTACACACATACACTGTCAAACAGAGAATCATGAGTAATTGGACGAACTTCTGTGTTTGCCGCTGTCCTTTTTTCCATACAGGCACACACGTTTAGATTGTGAACACAAAACAGATTCAAACCACTTGTAAATAAGGGATTATGACTGTTCCTTTGCCCGTCTGTCTGGATTTCCTCATCTCGCCCTCTCTGACACACTCGCAGATGCATACAGAAACATTCTGGTCCCAGGAGACGTTGGAGTGTGTTAAAGAAGGCTTCACACGTTCATTCTTTCCCTGCTTAAATCTGGGCAGGGCCGGAATTCATCATAGGATCAAACCCGTTTCTCATCAAACCCAGGAAAGTGTAGCTAATGCAATTTCACTAAGTCACTGCCCGACTTGATTACATGTGGGCTGGGGAGCGCATGCTAAGGCACAACAGGGGGCTGGATGGCTGTCACTGTTTGAGTGTGTTTGAGTATATGCTAGCTATGTAGTTTAGGTTGATCCATTTGTTTTAGGCTCTCTGTGTCAGGTCACTACTCATGTGCTCTGTGTGTGCATGTGCTTGTTGTGTGTTTAAAGCCATTGTACCATATGCATATACATATCTGTACCTGTCTGTATGTACCCCTTTAATCCATGGATGTTTTTATGGAAAGAAGTTGTGTGTAATGTCTGCTTAGGTGTGTGTGTGTGTGTGTGTGTGTGTGTGTGTGTGTGTGTGTGTGTTGCAGATGGAGCAGTGGTCCTCGAGGGGGATTTCAGGCAGATTTGGCCACATTAGAATGTGTCACTTCTTCCTTTCCAGCTTTCAGTTGCCGTCCCACTGAGCACCACACCTCCACACACCCCTCCCACTAATCCTAGATCAGACCGCACACCAAGGGACACAAACGCACACTCATCCAAACAACACTAACAAATACTCAAGCACACACATGCAAACACGTAAGCTCTCACAAACCAAATCTCACTTTTACACAATATGCTGAGAGAGGGCTGGCAGCAGTTTGGTGGCATCCTGACCTGAGACCGGAGCCACCCTGTCACGTCTAGATAACTCTGAAGAATCCCATGCATATTAATGCCAGCCTATTTAATATTCATCAGTGCTATGCCCTGTTGGCAGCTGGTCCCAGAACCCATGGATCAATGAGGTCTCTTCCTCGCTCCTTTGTCTGACACGGATGCAGATGTTTAGAGCATGAAATTAAATTGGTCACTGTCATTGGGAATACATACATGGTAGTCAATTTGGTGTGTGTGAATGTGTGTGTAGTTGCCGGTTAGATGTGGCTCCTGGAGCAAACAGGTAACGCTGACTTCCCCAGAGTCTGTGACATGTTGATGTTATTCATGGGAACTTGAGTGTTTGCAAGTTGATGATGAGGAAAACAAAAGTTTAGCCAGCTCTTTCCACGTTGATGATCAGTAAGAGAGAGAACGTGAGCAAGGGAGGAGAGAGGGAGAATGAGCAAGAGTGTGTTGGCGGCAGCTTTGTTTAGGAGCCTGTAATTGAGTCTTAATTGAATTGGCACCATAGGAAGGATGAATGGATGGAGAGATGGAGAAAGAGAGAGTTTGAGTGAATTGGACCTCATCTCCGTCTCCACTTAGCAACGCGCATGTGGGCTTACCGTGCAGGCGAATTTCATGGCAACAGATCAGAATCAGAAACCTCTGATTTGAAAGTTTTGGATGGAATGAAAGCATCCCTTGTCATTTTAATGAAAATACGGAGAGTGTTGTCTCCCATACTTTTCAAATGAAACTTGTTCCATTACAAATGTATTGCTGTATGAGCAAAGGGAACAATGAGTTGATATGCATTTGAATGCAAGGCTAGGCAGGCTGCGCAGGTAATGAGGATCAGGCTTTCGCACTATGACGAAGTGTCTTTGTGTTATATCACACACACTTTGCAAGGCCGTATTGGACATGGAAATGAAACAGAAGAAAACAGCAGAGCAAAGCTTTGTGCCAGACTGAAATCTCACCATTTCAGAACACACATGCACACGCACACACACACACCCTTACAAATTTCAAACCCCTATCAAAGTAGCTTGGATCACCATATTGTTTGATATTGTCCAGTGTTTCCACTTAACTTGTCTCTGTACACTTCATTTCAACCGATCACAATGTAACAGGAAAGTGCAGTCAGCATGTTTATGGTATTATTCCAGAGTCCTAAAATCTTGGAAGCAAACTTTTTCATAAAGGTTTCCCCACACACAGAGCTCAATTGTGTCAGACTCCCTTGGTTTTGAGTCTAGAAGGTTATTTATATTGCATTGTCTGGTTTTTCCAGTCTCATGGATGTATTGTTACATCCATGAGACTGCCATAGGAGTTAATCATGAACCTAAATCAAGAAATTCTTATGAATAGAATTTTTCCTACTGCTTAAAGGCAGGGAAAGCCACTGTCTCGCTGACCTCCTCCTCCTCTTATTCATCAACCAATCACAATTTGTATACTGTATAAACACACGTGTGCAGGCATTCATGCATAGTATTCTTTCAAAACCTTTAGACATGCACACATAGACAGACAATCAGTTTGCATTGCAGTTTGCTGTATTGATGATGAGCCGCAATTCCTTCTCCATCAATTATATTGATTACTTCAGGATGAGTGGAGGTAATGAGCTTCGGTGTTCTTTCTCTCCCCTGTGATCTCCCCTCTTCCACTGTCTGCAGTCCCCCCCCAGTGTCTAACTCTTTTCTGAGAATGTTACATGGCAAAGATTTTCTGATTAACCCTGTTAGCTGTGGGGTGCACCCATGCAGTGACGCAGGGCCATTGAGGAGTGGAGCCTGTGGGATACATTTAGATTTGTGATGGAGAGCTGCACTGATTGAGTGATGTGTTTATTAGGGCTGCAGGTGTACTCCTGTACTGATTAAATATTTAAATATATAAAAATGTTTCAGAATAATATACGATTTAAACAAAATATATTGATTAATCGAGGGAACATCATTGTCACGTGCCCCTTCCAGAGAGATCGGAGTTCAGGGTCACCTACAGAGCAGCGCTCTAGGGCTTGGTCAGGATTTGGTGTCTTGTTAAAGAACACAGTTGATGATTGTGAGGATTGTTAAATTTTAAGAACCACCTGCATCTTTGCACATATCCATTTTACATACTGTGTAGTTTAAGCACCCACTCCAACAGCACTACTATGTATAGATGTCTGTTTTAACATGTGAAGCCCTGTCTCCTATGTTCTAGGTGGTGCTGATGACAACCTGATTGAAGGGGGAGAAATGAAGTTTGTGTGTAAACCGGGAGCGAGGAACATCACTGTGATCTTCCAGCCTCTTCTCAGGTACACCACTGAATGATACACTCAACATCCAGCCAAAAATGTATGTAGTTTCAAGATGTGTCTTTAGTTTATCGGGAATGTGATCAGCAACACAATACAGCAAGAAATCTATAGTCACTTATCTGCAATGAGACACTACTGTATGAGTAAGTGCTGAAGTGGTGTACTAGTGTGATGTCTGGGGACTGAGCGGAGTCACAAGTAAAAGCCTTTACTGTTAATTTGACATCATTTTAACGTGGAAGAATGAATAGATGCCAGTACAGCAATGCAATAAATCCGTCAAGGCAATCTGACCACCCAAGATGTACTTATATTATCACTAAAGTTTTATACTGGTATATTGTGTGGACAAAAACATTACATTGCTGCTATGGGCATGTGTAACACCAGGACATTCTGACTCGACACTTCTGATATCCAGCAATTAATCGGATCAGATCAAAATAAAGTTAATGAACGACAGGACCTGCTGTCTTTACTGGAACAATTTGGGCAGGATTCCGTTAACTTTACGAGATACATGTGTGAAAGGGCCGCTATAGTGTCATAGTGGTCTGTCAGAGAGGGATGGCCAAGCCACTCAAGACATATGAAGGCTGGGACATGACTCAATACCAGTAAAATGTAAACTAATTATATTACATGGCCTCTTAGTGACCATATATCGATTTCAACTTTTGTAATGGTTAGCGGGATATTGTAAATCAAACATGATGTAATATACTGTACCTTCAGTTCAAAATGCTTTGTTGATACCATCCAGGAATTGGGATTGACTACCACCCTCACTTTTATTTCCCATTATATTTGAGTATTGTGAAGGGTTGTCTTTGTGATAATGTTCTGTATGTCTGGTCGTTTTCTATACAGCTCTGTGGTCCCAGGCGAGTAGTGTAAATCTAATAGTGAAGCAGTTTAATTGAATTGGCCTCCATGCAGTGATACATTACCTTCTAGGATCCATTAAACAGAGATGTTTCCTGCTTTCACACACTATGGTGCTTGGCCTACATTTCTAATTTTAATATCATGGAGCATATTTTTAATGCATAAAGGCAGAATAAGTGTGCCTTTTTGGCAAACACTTTGTTTATCCCTTAAATTTGTATAAAGTTGGCAGGTTAAGCACTGGCAGTGGAGAGCTATAGCTTCACACAGGCCATCTGCGTAGAAACTGTATTATGAGGTAGCTAACTTGCTTTGCTGTTTTTTTAATATTACAGTCAGTGAATACAGGCAAACTTGACAAAAAGCCAATACAGACAGTGCAAAACAGATGTTTGTTAGCAATTAAATGTGTATACCCTGACCACCAAATGTTGGACTAAACAGCTAAACTATATGGAATTGCAGAAGTTAACTTAGTTAAGACAGGTTGTACTTCATCTATCAGAACCACTTAGTGATTCATCACATTCCCACTAACCTAAGCTGTCAGTTGTCATGTTACCTTTTGTTTGATTGATTGATGCTCCTTGAAAGAAAATGGTTTGAGCGAGTAAGGACTGTCTATGTTTGTATTTGTGTATGTGTTCAAGTGTTTATACATTTGTCTATGCATGCTTTAATGTCTTTCTTTGCAGGTGGTTCCTGTGTGTTTATGTCCCTTTACTAATACTTTGGCCTTGAATCTTTATCTCAGCCCTCTCTCTCCCTCTCTTACACACTTTCTTTCTCTCTCTGACACACACACACATGCTGACGTTCAACTCCTGTTCAATGTGGGTCTGGCCAAGCTTTAGTCTGAACAAATGACCAAAAATAAAACGGTGACTAGCTTTTTGCCAACCTCTCCCATGTTGTCTGTAATGGTTCATATCAATCACACCAAACTGCCTTGCACACAGGGCTGTCTCTTCTCTCTCACCCTCCCTCCGACCTGCCCTCTCTAGACTCCTAGTGCCAATGGAGCGCTGTTTCTTGCAGATGGTTTTCTAATGGCAAAGCTCCGACACTCCGCTGATGGATCACTACACCTCCTGAAGCCAGCCATGCAACTCATGGCAGCTTTAATGACAGAAGCAGTTGGGGGTTGCAGCACAGGAAATCAGTGGCGTGTGTAGCAATGTGTGGGCGTATGAGACAGTAGCGTCTCAATGTTTGATTGTACTTTTTGAGTAAAATATTGTGTTGTAATGTTGAATCTCAGATTCACAAATAGTAATGCAGATTCCATGCTCAGGCCTGTGTCACACATCAAGATTAGTGTATTAGCTATCTTTGGGCTTGACTCACATTTTCCAGTATCATGAATCTGGCTCTTTTAATTGGGATAGATCACCATGATAACCTATGCTGCGTGGCTAACCTGGTCCAGAGAGGGTTAACTTAAGAGAATCAGATCAAAATGTGTAAACAGCCCACGTTCTGACCAATCAGATCAATTAAAGAGCTTATATAATAATTCCCATATGTATTTGAAGCCTTAGCCTCACTTTCATATTTGGAATTTATTCAGATATAAAAGTAAGGCTAAGCTTTTTATTCTACTCTACTTGTGTGATTACATTTTATCTTTTGCCTCACAATTTCCCTATGGGTATTACCTCTCATGGTTCAGATAATGTTGCATCTGATTTGATTGTAATTATGAACATATATAATGCTTAGTGCAGACAAGTAACCCAAAGAGCGCCAGACTAAATTGAACTTGCTTCCCTTGTTATGGAGCAGTGGTGCAGCTCATGCCAAGGTACTTCAGGTGTCATGGAAGTTCTCCCATCCAGTTTACATGTGACTTGGAGAAGGCCTGTTTTTATTCACAGTACTTTCCTAGGCGCTTCTATGGGGAATACTGTGGATGGGGTGCCAGTGCCATTCCCATGAGCTATTGAGTTCATGTATAATCTAAGTGTATCTGTATGTATCGGTGCACTTGGGCTCCCGCAAGTTTGTGGCTCGTTACGTATTCAGTTTCGGTGGGACAGAATGTCTAGAAGCAGCCAAAGAGTGAAGAGTGAACAGAATTGCATATCTGCTTCTCTGATCCAGAATATGCTGGAAGGATTATTTATCCCACCTGGTCTTGGAAGGCCTCAGGCTCCCCCAGGAAGAGCTGGAGGAGGTGGCTGGGAAGGAGGACATCTGGGCTACCTTGGTTAGCCTGCTGCCACTACAACCTAGCCCTGGCTAAACGCCAGAAAATGAATGGATTATAATGAGAAGGGGGACTAGTGTGGAGCGGACTCTTCTAATGTACTTATTGCTAATGTTTGCCTTTTGGTCTATATAGGGCATATGCCTTTCTAAAGCAATTGCAAACAATATGTATCTGTGTTTCCCTTCTATATACATATATGTGTGTGTGTGTGTGTGTGTGTGTGTGTGTGTGTGTGTGTGTATATATATATATACCTGATTGTTGAGTCTGTCTGTGTGTTTGTCATTTTATTTTGACAAGGCAGCTGAATTTTATTTTGACAAGGCAGCTGAAACTTTGCATGTGAGTTGTGTGTGCATTTTTGTTGATGTGTTTGGTTACATATCTTCTAGACAAGGACCGTATGACCTCAAGATTGACAAAACATTATCCCTCTTTGGATATCATTCCGGTGTGTTTTAGGCTCAGCAGTGTTAGGGCTTGTAGTAAGTGAACTAATATGATTGGTTCTGCCCTCACAAGTATAGCAATTCCAATCTGATGTGTCAGAGTGTAGAATGTATGTCTTGAACGACGCACACACAAATATGGGGCAGACATAGGGGAGTGTTTGTGCATGTAGCAGCCAATTTAGTTTGACTTGTGGGGTCTCCTGCTGACATTTAGGTGGTATTTACACCCCTTGCTCCGGACGAGGTTGGCATTTTGAAAAGCTTCAGCAGGCCCCTAATCTCTCCTGTTCACCATCCACAGGATGACCAGGCATGGCCGTGCCTGTAGATGTCTGCTGTGTTTGTGTCTGTGTGGCAGTTTTTGTGTGCACAGGTAAAGCCAGATTGTGGCCATATCTGAGTTAATGTTATCATCTATGAAAATAAGACAGATATGTTAAGAAAACCCCATTTTTCTTTAATGACTCCAAGTCATGAACTTGCTTGCTGAAGGGCTTTATGTAATAGTAACATACTCATGCTTGGCTAATTTCCTTTCTAACTGACTTAATTTTGCTTTTAATCTCACTTCTTTCTAATTGCTAGTTCTGACTCCAAATTGATTTTTGGCCACAACTTTAAAATTACCCTAGGGGGTGATTCGTTTGATTGTTTGAGTCAGCTTTCAAAATTGTTTACTGTGTCTCATTCAGAATTTAACTCTAAACCCTTTTGTATATGTATCTGGGAGCATGTTATAGTTTGTCTGTGCATTTGTGAACCAAAACGTAAAGGAAGCTTAGAATTATCCTGCTGGTCTTCAGATAATGTCAGACTGGTAGGTGTACTATATTGAACATTTCACAGCTGTTTAACAGTCTGTTGAGTACAGAGCTCTCCGCCTGCTCTCACAGCATTAGCTCATTAAAAAGTACTTGTGTTGATGTGCAGATACTTAAATTCATACAAGGTCTACTCGAAGTTGATTCTACTGTAAGTGTATATGGTTGAGTGAAAAATCACGAGGGAGAGAAAAGAGTCAGAAGATTGGAGATTGACAGAGAGCGCTCGGGGGAAGCATAGAGGGAAGGACAATGGAACAAGCGATGAAAGGAACGATGAGCGGATAGAAATGTAGATGACAGGAAAAGGACAGAAGGGCTCTGCCTCCCACCGCTGTAGCCTGTGGTGAAAATGAAACACACCATGATTCTGCACTAATTTCACACTCTCATTAACTCCCTTCCTGAGCAGCACATACAGACCAAGACAAATAGAAAGAGTTAGAGGTGAAATGGAGTATCTTTAAAGAAGTTTTTAAAAAGTATTTTTGAGGTTTCTCAAATGATTTAGCTGAGACTTGCACTGTTGAATTCTCAAACATCCTAGGAGAAGGCTTTTTTTTTTTACATTTTGATTTTTCACATTCCTTCTGACATTTTGAAGTCCAGTATTTCTTGAAGAACAAGACTTTGCTGTGCCGAACTTCATTATTTAAAAAAAACTTCAAATTAGAAGTGTGTGAGCTTATTGAGAATTAGAATTATTACCTGTGAAGACACATATCCCTTGGTAATTAAATCCAGTCACTAATTAAGAAAGGGGAACACATCCAGCATTAAAAGATCATTATGGTGTTGTGATTTTGTGGTATGATGTTTTTGTCTGTTAATAGACATGATACACCATTGCATAGTGTGCATTCTGTTCTATGTGCTAATCTTCCATATCAAGTGGGAGACAAGTATCTACAGCATGGTCCAGTGCAATGTTTGTCACCTTAAATAGTTAATGCAAGACTAAAGGTCATAAGCCAAATTATTGCGATGGCTAGGAGATGACATGATTTGTCAAGCCATAGAAGCAGGCAGTTATTATGATAGCCTAGGCATCTGCATATATCTCCATCTTTTATTGTTTAGTAATGATGAGCATACAGAAAAACAAGTTTGACTATTGCTTCCTCTGTCAAAGTAGTGCTGCAGTAGTCACTGTCTATAGGCTCCCTGCTGCAACACAGAAAATGGCACCCATTACTCAGGTATTTATGAGCCATATAAGTCCTGCAATTACACAGTTTTACAAGTTTATGATGTTGATCCACTAGGCAGTTTACTGGGCAGCATGAACGGCCACATTTCCAGTAAGAGACAACAAACTAAAGCATGAGATCAAAATTATTTTCAAATACATCCCAGCAACACAATTTGTTTGATCAAATAGTCATTGTTGAGAACATTTTGTGACAAGACAGGTGTTTGTAAGTCTATGACCTATTTAAAACATGCAAATTCCCACTGCGGCAGAACTGAAAATAATTTGTGGTTGAACCCTAACCTTCATTTAGTCAGGCAACAGCTTCGTAATTGCTCGTGAAGACTAGAGTTTTCCTTGAACAATAACATCTGTACAACCTCAAAGAGGTGTCTGCGCATAGGCTATTAAAATGCAGCATGGACTTCTTGTCTTAAGTCTTACTCACACATACATGCACGTACTGCTTTGCTCTGCCAGCTTTTGCTCTCTTTTCTAATCTTTTCTCACTCGTCCGGGAGGATTTTCCTCAGTAAATAGCACCCTCCGCTCCGTCTCTCTCTCTTTCTAACCCACACCCATTAAAAACTGGGAGCATAGTTGGGAATCAGGTGGAGAGAGGATTTTACACTGGAAAGGTCAGAGAGAGAGAGAGAGATAAAGAAGGCAGAAGAAAGAAACCAGCAACAGAGAGATGAGAGCAGATGGGAGGCAATGAAAGAAAAACACAAAGGAAAAGATGATTAATAAAAGAAACAGACAGGTGGGATGAGAATAGAGCGAGATAAGTCGGAAGAAGAAGAAGAAGAAAGAAAATGCAAAGGAATAGAAAGTCTCCTACATTGCATTGTTTATGTGAACGTACACACTCTTCATACATCTACATGTTCTACACTCTATGCTGTACATGGGGAGAAAATGAAAAGACAGGATGGCAAGAAGTAGCCTACTGAACAATAGGGTGTAACCATTACGTATTTGAAAATTGATTATAATAGAAAGACATTTGGCTACATTCCTTGTGAAATTTGTCAAAAGTCAATACAGCTGCCGATATTTGGCAAATTTTTGGTAACTGTGCTCGGGTGGCTGATGTGGTTGGTGTGTTTGTGTGTCCTTTTCAGAAATATCAGCAAACTACCAACTTTGTTTATACTTGGCAGAAATAAAAGAGCATTGTTGGAAAAGTTACCTGCAGGGGGGCGGTCAACTTGAGACAAACTAACATAAGGCTATGTAAAAAAAAAAAAGCTTCCTCTGGAACAGTTCAAAAAGTTTCCCTTTATATCACTGCCAATTGTTGAGTATTTTTGGCTTAGCACTACATAATTTTGGGGACATAAGTTCTTAAATTAAATAGCGCAGTAAAAATGAAGAATTCTGATCAGCTTTGAATCGCAATGGATCGTTACAAATGCAGATCTGTTGTTTTTGCGATGGATCACGGACCATGTTCATTCAGTGTGTCTAAATAGGTACTTAGCTGCGTGAGAGGGATAGCTGCTCACTCCTACTAAGTAGTAAATAATGCAGTAACTTACTTAAAACTATAACTAAACCTAAGCAAAATAAAATGACAACCAAGAGAAAGAATCAAAAATACACATGGAAGGAGAGCAGCAGAAGACAGGTGGAAAGGAAAAAAGTGTGTGTAGGAAAGGAAAGCTGCTGGATGTCTGCGGAACACAATGCCAGTTTGCTATGAATCTGTCAGGTGCTCTTACCTGTCACTAGCTGCGGCACCTCCGTATCTTTATTCTTTTATCTCTCTGATGTCCTTCCCACAGGACAACACACACACACACACACACACACACACACACACACACACACACACACACACACACACACACACACACACACACAATGTTGTAAATAATACTGCTGGTTTTATCGCTTTCCAAAAGTGCAACTTCAGCCACTTTCTAGTGAGGTGCAGAGTTTTCAATCTCCTCATGTCTTACAAGCACACGCATGCACAGACACAGACATACACACTGTGGGAATGACACACATCCCAACACATACACACACACCAGATATTGTGCAGGAGATTAGATCCATCATTGTGGGGGTCTTTTCTCTGGCTATAGAAGGTGGATAAACTCTTTGATTGTGTTTATCCATCCCATAATGGAATCAGACTCAGTTCCCTGGGCAACCTGTCCAACAGACTCATGTGAAGCAGACAGTCGTCAGTTGGAGCTTAAGGGGGTGTAGTTTGTCTGAACGCTCAGCAGTAGACTTCTTATGAAGTCGGCTTTGAAGGCCTCCAAGGTTTTAGGTCTGTGTGGGGAAAATAGCGGATACTGGGATACTTGTTGCCCGGTCAGATTAGTGGCAGAAATTGTGCCAGGACACAAAGACAAACATTTATATGTACCTTAGCTACACACAAAACACACACACATGGTCAGGTCTTTGAAGCTTATCCAGATGACCAGGTCATAATCACACAGATGTTCACACAGTCATGCTGTCCCCATCGATGTCCCCCCCCAGTGCCTGATTGTCTCTGATTGGCTGCTTTTTGAAAGAGAATAGATTGTATTCTCGGGAGATTTGCAGGTTTGTGTGTGTGTCTTGGTGTATTGTGTTAGCAAAAATAATTTAATGAAAGTCTCCATTTTTTTGAGTGTACGGTAATTTAATTAAGCCTAATATGGTTCTTCAGACCTGTTGCTATGAAAGGACAGAAGTGGGAGGACAGAATGCCCTTAATGCTTATCGAATAAATGCCAGAGGGAGCTGCTGCCAAGAAGAGAATTACTGAACCACAATGAAGAAATGTTTTCACCATGTGTTGCTTTCTGCCACGTCCCTCACTCTTCTGTTTGTCTCCTTTTTTCTGTTGTTTCCTGCATTTGCCACAGATTGAGTTTTACTATCTTCTAAAAACTGAAATCCTAAAAATATTATATTCTGTAAGAACTGTATGATGTGTTTCTTATCTTCTCCTGTCCTTCGGAGAGTAATGTCAAGGTAAAGAGTGCCGGAAATGGGGGATGTATAGATATCCTCTTGTTCCTGTCCCACACACTTCCTTTTGTTTTCTCCTTTAAATTCAGCCTCAGTCGTCTGTCCTTCCTCTTTCCATCCTTCTATCCCTTGACAACATGAGCTGCCACTCTGTGTTACTGTCACATGAGCGAACGCCAGCCCCCACATCACAGCAGCCTTTGATTGGCTAGGCCTTTCCAGGTCGGTGAGCTGCTGCCTGATAATAACCTTGTTTGATTGCTGGAGCAGAGATGTAATTGATTGATCTGCTCACCCCGTCTGGGGCTAGGCTTCTGAAGTATCCTGTACGGATGTGCGTGTCTGGGTGTGTGTATGTGTGTACTGGAGTGGGGTTGGCTGATTGTCAAGGGGAGCTCTAGACAAGCATACATGTACACACAAACCTCGACTTGGAAATACTACACAGATGCAAACAAATGCACATATACCCACAGGCTTGTGTTATTGTATAGTATAATATGAGATAATATCTCTAAACAAACCCCACCAACCAATCAACAAGTCATTAAACCTAATTAAAATTCTCCAACTCCCCCTGAAAGGATTGTTTGTGCTCTCCTAATTGGTGGTTACATAAGTTAGTCCATCTTTCTTGATAGTTAATTATTCTCAAAGATAGATGGTCTCAACTCAATGCAGCATCTAATCCAATAGTGGCTCAACAGACTCTAGATATTTTTAAAAGACAGTGTTTCACAGTTAATTAATTGGGCTGGAGAATATTTGTCCTTTTTGTGTATGTGTGGGTAAAATCAAGATCTACAGGCTAACTAAGGTTATGATTTCTGTTTTTGTGTCGCATTATGTTGTCACTTTCTCACTCTAACCAATTTGCTTAGAAGTAAAATAAGCCAATTGTTGGACAAAGAGTTTATTTGCTGCTCTTGTCTTTCATTTGTACATTTTGAATAATTTGGCCTCTGGCCCTGCTCATCTTCCTGTAGTTTTAAAGGATCTCGTTGGTGTATATATTATATTTATTTCCCCAAAAAATGGTTTGAGTCTCAGACTCTACTGAGTCTCAGTAGAGATGCTTTCTTTCAGATAGGGTTACTAACTCTGGATATAATGGTAACCAAATATGTCTACCCTGTGCCCAAATTGAATCATCCCAATCAAGTTAAATTGTGAGATGAAAAGAAAATCAAAACTCTGAAAAGGATCATCCTGTACATTTCTAAAAGAGATATTGCTCCCCTTTCGTCCTTCCTCCCCGATCAGTGATGGTTTGATCCCCGACCAGTCATGCTGGAGTCATGGTGTGCCCATTGAGTGTGCAACCAGTGGAAAAGTCAAACTGGCAGACTCTGATTGACTCTCCTCTCCTCTCCTCTCCTCTCCTATCCTCCCCTCTCCTCCATTTGCATGAGTTATTTAGCGATAAAGGTTATGAATTTATATACTTAAATGTGAGACAACTATCCTATTCCCCTCCAAGACTTTGAATCTTTCCTCAGAAAAGGGAAAATCGATGTAGATGCCACTTTAAAAGTTATTCAGACCAGTAGAACACATGGTATTTCCACATTGCCCCATCTGCTCTCCTGTTTTTCAGTGAAGTAAATGAACCATGGGAAGTCAAGGGATAGAAACACTTTTGCAATAAAGTGTAATAACACACTGAACTGCCAAGCTTTCCTCCAGGGTTGATGAGCACCAGAAGTGTAACACGTTCACCATAGCCCCCTCTGTCTGTGAGTGGTCTCTTATGTAAAACTGTTTGGCTAAAATCATTACATCCACCCAAAATAGAACTCACATCCACAACAATGACGTCTGGAAGGGAATTTCAACCAGAGGACAGAACAGACTATGAGGGGAATGAATAACAGAACGGAGGTGGGGAGAGAAGGAAAAGAATATCCGAATAGCAAAAATCCATTATGTTTGATGTTAGTGTCTCACCCTGGCAGCAAATGCTGGTGGAAAAACCCTGTGAAATGACATTAGGGGCGTCTTGTAATGTGATTTCTGCTATGTGTGAATATGAGATTTCTAATGGATTTGAGCACATTAGAGCAGTCTTTATCTGTAGTATTTATTCCCCCCTGGTTTCAAATGCAATTTGCTAAGTACGATGTTTCACTCAGCTCTAGCTCACTAGCTTTCTGGCTAGAAGGGATGTGGGGGAGGATTATATTATTTTTCTTTTTTGTGGGGGGCGCTACATAAAGATATCATGATAAATATTCGAGGCACAGCATTTTTGACGAATTGGTATATTAAAAGAGAGAGAGAGATTCTTTCTATAATATGTGCAGAGGTATGCAGAGAAGAATAGTTTCATCAGGAGTAAGGCTCTGTGTATTTGAGTTTGTTCATCTGTCCTTATTTTATGTGTGTGTTTGTATGTGTGTGTGTTTTGGGGGGTTGATATGCTAGGCTTTTACCAAACCACTCTGAGTATGTATGCATGTGTTTTTTTTGTGTGTCTGCACATGGTATAACACTACATTTCTCTAATGAGAAGATGCATGCAGATGTATTGGTCTAGGGCCCGTAGAAGGAGTTGAGAAGTGTGAAAACAGGTTAGTAAGTCTAAAACTGGACTTACATCGTTACACAGGATGCGTAGCGTGAGCAGAGCAGCAGCAGCAGCTTCAGTGCTCTACACAGGATAGGTTCAGGCACAGTATTGAGATCACTCGCGTTTTGGCAGCACTCACAGACCAACACACAATCACTGTAGTTACGTGCGAAAAACAGAATAGAGTTGAAGCATAAAAATATGCTTCAGCTGGATTGATTAAGATAGAAGTGTATCTGTTTCGTCAGACATGCGTGAAACGCACGACTGAAAAACGGGACTGAAACGGCTCCTGTGTAGACAAGACATAACATGGCCTCTCCTGTTCTGGAAATGTCACCGCTGCTGCAAAGTTGACTCTTCCCGGTTTGACATCATACCAAAGATTTCAAGGTGGTCTGACTTAGGTGGGCAAAAATGTTTAAGCTGCCAACTGGTGGAAGGCAGGTTTGGCCGTTTGTGTCACTCTCCATAGGGGGTGATTCTGAGCTAGTCTCTTGATTTCTTATAAACCCAAATTACAGTTCTAATATAAAGGTCAAATTGAGTGTTTTCTAATGCACAGCAGGTATGCAAGTGCATATGTAAATGAAATCAAGTTTATTGAAAAAATGGTGTTTCGACCATGGAAACAGTGACAGTGTGCAGGAATTCATTACTTTCTAATTGATCGGGAGAGCCCAGAGTTCTTGGCGTACTCTTCAGCATTGTGGTGGACTGAATAAGATTTCTGCCAGAACTTGTGATGAGTGAAAGACTCCAGTGCTCTGACAGAGTACCATTTTCATAGCACTCCACCAGTATCTCACACTGCTTACATTATAAAAAAGACAAAGACTCATGTTCGTCTTCAATTTTCCTGACACCCTAATATCTGTCTCTGGCTGATTGGGGTCACTGCATCCCAGGCGAGCATGCACATTTACGTGTTCCTGCCAGCATTTCCGCAAATTGTCCCAAATCAGCCAATGTGGTTTACTCCGAGCTCTCCGCAGGCTTAATGAGCTAGATTAAGACGGAAGTCATTTAACCCCTGCCTGCGACACACACACAGACACAGTCTAGATAGGCATATGTACTCATCACAACCAAACAAGCATGAGCACACACACGCACGCGCACACACACACACACACACACACACACACACACACACACACACACACACACACACACACACTATAACCACCTCACCTCCACCCTGTATTTCAGCAGATAGGAGATGGAGCGAGGCCATTATGCAAATGTCAGGTGTCAAGTGTAAATGAGATTGGAGGTATGGGAAACAGAAGTATTGAATATCACACCAGCTCCCTTGGCAACTGCACTAAGGTAATGAGATCATTCCAGGATGTAGGCTGGCAAAGGCCTTCGTTACACTGAAAGATAGCAGAGTGAAAAAGACTTAATAAAAAATGTTAAGAGTAAGTCCATTGGGTCTAGTTGGTCCAAGAAATACTAGATAATACTACCACTTGCCTTATTCAGACTTGGAGTATGAATAAGCTAGGTGGGGCTCAGGCTGTTGTTGTTTTTCCAGTAGTCTTTGAAACTGTATATTGCTATAGATACAAATATAGGTGGGGCTGCTAGAGAGAACAGAAGAGTTACTACTTGTTGTAATGTTTGGCATGTTTAAAAAATCTCCTAAACGATTAATATGATAATCAAAATAGTTGCCAATCAATCTTTTGTCGACTGACTAATTGATTCACTGACTAATCATTTCTGCTCTAATGTTTTTGATTATTCTGTTTCTCTAATATAGACTGTTACTACTACTGTACACCAGTGTCAAAGGTGTATAAGGTATACCTAAAATATTTCAAAGATGTTTAACAAAAGTGCATTGTCAGTTTTTTTTCAGAAATTGTCACTGTCAGTCCATAAAGCTCACCCTTTTATTCAGATTACCTTGGAATACGCAGTCGTGTACAAATGTTCATTGCAGGTCATCTCATCATCCGCCACAGAACTTTTTCCCAGATATTGTTAAGCACTGGTTGCATACTTCTCTCTCTCTCTGTCTCTCAATTTATTTCTCTCTTTTTATCTCTCGGTCTCTCTAGTCTGTCTGTAGCCGTAGGCTGTGTACTGATTATTATGACTCCTCATGTCTAATCCTCTTTACTTGTCTCTCCATCTCTCCTTGTTCCTCTGACTCCCCTCTTTATTCCTCTGTCCATCTTTCCCTCACTGGGCCATTATACTGCTGGCCTCAGTCTCCCTGTTTGAAAAACAGAAAGATTAAATATTCCTGTAATGACTGAAACCTCAGACTACAACTATTAGTTTAATGATGGATGTAACTCTGAATAAATAACAGTAGAAATGTCATGTAAATGTTAAATGGAAGTACAGCTCTCCACATTCACATTCTGGTATACATTTTCAAAGCAACTGACCTATGAAGAAAGAGTCCTCTAATTTGAAGCCCCAGCAAATGTAAAACCGTGCTTTATTAAAAAAGAACATCACTTTGTATGAACAAAACCTTTCTGCATCTTTTGATATACTGTATATGCTATCTGGCTTTTGGAGAATAATTGTTCATGTCAGTTTTCTTTCTCTCTCTACCTGTGCAGCCTAAACAAAGCAATACGTATTTAGCTGACCTTTAACAAACCTGCCTTTAGCCAACAGAAGATGACAAGATGACAGCATACATTTAGAATGACACTGACATGCTTGTTGAAGAGCCAACTATCCCCCCAATAGTATGTGTTGCACTCTCCCTGGTGTTGTTACAACCACTACAATAGATGCATAGATTCCTCTGTGGTGAAGAAGCAACTCATGCAACTCATAACAAATCTGTATTTTCAATATTTCATGCTAACAAAGTAGCAGGCTGAGTCGATGACTGTAAATTGCTGACAACTGACAAGTGGAGAACACTCAGTGATACTACAGTGTATATTAACATCCCCAATACTTTTGGTCCCTGGGTTGGGTTGCTGTGGTTCTGTCTATTTTTGGGTTTTTCCTCATGTCAGGGCTGGGTGATATAAACAATATAAACACTAAGTGTGAAATTTCCTCTAAGAAAATTAGAAACTTCAATTATACTGCTTGACAACGTACTAATAACTCAATCACAACACGGAGACAAAGCTGTTTCCAACCAATTGTTTGACCATCTTTTAGGCACAGCAGGTTTGGTAGAATTAGCCAGACACAATATACGCTATTATTTTGGTTATTTGGGGAAACTTTTTCGTATCACAGGCAGCAACAGTTTGACAGTGACAACCTTAAATGTAAAGAGCTGTTGTGAACGAAGTAATAAGACGTTGGTGGTGTGGAGAGACTTTGGCTTCTACAGTGGATGAATTAGTTCCAAACGGTTATTTAAAGTGTGACACAGAACGGATAGGTTGTATATTGTTAACAAAGCTGTAGAACCTGTGCTAACAGAGACGAAACTCTCACTCTCATTTATATCAATTATAGTTTATTATCTTGTTGATTCATTGAAACTCCGACTATGATTTGGTGTGAATCACTCAGTGGTTCTGAGAAATGTATCCATGGTATCCGAGGGTCTTATCTCCTCCTTTCTTCTCCTCCCCTTCCCCTCACCTCCCTCTGGTCATTCTGATACCTGCAATATTTTATGGACAGATTCTCTATTTACCCATATGGCCATGTACATGAAAACACACACACACACACACACACACACGTGTCACTTTTTAAAGTGAAACGCACAAAGTTATAGGTCAGAGCTAGCTCAAGGTTGTCTCTCTCCCCTGAGGGCCCTTTCAAGTGGACACACACACACACTCACACGGAGACCAAGACATGACACTACAACAAGCTGGACAGGCCATGAAAGGATCAATGAATAATTTAACCCCTAACATCATATTTCCCCTGGCAGTAATGTATACAGAAAGGCTTGCATGTGATTTGTGTGTCTGTGTGTGTGTGTGTGTGTGTGTGTGTGTGTGTGTGTGCGCGCAGATACTTGTGCAGTGTGTATCCACCTACATTTTGTATATGCCCTATATGCTGAGAGGTGGCTATTTCAGCAGTGTAATGTGGTGTGTGGGAGTGTTATCAGAGCTGTAGGTACGACAGACACACAGCCCTAGAGCTGACTTCCTGGAATTGCATTTTGTTGGCCGTCTCCAATATGAGACCTGTCACCTCGCTCCCTCCAGGCCATGCAAACTGTGATTTCTGTGAGGTGTCACTATCAAGGGGGCATGCTTGTGAGGGTTTTTGTGTTTCTGTCTGCTTGTGCGCGATGGGTAATAGGGTGGTTTTCATGCCGATGAAGAGTTTTACACAATTTCAATTACTCTGCCCTCCTACTCTCCCTCTCTTCAATCCTCTTGCTGTCACCTTTTTCTTCTCTCTTTCCTTCATTTTTGGGTTTTTTTTCTGTCCCTGCTTCCCTCCACCTCCTCCCCTCCTTCAATCCTTTTCTTACCTCTCTTCTTTCCACCCATCCACACCTCCTGCCCCCCGTCAACACTGTCATAGCTTGGGGAGCCCTTCAGTGTATTACAGACCTCTCACCACTAGTTCTCTTTATGGCACTTTCTCTTTTTAAATTCAATCAGACTTCAATCGAGCCCCCAGAACCATTTCAATTTACTACCTGGCCACAGGATGGAAAGTCCTACGCTAACATGAAGGTCTAAATTGAATGGAAGGCTAACTGAGAGGGAAGAGGGATGGTGGAAAGGTTTGGCAACGAGGGAAGGGGGTGTATTGAAATGGTGCCACAGAGAGATAACAGCAATGGAGTGGTAATAATAAAGAGAGGCAGGGGAATTAGGGGAAAGAGGGTGAGAGCGAAAGATGAGGGAGAGGGAAGAGTCTGAAGCGTTACAGGGGATAAGAGGCCAGAGATGACAGCAGGGGAGAGAAAAAGGAGTAAAACGAAGGGTGGGAGATAGAGAGGAGGAGAAAAAGGCATACAGTAAGGGGGAGAGGTGATAAATATAAAGTGTTTTTTAATCAGTGGAGAATGTGATATGAAACAGCTCATCGACTGTAGCAACCTGTTTGTAGGAATGCATCAACCTTTAGACGTCTATGATACTATTCAGTGTTAGTATACTGTGCTGGTATGTGTTGGCTGGAAGGTATGAAGAAAATACAGTATATAACACACATTCCTGAATGGGAATGTAAGATGAAGCTAGTTTTTGTGCTTAGTGCAAAATTGTTTTTTATATATATTACTCATGACTACCTGTGGCCATTGTGTCTTTGAGAAGATATCAAAACCATTGCCATTTCCTCACAACAAATCTTTTGACCTCGACTTGCCTGCGTTCTTCAGGGCAACTTTCCATTCGCTCTCCCCTTTGGGCCAAAATAGACTCCTCATGTCCATCTTTGCTGCCAGCCCTTTGTTTGTTGGGTGCAGGTTAAGTGTTTTTCTCAGTAGTTTTCAGGCGAATTGAAAAGTGCCTTTGCACTTAGCTCTCCCAGGGATAGTTGCCATTTCAGTCTTGCTGAGTCATTCAGTGAACCATGAGTGTCCTTCGGAGGCTCAGAAAGACTACCATTACCATCAACTCTGATTAGAAAAGAACATTGTGTGTGTGTGTGTGGGTGTGTCAGTGTTTACGAAGGTGAGAAAAGATGGACCTAACACTCATTTAATCATTTTGACTCCCGTGCTTTATCTGTTGCTCCCATACTACTTCTCTAATGCACTACTTAAAAAGTTATACATGTGTGATGACCTTTCCAAAGGCAGAAAATATGAACCAAAGCATCACTGGCCCAGACAAACATGTCACGTTGTGTGAGCTTAGCACAGGCATTTGTAGTTTTTTCTTGTTTCCTTTCTCTCTGGGTCTGTGTTAGGGCAGCTGAATCACAGTGTACTGTAGATAGCACCTTTAATTAGGTCCAAAGCCTCCCCCCCCTTCTTCATCCTTTGACCCAAAGTCTTTCAGCTTTTGCTGAAACTGAGAAGTGACTCATAAACTGTAGATTTCTCACCGAGGGTCACCTTGATACACTAGTGGATGCCCAGACTTAAACGGAAAATGTATGTTACGGTTTTTAGGGTAGTATTCACACTGTGTTGTTTTTTCAGGGCCCGAACCAGAGTTAGATTCCTACACCACCTCATTCATGTGGACTTAACTATGTTTTCTTTATGCAAATCTCTCCCGGACCAGAATAAACTGCCAAAGTGAAGGCACTGTATGATAGGTCATGGATACTGTTTGGACTACAAGAGTTGCTTTATGTTTTAATAAGTGTTGTTTAATGTGTTTTACTCGATCATCTGTGCTTTTTACTTCCTGACTTACTTTAATAAAGCAGTCCCCTTCCCCTGTTTCTGTAAATGTCACCTGTGGGAGGCCACTTAATGCACGGCTTATTAATCTGACTTGTTTTATAAGGAGGAGATAAACACTTAAATACTTAAGCATTCAGCAGAGTACAATCAGACCAGTGTTTGTCTGCACCTGCCTATGTGACTAGAGAATAGTGTGTGTGTTTGTGTGTCTGAACTAAGCAACTGGTGCCTGTTATTAAGAAAATAGGAGGCCGTACACCCACACACATACAAACCAAGCCATGAACAGTGCCGTCACCTGCCTCTCTGTCTGTATTGATTAACATTGTACAGTGTGCACAAAAGCTGTAATTTGGGCCTGGTAGCCTCCCATTGTGACACTGAAGCATCTTTGCCACTCTGTGGTCTTAATGGCTCAATGTAGCATGTGAGAGAGTTGAAACTCCCACAGCTCTTCTCCATTCACAGGATAGTAAAAGAAGAAAACACAAAAAATTGCATCAGTAAGCTGCCATTAAAAGTGAATGGGAAATGTGCTCTATGTTCCACAGGGGAGGTTAACACAAAGCTCTATTTTAAAAGGCAATAACAAGCCTTAATACAACTTTAGATGCTTTAGGTTTTAAAATAATGTGACTATTAGTGGTTGGGCGGCAATGTCTTTTTTGTACTATTATAGATGAACAGCAGATGGATCTGAAAGTCTAAACTTAACAGCAGATAACATTAAGACAAATTAGGACTTCATCTTAAGCAGCATATAATTGTCTCCACTATTTGATGCTGCTATTCCTTTGTGTCATAATAACTGATCTTCACCACCCATTACAGACTCATTAGTAAAGCTGTGAGTCTGTCTTTATTTTAAAAAAAATCTTAGTATTTACCAGTCAGTTGACAGCGGAGACAGCCCATTATATACAATTCATACTTCAGTGAAAAACTTTCAGAAATAAAAAGATCTGGTCCACTGAAAATATGAAAGCTGTTGTGAATGGGAATGAACCAGCAGTGGAAAGGTTTGTACCCCTGCTGCTAGGATATTCTTGCCTTAGGAAATGTGCCAGGGAAGGTGTGTGTTTTTGAAACCACGTTTTAGTGGAACGGGGGATTTTTGCAGTGCTGGACATACCCATCTCACACAACTGTGAATCTAATAATTAAATCATGGGCAGTAAACAATGATTCAGCAGTAGACCATAATTCACAGGCATGCTATTATCACTGAGCAGGCCGACTAAACAGGAATTTACTCTATATGCAATAATAATTCATTGCTTCAGCATTACTCTTCTGGACTTAAGTTGACTCAAATACACTAAATGCTCCCAAATTGGCAGGAAAAAAAACCCATTGCAGAATTCCAGCAGGAAACACGAAACTAGTGACTGTATGTGGCAGTTTAGGATCACATAATAGAAGTAGGATCTGTCTTTGTACATCTGTACTTTGTATCTGTACTGTATTAATGGAATATGTGTTGACTACATTACTCTTAGAGAAAAGACTGAGAGAGATAGTCTTGGCTAGAACTAGAGAGAGATAAAGGGATGGAGGGTGGAGAGCACGCTGTAGTAAGATGGAGAAATAGGCCAGTAGCAGCGGTAAGGTGGTGATTTGTCTTTGAGGCTCTGTGGTGTTGGTGTTGGCAGCGTCAGCTAAACAAGGCCATCTCATTTCCTGTTGTCTGCAGGAAGCAGCTGTCTGCTACCGCTACTTCTGCTGTTGCTACTCAGAGCCCCTGGTCATCAATCTCCCCCGTTTTAATTGGTCTGCACCACACTGTGACGGGCCAGCACACACACACACGCACACACTGACAGAATAGGTGCAGAGACATAAGTGTGCATGCAAGCAATACACGTGTGGATGCATACTCACGCACACACAGAATGAACATCTGTAGCAAATATACAGATATACACCTGCTTACCTCTGTGCCACAGGCAGATAACCTCTAATGAACATCACAGGCATTTTCCTTCATTAGCCTGGGTTTTACGCTGTAGCATTTCTGCTTACAATGCATACTGTTATTTAGCAACCTACATGTTCGCTAAATGCTACTAATATCCCTATAGTTAAGATGCATATGGCTTGTTAGCTTACTTGAGTGGTGCAGCCTCTTAATAATAATATTGCCAGTCTTCCTGTCTGTTTTTATGAATTCTGTCTGGCAGACATTTAGCAATGACAGTAGGTCTACTATATAAGAAAAAGAATAGATACAGTATTTAAATCTTAATACTGCTGGCTGTTAAAGGTAAATCTACCGTAAAGACAATAGACATCTTCTCAGAACAGCTGAGATACAAACTGTAGTTTTGATGTCAAACATAAGTGTTTTTGTGGCTGCTTAAAACACTCCTAGGAGACAATGGCAGCACCCATGGTGATTCTTTCACTAATGATCTAAAAATATGTATTTTTCATTTAAATGTGAACAGCTGATATTTCTTTTTCTTTTTGTGTGGCGGGATAGAAAGTTGAAATAATGGGGAACAAATAACATTAACGTTGATGGATAATCTCAGAGTGGAAGCAATTTCTATATGTCATCCATTGTGGTCCATACAGAGTTTATTTTGGGTTACAGGAGGATGGACCTCTCTTTTATATTCTGTTAGCCTCGCTCTCCCAGGGAAAGGTCCTGATTATGAAGCCCATTCATACCTGCTGCTGTAAGCATGTGGACACACACACACACACACACACTTGCACAATTTACATAATGCATCTTTGCGCCCTCCCATAACACTCCTCTCTTTCTCTCTTTTGTTCTCTTAAACAAACATACGCTCATTGCCCCCACCCCCCACCCCCGCATACTCTCACACATGTTTAAACAAACCGAAAGCCTTCAGTGCATGTGATGCAGCATCAGGGGCAAGGTAAAAACAGCAGGGAGTCTGGGAGAGGAGTGGGCGGTGTGTGGGAAGACCATATGCATTTCACCAGGCACTGATGAAAATACACTCTTGTACACTTAATCACACACAGTATTGTCAAATAAACAACAAAACAAAACAATATATTCCCATCTCTTTCTTTGTGTCTTTGTCTTTCTTACACACACACACACACACGCACACACAGCAAATCCTGTACAGATTGTGGTACACACCAACTGGAATCTTAATTCTTCCTCACAACCATTTGTGATTTTTTTTTTAAAAAGAGAGAGAGACTTCAGTCAACTGGTCTTGCAGCCTGAGCTGGTGGGAAAAAACTGACACAGTGCCATCCAGTGGTGGTGGTGGTACTTGCTGGTGGTCTTGGAACATTTAACTTTTTAATTTAATTTCTTTTTTTTAAGCAGTGCATCTTGTGGATTAAAAGGTGTTGTGGATCAAGCCAGTAGCCATACATAATGTGATTTTCCCTCATCCATCTTTTCAATTTTCTTATTCTTTAATGCAGTGCCACAGCTATGTGCTTTGAAACCTCTTGACTAGCTCTTTAAATTCTCGGGTGTGACGTCATTAATTTAACATCGCTGTAGAAATAAGTAAGTAGTGTATATTGGGGTGTGTAATATTTCCCAGAGAATCAATATTGAATGTCCACGAACTGAACTGCCATTCATTTATTGTCTGATCCATTGGAATGAAAGCTAATGTTGGTTGTGCCATAAAGTGTCACCATCCATTAAAATCCTTTTATGTCTTTGAAATCTTCCTGAAGTGACTGGGTAGTACTGCGAGTATGAATAATTGCATTTAGATAAGCGTCACTGGATGTGGCGCATTGATGTATTGACATGTGGCTGTACATTTTTATGTCAGTCTATTAGTGTATGTGTGTGTGTGTTAGTGTGACAGAGACAGACTGATATAGTGTGTGCCGCGGACACAGGTACGCACACGCATGCCTGCAGTCACTCTCTCCCTCCTCCTCTCTCAGTTGGCAGAGGTTCAGTGTGTCCTGTCCTTGGTGTGTGACAGGTCCTTACAGAACAAGCCTTCCTCTTTGGGCGGCGAAATCAGAATTCACCGTAGCTGATAGGTTTGTGCCTGGGGGGAATTCTGGGAGATTTAAAAATGCTGACTCTCTAAACGATCTTAGCACACTCTTATTCTGCTGTCTTTCTTAAATCTTTGTCTTTATCCCATTCCTCTTTCGGCATCATTACGCCGCTGCTGCAGATAGAGATGGATGATGGGATCCCAACCCTTTCCATTTAAAGAAGCATTTGTTACCTCAGGTTTAGTTTCCAGCGGGAAATGAATTCAGAGCTGCTGCTCTAAAACATTTTTGTCCCTGTCTGTTCCATTTGTTTTAGCTATCTTAAAAAAATCAAACCTGGTCTTTCTCTGAATAATCAGAGAGCCATTAGGATGCATCGGGTTCACTCATTAGCCAAATCCCTGTTGGTATAAATACATTATGCCATCCAGGAATGTTATTTCTTGACGTACATACACATAGGGCATGGCATCTACAATTATCCAGCTCCAGACCTTAGGCTCTGACATCTGTTTCCTAATGACAGATAATTACATGCTGTCAAGTGCAATCATCGGTAGTTGCTGCTAAGAAACTGGATTTGGAGTGCGAGTGGTGCAGCCATGTTGGTTCCAGAGGAGACAACACACCCTGAGGGGAGCACAGGGATGCTATGGCAAACTCCCTCTGAATTTGAATATCAGTGTGGGAGTGTATGTGTTTTTGTGCGTGTGCATATGCATGTCTTTGAGAGTGTGCGTGATGAATTCTTGGCACCTGTGAGACGAGTCGCGAGTGGATGGACATGTGAAGGTGAAGCCAGTCTGTAGTCTTCTAGATGGCCAAACAGATTCATTCTGCGTTTTGTGTCTGCCTGGTCAATGCAGTTGTTGTGCCACTGGTCAAGAAATAACAATCTTCTGAGATTAATTTCTAAAACCCAACCATAGCGACAGGAGGACTGGCACTCAGAAATCACATAATTCCTAACCACCAATTTAAAACATCTGTCATTTTGTGAGGATGTTTTCATAAATGTGATTGTTCTTTTTAATATGTATTTGTAAAACAACAACAACTAGGAGCTAGGAAATGCTTGACATTTTTGTCACTTAAACAATTAATGGATTATCAGAATATTTTCCAAATTATTTTTCTGTCAGTTGACTTATCACTTAATCAGCTAATTGTTTCAGCTCTAATTACATTTTTGAACAGCACATCCCAGTTGTTGTTTGTGAACACAAACAATTGTCAAAGCTAAAACTGTAAGTCTTATATACATCTACACGTAACTATTTACCATATGCACTCATTGGTCAGTTAGGGCAGTAAGCCTGTTGGTTAGACAGATTTGTCCCTTTGCTAGTGGGCCTAGACAAAAGCTCCATTGTATCAAGCATCTACTACACATAGTTTGATTATTAGCACATTATTTATATATTTATTGTTACTATGATCAGCAGCAGCCATTATTACAATCAATAAATCAATTAGCACCAGCACCACAAACTCAGTCTTGGTCTTCTTGTCCTTGTAATGATCTAATTCTTATTCCCTTCTTGTAATTGACGCCTACTATTACAACCTTTCCTGCATGCCAGTCTGTGTAAATGTCTGTCACAGTATTTTTAGGCTAGTTGGAAAACTTGTGTGTGTGAGTGAGGGTAGATAAGCAGATTATTTAAGGTTATTAAGATTTCACACACAGGGGTGAGTCCACACTGTGTAGTTGCTGCTGTGTCTCTGCAGCGCTTCCACCGTGACTCCTTAGTGACTTGGCTGACATCTCTGCTGCGTACAGCTGCCATATGGTTGACTGGTGTGTTTTGTTGTCACCTGGCAATGAAACTGACATTGTCGGGTCCAATTATAACAGCCTCATAAGCTAAAACGGACACAATTACTGAATTCTTGTGGTTTTGAAAGGATTGTAATAGTAATGGTTTTTCACGGAAATGAAGGCTATTTAAGGAGGCATGCATGCCATTTATGGATTTTTCTACCATTAAATTGGCTTTTATGTAGTATTCTATGCATGTGACGTGATTAAAGACTTTACCTATACAACTATACAGGCACATTTATTCCAGTAACAATACCAGGGCTTGAAGGATGTTTCCTGCTTTTACAAAACAGTTTTGCGTTGCCCTTTAAAATGTGTCTGAAATGTGCTTTGATTATTTAGTAGGGAGACTTCAGACTTGTTAACAGAAAAAAAACTTTTTCCACTGCTAATATAGAGGGAACACCAGCCAGACAAGTTGAGATGCCAGGTCTTTTTCAGATGTATCGTGCAATAGCTCATGATAACTGGTGAAATGATGTCAATTTAGACCAATGTAAAGTCAAGCTCAGTTGTAGCCTTGAGACATCAAATGAGGCTAGCTGTCATTCTTCGGTGAGGGGTCGGGCTGTCTCACCATGTTTTTGTGTAGGAGGTTTGGCTCCAAGTACGAGTTTCTGCAAATGGCCTTGTACAGTCTGCAAAGATACTGCTCTTCTGAGTTTTGGCAGTTTGTGATTCATTTGGAGTTGAGACAAGTTGATGGCTTTTGAATGGGTATATGTGTGTGTGTGTGTGTGTGTGTGTTAACTTGTTTGGTGTCATTTGTTATCACCACCATCATCTTCACCAGAAGCTGTTATTCCCTATGCAGTATGTCACGCCATCAGCGAGGTAGATGTTGGATGGAAGATGTGGTTGTAATGATAATGAGCTGGGAGAGATTTTCTTTCAGGATCCATTTAGAAATCTTTCAGCACTGCTGCTGTGCTTTGCCCCATATTATTAATCCATTAGCATTTTAACCGGCCTCATGACTCTCTATATTCCGAATGATTTCTCTGAATCCTCTCACAAAGCATTCCGTTTAATGCTAAGCTTATACTCTTAAGATGTAAATTTGCTGACATGTGCTCTTGGGGTTCACATTGTGGGTCTCAGCAGTGCCTTGGCTAAACTTCCTTGCAACACCCATGGGCCCAGTATCCTCGTGAAGGGGCCTGCAGCTCGACTCCAGATGGCCGTCTGGATAGACAAAGCCGCTTTACTGCCTCGTCCCTGCTACATTACTCAAACGTTATCACCCCTGCCTACAAAAATCCATCTGTGCTCACACGCTAACTTGAAGATCCATCATCTTGACACTTGTATTGAAACAATGACAATAATGACAGCACGAGATGGATCTCAGAACAACACGATGCACGTTTAAACTGGCAACTTTTGTCCTAAGATCGATTCTTGGAAATGAAGTTGTCAGCAGAAATTGTATTTTTTGTTAAAAGAGGAGCGTTTAAGTTGTACTTTCTACATATTCATACAGACAAGCTGTATATCTGGCTAGCCCCCATTGTTTTGCTAGCTTGACGGTTTTAATGAGGCCACAGAAGAGTTTCTCCTACTTAACTTTCTGTAGAGTTTCAGTGGGGATCAATGAAGAATTTAGAATAGGTTTAGGTTCCTCGCTCACTCGCTCTTGCTTACTCTGACACACAAGGATGCACGTACGTATGTACGTGCACGCACGCACACACACACTTGCTTCAGCGCTTGCTGACTAATTTGGTACAGATGCTGAGTAGTGTGATATTACAGCTTGTGCTCCTTGTGTGTTTGTCTGCATGTGTTTTTACATGTGCCTGTGCACGTGTTTGCATGTGTATCTACATGTGAGCGTGATTTTAGCAAGTCAGTCATTCAGCTCCACTGATCTGTAGTTCCTGAATAGACTGTGTGTCCCTGGTTGTCTGCAGTGCTGCAGCCTCCTGGTTCTGACTCCCACTGCACATTAGCACAGACACTGTTTCCAAGCAATGAAGCGTTCCTCCTGCTTTTTACAAATGGCTTTGTCCATCCAAATCACCATTTAGAGTCATCTTTGTAGCTTCGCTCTTGTATTATTTTCAGTTTCTGTTCTCAGTTTTTCACGATTTACTCTCATATATATATATATATATATATATATATTTTCTTTCTTCCTTATCTTTGTGCTCTCTCCCTCTCTCTCTGTCTCTCTTCTATAAGTTTTGCTCCTATGTATTACAGGTCTTGTAGGTCAAAGAATTCTTTTGTAAGGAGTTTGATTTATTTGTGCATTTATATGTGCTGAGCGCTTGAGAAGGCACTCACTCTTGCATGGTTTGCCCTGTGGTGTGTGTGAGACGAGGCCAGTGACCAATGATTCTCTGACAAACGAGGTGTGTATGTGCGTCTCCCAACCCATACATTACTGTCTGACCCTATCTGATCAACCAGACACCAGCTTTCTGGGGGAATTCAGAGAGCATGCATACTGAAGCCCTGATCGTTTTTGCATCATTAATGCTGTAATTAGCGTAAATGGTATTTGCAGTTATTTTGCCATATAGAATTGTTGATTTTCACTTTCCTTTACAGAGAGGTTTTGTTGTACACTCGCTACTGTTGCACATACTCACATCTGGGAGTTGTGTAGTATAACTAAACTCTTGCGCTAATGGCACCGAGCAGATCCACTGGAGCACTTTTAGGTTTAACTACCTTGCTCAGAGGCATCTTGAGAGTCATACAAAGCTTTCCAAAATGAGTTCCCACGTCAGATCTTACCCTCCCTGTCGATGTTGGACCCGTTGATGCAAGGTTACTGTGTTGCTGGTCACAAGCCTGTGTCTCATTGCTCCTGTGATAACATTTCAAACATTTTGGTGGTGAATTAGCCTCCGTTCACAGGTGGTGTTATGATGTTGGTGTATCCTAGCTGTTGTAATGTTTGTTTGTCTTGACTGTTCTGCTCAGGTTCATTCAGGAGATAGAGATGAACATGGGGCCAGGCCAGGCCAAGCAGTGCCAGCTCCGAGCTTTCCTCACTTATTACATCAACGACCTCTTCCTCAACCAGGTTAGTGAAATGACAAATTGATGCCTTTTATACTGTCTGACAGAGTGGCATACCAGCACTCAAAGCAATGCCTGAGTGGAACATTTGAGATTTCTCAGAAAATATATTTTTTTATAATAGACAAACCTCAGCTATGGGACACTGGCAACACTAAATAGCAGACAGGTACTCTCAAAAATATTTTTGTAGTCTGTTATTGAAAAACCCGGTCTGTTCTTGTTACTTAAAAGCTGGAACCTTTTGTACTATATTAAATATAAAAAAATCCACTGACACAATTGGGGGCTCATAGTCTTGAAAGTCAGTTGGCCTAAATGTTGTACTGTACCTCTTCAGGATTTCTCAAAACTGATAGAAGTAATGAACACAGTGACATAGTGCTGGGGACCATTGTACTACTTAATCTTCTCAACATTACCTCATTCATTACCTGTTCTTAGCCTCTCTACACTATTTTATTTTCCAAGCTGATGATTCTCCACCTAAATGACCAGAAGATAGATCGCTTCCTGTGTGTGTTGTGTTCCTGTGTTGTCCATATATACATAAAAAGATTTCTGTACATCAAACACCTCTGCATCTTTTCATGTGTTTTTTGTTTGGTTCTACATCTGCTTTAGTCAAAGAAATGTAAATGTTCTATGCTCTATACTGTTTGATCCTCAGGTTTTTTCAAGAAATTAAAACTATTAAGTTGCTTAAAGAATGTATTTTATCCAGATGGCCATCTGGAGCTGAGCAATGTTTACATGACATATTAGAAACTCCTTTGAATTATGGTGACTTTTGTTTACACTGATGGGAACATCATCTTCACCTTTGGGAAATGTCAAATCAAAACTAAACAAACCACAAAAAATAACAAAATACAGGCTGATTTCTAAGTTCTTCATTACTCTAGCTTTATTCCATTTAATATGACCCATATAATGTTTACTCTTGCCACTGAAACATTAGGTGCGAACAGAGATCAACAAGGAAATTGAGGCAGTGAGCAAGGCAGCTGACCCCTTGAAGATCCTTGCCAGTGCTGATACCATGAAGGTTCTGGGTGTCCAGAGACCCCTGCTGCAGGTGAGGAACATCCAACATATACATTCTCAAAACGTGCTCTCACAAGTTTTCAGTCAGTTTGCTTGCATTTAATAGCAAGCTTTGACAAGTCTCCTTTATTTGAGTAGGTCAAACTGTGAACACTGGATGTGAATAGTCTTTGACTTTGAAACAAGTTCACACACATGCATGCACACTGTATGTGTGTAGTTTATCCACATGTGAACTGTTAGGGAGGCTTACGAAAACCACACTACCTGTTTGTTTGGCACTGTTCCCCGTTTGTATCCCTGTTCAGTGGAGGAGGGCTCTCTTGAGTACACTCACCTTGCAGTTCACTGTGATCTCAGTTGGTTCAGGACACGCACACACACACACACACACACACACACACACACACACACACTTCTCTTTGTTTCGCTCTCAGATCATTATGCCCACCCTGCCACCTATCTCACAGGATCATACTTGCGGCTGAAATAGTGCTTGGTCTTTGAGTTTGTAGCCGTTGCTAACTGGTGGTTATATACACACTCACTCACGCACAAACACTTGTATCTACCATTCTCTCTTTCCCAGGGCCATTTTCTACAGAAAGTAAGTCTGTGATTACAATGACTGACCTACCCAGAGAAGTAGTGTTATTAGCTCAAATACACTCTGCAGCCACACATGACACACACACACCATGACTGTGTCACTGCATGACCACACTAGCAAGGAATATAGCTTTGCTTTGCTTGTGCTTATTTTAGAGATGTCTTTCTATGCGGTGCAAGCTGTGTATATGTGTTTCAGTATACATATATCTGTGTATGTCTTTACGTGAGAGTCATTATTTCCCTTTAAAATGGTCTGTTCACTCAAATCACTTAAAGAACGTATTTCCTCGCTTACTTCTAGTGGTATTTGGCAAAGCACATTTTAGTTTTCGTGTGCTGATGTCTTCAGATATCCACCTCTGAAATTTGTGCTGTCACCCCAGTGACAGAGGTGAATGGAATTTTGTTTGTTCTGCTCAAAATTAAATTTGTCCACAGAAACAGTCCATGTTAAACTTAGCTATGAACTAGAAACTAGTCCTTTTGTAAACCAACAAAGCAAAACTGATTTTGACTGCCTCATTGACTGCACCATTTTTAACCACAGGCTCATCTTGATGACTTTGGCAGCCTTTCTTATTGAAAACAGGCTCATGGCAGGTTGATGATTGCAGCAGTGCCAAAGTCAAGATCCAGACAGTTGGCAAGATTTTTCAATGTCTCAGCTGTCAGATATTCTAGATGTTTGGTGCAGTTTGGCTCTCTTTGTCTACAATATTGTAAAAATGTATGTTCCTCATGCACACGTATTTCTTTTGTCATGTCTGTGTGTGATTTGTCTATGCAGTTGTCAAGGAAGACAGTGTCCCAGAGAGGTAGTTTGTTTGTGCTGTGGGTATTTGTGTAGCAGACCTTGGATATATGTTCGTCAGTGTGTGCGTGTGTGTTTGTTTCTGTCAGAGCCTTCCTGTCTGTGTGCCTGGTACTCGCACAGGGAGGGAACAGCGGTGGCAGATCATTACAGAGAGAGAGACCGTGGGTGTTTGGAGTTCAGCAGGGTTTGTTTATGGCTCGGGCCCCTCCTTAACGAGGAGTGCAGCATCTTGCTAATTATGCTGCTGTGGCTAATGAGCCTTTCTGCTGATAGTGGGGAGTGCAATAAAACACTCCTTTTGTTTGGGCTTTTTGCCTTTTTTAATTGGGCTAAATAAAAGAGCCTTCCGCTCTTCTTCTCCTGCCATTCACATTTTAGGGTCAGGATGGCATTTGTGTGTGCTTTCGGTACTTTTTCATGTGTGTATTTGTATCCATGTGAGTCTGTTTTGCTACCTTTGTGTGGTTGTGTTTTTGGTCTCCAATTTGAGAGCCTTCCCACTGTTTTCTTTGATGGCCTTCATCCACAGTGTCACTGTTATGACAGACTGCTCTCTTCCTCAGTGTGTACTTTTTATTCATTTAGTTGTCATGAGAGCTTTTGGTAAAGGGGTTTGACACCTTTTTATCCAGAAAGTATAAACTAAAGTAGGTTTTTGAACCGGGTTTCCACAAAGCACTTTATGTCAGGACCTTCTGGCTGGCCAGTTGGTGAATCTACCAACTCTGTAACTGCAATGGATAATTAAAGATTATAGTGACAGTACTATATAATGGTTGCTAGAGTTTCCAGTAATGGAGCAGATGTGGTCGTGTGTCTTTGTGCATTTGTGTGTCTTTTTGTCTACATGTCTATGCAGGAGTTTGAGTGTGAGCATGTTCGTGTGCACACAGTTACTGTATGTGTTCCTTTTAAGTGCCGTGACACTTTCTGTGCCAGGTGTTATCAGAGAGAGTCACACACCGCTGGCATCAGAGCCAGCGCAGTTGACAAGAGGGAGAGAGCTCAATATTGCTACACCACATTAAACACACTCTCTCATACACCTTGGCTGGAGCCGCATATGGGACACCATAGGGGAGCACATTTTATAGACGCATCTGCTCTCTGCAACCACTGAAGCACCCATTAATGTGTGCATTAGTTTGAATTGCAGGAAGACATTAACGTTTAGCATGTGTGGTTTTGTATGTTCTGGAATAGAGCTGAGGAGTTAAGAGCCAAGCAGAAATGTAATAGTGCACATGCATATGCCAGTGCTTACAGATATTTAAGACTCACAGATACACAGTAAGCATTCACTCTATCCCTGCTTTTACATATGCGTAAATATAGATGAAATTTATATTATTTTCTGACCCTCTGCTATATGATATGGTATAGGTTTATCTCTGGTTATTTTTGCTGCCCCCTTGCAGCAGGAAGAGAATATTTATGAATGCATTTCCATAGCATTAACTTTTGGAGTGGACCCATATTATTGAATACATTTATTTTATATGAATTCTTTGACCATTTGTCAGTGATATCGCACCAGTTCGAAATGTACAAAGTGACTTTGTGGAAACACTGCACAGGAGTCAAGGTGAATATCACGGCTTCGGTTCGCTTAAACAGCCCATAATAAGCAATACACATGCAGCCTGGGCTTAGGTTAATAAGTAATATTGATATGGGCAGTGATTTGCCTATCACTAGGCACCAGCAGTGTCTAATACTGAATTTATATATCATGTACATATATTACATAATAATATGATTATGAGCCTGGCACTGGATATATGTTGTCCACTAGGAGCATGAGATAAGGGCTGACTGGGACAGTATATAGTTCAGTGAGAAAGGTTAACGTCCGTTCATGTGTCTGTGTGATAGCAAAGCCTGGGCTGATAAGTCTCTAGAGGAGCAGTGGTGTTAAAGAATGGAGGAAGACAACCAAGCCACGGATCTCAGTCCTCTTAATATTTTTTCCTGTTTTTTGCTTATTTGATGTCTGGCTTTCTTTCTCGCTTGCTTGATGTCTTTGTTGCTCTCTACCTTTCATCTATTGTGACCATAGTTATTTCCATTTTATTCTCTATTCATGGACTAGACTCAAACATTATACCAACACACAAACATAAACACTGTCAGCCCTAGCATTGTGATGCTATCTGTCCAGCTTTTGGTGTTGCCACTGATTGATTCATTTAATTAGAGTTAGGACAAGGGAAAACGGTAAAGGGGGAGAGAGAGAGGGAGAGAGAGAGAGAGCGAGAGAGAGAGAGATATGGGGAATAGAAAAGAACAAGAAAGTAGGATAGGGAGCGTATGGTCACTCTGCTGGATAGCTCTGGAGATTGGCTCCATTAATCTTGGTAGAACCCCCTCCATGTCCCCTTTATACGCTCACTTTATGACACACTAACATACAAGCATACACACAATGTGCACGTGCAGCTTCACACAAGTGCAACAAGACAACCCCACCAAAACAACAAATAGGTGACCGCATGTTTCTGTCCAGAAGACGGTGATGTCAAGCCACCTGCATGCCCACCCCTATGGTATGCTTGTGTTTGTCAGAGACTCCGTGAGTGTGGCTGAATTGCTTGTATTGTGCTTGTTTACTTCATCAGCCAAGACCACACCAGAGCCATAATTACATTACGCATTGGTGCTCTCTTTCCAGCTAAGTATCATTCAGCTTTGTCCCCAGTGTCTCCCAAACAATAGCCTGTAACTAGTTTGTGGAGTAAATGGCCCTGCATTTGTTATTCATACAGTATACTTGTATGTATTTGCCTGTTTTGGTGTGTTTGTATGCACTCTTGTTCTGGAGCCAGATAAAGACTGATTTCATTCACTCAGTGTCAGCTGCCAGAATGCTCACTGTATTGCAGCTGTGTTCGGCTACCGATGGCCTGCTAATGATCTTGACCTTTAAAATTTCATATTCACATGAGGCTTTGTGAGGGTGGAATACACACCATATACACGTGTTACTTACTTGTGCATGCACTCGCACATTCACCTCCAGTAATTGTAATGACACTGACCTTTTTATTTGCGATGATGTGTGTAGGCAATGTTTATTTGTGGGGGGCTAATAGCTTCCTGTTGATTGGCTCCCCAACCCCCCACAAACACCCCACCATCACACACCCACACATACACAAACAGTGGAGATTAGAGCGCGGGGAATGGTGGGGGGCTTCTCTTTATTAAGGAGACACTCCGCACCCTGCTCAAATCAAGAGACACGGCAATCACAACACAATACACCTGTTAGCTGCATCAGCCGTGCCCTGTGATTGGGACACAAGTGGGAGTTAGAGAAAGAAGGAAAGAGGGTATTAGGGTGGTTTGTGTACACACATGCACTACCTCCACACAGAGAGCTGCACACCACAAACATTACCAGAAACAAAACCAAAAGCCATTCCCATGTTTATTAGTTAAAAGAGAATCTCAGCGAAACTGCACAACACCCATTTTAATTCTGCCAAAATAGGCCTGTTTGCCGTAAAAGAAATCATCTGAATGCTTTTCCATTTAGTCCAAATGTTTCCAGGAGCCCTCTACTACATTATCTGTCATGAAATGGATTGTGCCTAAGTATCCAGTTGACAATTTTACAGCTGTTAAGAATTATCAAGGAATGAGGCACCTCAATAAAAAATACTCTTACTTGCAGCAATTTTGGCTGCACTTGAAATGACTCCCTCCAATCTCCTTTTCCTTCACCACCAAGAGAGACAAAGTTGTAATCACTAAGACAATGTGATGGTTTCCAGATTTTTTTTTTAATCATTTGATTTTATGTTCTCATCTTGGCCTTATTGAACCTAGATGATGTGCAGTATCTCAAACTGGTCAGATTCACTTTCATGCTCTTAAAAGGTCAAGAAGATGTTGTAGGATGAAAGTTTCATTGCTTGCTCTCTTGGTTCCTCTGTCCTCATACCCTTTCTCCTGAATCATGATTGTAGTGAGTCACAGTTACCAATCCTCCAGCTCTTTAAATATGTCATTTGATTTTTGATTAATTATTATTATTATAACCTTAATCTATACAGGGAGGTTGGCTGAGCATACATGCTGTTTAAAAAGAATACTGTACAGTTACACTGTCGCATGAAGTGCTACAAATTATTTTGGAGGTTTAACCTTTTTCTACAAATTGGAAATGCAAATTTTTACAATTCTATATCTGTAGGAAGTTTATAAGAGCAAATATGGCATTGGAATAACAATCATACCTACTATACTGTTTGTCACACTACAGTATGTAATAGTCTTTTTTGATAAGCTATTTGCTCCTGTACAATAATGTAGAAAGAGTCACTTTTTTTTCCTAGTCAAATCCTGATAAATTCCGAGACTGCTTTTAGTCTAGCTCACCTCAAAGCCTTATTTCTGTTCTTCCTTTCTCACCACCCACCTTCGCCTGGTTATCTCACACCAAACACATATACTCCTGAGGCTTGTGCCCAACTGCCCTCAGCCTCCAACCTGCATCTGCCACGGAAACGTTCCTTTCTCACAAATGTGACACAGCTGTGCTTTGTTTATGCTGTTTACATATTTATATCAATATAATAGATATATATTGTATATAATATGTGTGTGTGTATGTGTGCTTGTCTCTATGTGTAGTGATATAGAGAGCATTTAAATGAGAGGAGAACACAGCCTCACCAACTACAGCCTAAGGTAGTACAGGTTCACACCGAGTCTCTGTGTGTAACAAGACATAATCTTTGCCTATGGAGTGAGTGAGTTAGAGAGAGAGAAGTTGAAATGTCAGCTCTACCACAAACATGCCCTTTGGTTTGAAGGAAAGAAGGTTTTGGCTGTAGGCGCTTGATAAAAATTACAGTTTGAATTTTTAGAAGCAAGTTAGTTCTCTGAATTTGCAAATGACAATCTTTGTGTTGCTGTGAGCACACACATTGTGGGGTGTGTGTGTGCCTGTATGTCGGTGCACATTTCTGTTTGTGTGCACCAATACAACGGCTCCATACAGACCTAATGGGGCACAGAGAGGAACATACCCCACACAGAACGCATTAATCTGCATTATAATTTCTCTTTTACTCTATTATACAGACTTTTATTCACTCAGACAAACCAGTGATGGTTTGTGATAATAATAAGTGATAAATAATTATATAAAATGGTAAGAACGTCCATCTCATACCCACCAAAAGGCAATGATACAATGCTGATTGTAAAAACGCCAAGAGGACCATGTAGTGATTAGTAAAGTTAACTTCTGGGTTACTATAAGGAATCAAATGGCAAATCTGAACTCCTGGGTGATTCCTAGGATTTGCATGTGCAGAAACTCCATATTCACCCTGCATTGGTGTTTTCTGTGTGGGTGTGAATAGGATGTGGGTAATATGGAAGCCCATCTGTAATCAGCCAAGTGTGATATTGCTCCTCATCTCTCAATTAGAACACTTACAAACACTGCATTAAGCTTTGCATCAGAAGTGATGATGGTTGAGGTGAAAGAGAAGAGTGTTCTTTTAATAACTCAATTTGCTCCACCCAGAAGCTCTGTATATGTCTGTTTACTTCATAGTAACATGTTTTTAATGCCATACCATGAACATCAAAGCTAAACCCATGTGTACATCATTTTTCACGTCCTTCAGTTCAAAATGGATCATGTAATGAAAGCCACATATGTGCAATTTGCATACCTCAGATTTGACCCAAACACTGATTGAAATTATGGACTTGTTATGCAAATGCATGTACAGGTTATATTTTATACTGCAGTCTATGAGAGGGATGATTACTTGTACTTCATTAGAGGTGACAGCCCTTTATTGTTGACTAACTGTAACTTCAGTCAAGACAAGACAAGACAAATAAGAAAGTGGAGTTTTGCCAATTGATTTACAATTTAAATAACAGTCCTAAACTTACTGAATGAAGTCCCAGAGAGTTAGGGGCCATGTTTTGCCATGTTTTTTTTGTGACATTATACACACTTCAGTAGACAAAAGCACACTGCCTTGTTGTCAGAGCTTAAACAAACTTGAACACAAACCCACTCACACTCACACACATACAAAGAAGCATGTGTTGTGGTTGAGCAGGCACAAGGATGAGGGCCATCCGGTGTGTGTCTGGGGAGTCTTCGAAATGTGGCTCTACTCTGACATTGATGAATGATCTGTCAAGTCGATGTCCCACTCATGCCTAGCTCCCCCTTTACCCAGGAGAGGGACAGCCTGTGTGTGTGTGTGTGTGTGTGTGTGTGTGGGAAAGGGGGGAAGACAGAGGTTATCTTTGCATGTGCTCTTGTTTGTGTGGGTGTGTGCTGTTGTGTACACGCACTGCTGAGTGTGTATTATTTTAGCAACCCTCGGTCACATGTGAATGGCATGGCGTAGGCATTACACGAGTCAGCAGTTTGGCGTGAGGGTGTGTGAGTGAAATGGCAAAGAGCATGGGGTTAAACACTCTGACCCCCACACAACCTTAAGGGGCGCCCCGCTATTTTAATGGGAAAATCCATGATCCATTTCCGATTCAAACCTGAGGCCCTCAAGTCCCCCCTCCACTTCAGCAGATTAGAAAACACATCACAGAAACCTTATGAAACAAATTGCCATTCACACAGCATATACTTAGATAGTTCCTTTATACCTCAGGATGACACTTCGCATTTAGCCAACAGAATACATCAACACAGAGGAGACTAGCGATTACATCCCTGCACTCCTACTGTATTGGTGTCATTCCCCGTGTTTTGCTTTTTACTCACTCAACCAAAGGAAATAACTACTTTTAGCACCCGCTTTTTGCTTTCTGTAGTGATGACCGTGCATTAACAGCTTTTTCCGCTGAGGCGCCACTCTGAGTGCTAGCGCTGCCTTGTTGCTGTCATTAAACCACTATGGCCGTGGCCTTCATTTCACTCTTAACGACAGCAGTTTACCCCAGCAAATTCCGAGATCCATTTGCAAGACGCAAGTCTAATTTTCCTTGATGACTATGCTTTTACGTGGTAATGATGTAAAAGAGTAGAGTCAAAGTGCAACCAAGCTCAGTTTCAGGGGTAATGCATTGCTGTAAAGTAGAATTACAAGAGAAATATGGGTGTTTTTTACTTGAGAAACATTAGAGAGAGAGAGTAAGATAGACATAGACGGAGAAGCCTCCACAGTGGATGTTGTCTCCTATGTAACGGTCAAGTAAGATAGAGGAGATGTAGCAGAACACGCTCTCTCTACCACTCTCACTCACATTCTCTCAGCCCTCCCTTTCTCAATCTGTCCCTTGATTACTTTTTAATGATTTCTGCTGCCTGAGACAAATGGCTGTGTTAAATGAGCAGAATTAGACAAGGGAGCCGAGCGCAAGAGCATTTGTTAGAGCAGGAGTAATGGATCGGGCATCCATTGTTTACTCTTCTCCATTCACTGGCTTGGCCCGCTATTGAGCTCTAAAGTTGAGGCAGCAAGAGTGGAGGGCCACTGTTATGATTCTGACTACACGTGAGCCTTTTGACAATAGCATATTATTGTTAGCTCTAAATTTCCAAATCTTGCTTTTGCTTTTTTTTGTTTGTTGCTTTTTTAAGGATTTTTGCAAATTCTGTATACTATAATGTTGAATTTCTCATATTTGCCCACATTTTTCATGTAGTAATCCAGCTGCTGCACATATGCTACAATATTTAGCACATCCTAGTAATACTGGAATTTAATTGAAATGATCAGTTGTTTGGCAATTCCACATTTACCATATTCTTATTTATGCCACTTACTTTGTAAATTCAGTACTAGATGTTTTTTCTTGATGTATCATAATAATTCATGCTGTTTGATATATCTAAATCATTCTTGCATAGTCAAATGGGTCATAAAAACTGTAGCACCATAATGCACTCCATTACAAAAGTATCACAAAAGTAGCATATTATTATGACTTCATTATCGCCGTAGTCACAGTAACAGAAATTGGCAGTGTCGTCATTGCAAGTGCTTTTTTTAAAAAAAAATTTTAACAGTGTTATTTAAGTGGTTTACAGTACCACCAGCCCACACTAAAACGTAGTGGTAGCTGCTCCCAGAGCTACACTAACAGCTAGCCCTCCTGCAGGGTCTATGTATTTCTTCCTACCCTGGCAGGCTGACAGGGAGTCAGGCATGGACAGTAAAGGGTCCTCCCTTGGCAGAGACAAGGCCTTGGTTAGCACTCCATGGGCATGGGCACTGCTATGGATCATTACTTCCCTCAGTGGAGTGGCTGCTGTTTGTGTGTGTGTGTGTCTGTGTGTGTACGTGCATGCTTGCGTGCATGTGACAGAATGAGTGAGGGGGAAACTGAAACACAGAAAGAGCTATTAATATTAATGTAATTCTATCACATCAGGGGTCTCTCCATATTTTTTTGATGATCAATTACATTCACTACTGCCCCCTACAGTCCTTTCAGCCACTTTGGTAGCCACAGGCCTTGGGTATTTTGGAAGTTTTAAAAAAAAATTGTATTAACAGTAAAATAAGAGAGATAATACTTACCATTATATCATGCAGACTTGTACTGAATATTATTGATATCATTTCCAACTACATATTATATTTTTGCTCTTAACCGTTCGTTCTAGTCAACAAGCTGTTGACTCTGGAATAGATCATCTGATTGCTTGTGTTTTCAGGCAGCACTAAGAAGTACAGTGGGGCAAAAAAGTATTTAGTCAGCCACCAATTGTGCAAGTTCTCCCACTTAAAAAGATGAGGGAGGCCTGTAATTTTCATCATAGGTACACTTCAACTATGAGAGACAGAATGGGGGGAAAGAATCCAGGAAATCACATTGTAGGATTTTTAAAGAATTTATTTGCAAATTATGGTGGAAAATAAGTATTTGGTCAATAACAAAAGTTCATCTCAGTACTTTGTTATATACCCTTTGTTGGCAATGACAGAGGTCAAACGTTTTCTGTAAGTCTTCACAAGGTTTTCACACACTGTTGCTGGTATTTTGGCCCATTCCNAGGTCTCCAATTTTCATCATAGGTATACCTCAACTGTGAGAGACAAAATGAGAAAAAAAAAATCCAGACAATCACATTGTAGGATTTTTAAAGAACTTATTTGCAAATTATGGTGGAAAATAAGTATAAATCAATAACAAAAGTTCATCTCAGTACTTTGTTATATACCCTTTGTTGGCAATGACAGAGGTCAAACG
>LKNJ01000407.1:170633-197132 GCA_002120245.1 Maccullochella peelii
GGCCCATTCCTCCATGCAGATCTCCTCTAGAGCAGTGATGTTTTGGGGCTGTCGCTGGGCAACACGGACTTTCAACTCCCTCCAAAGATTTTCTATGGGGTTGGCTTAAGCAGGGGGACACGTCTGGCGCTGCAGGATTTGAGTCTCTGGCGGCAGAGTGTGTTACTGATGGTAGCCTTTGTTACTTTGGTCCCAGCTCTCTGCAGGTCATTCACTAGGTCCCCCCGTGTGGTTCTGGGATTTTTGCTCACCGTTCTCGTGATCATTTTGACCCCACGGGGTGAGATCTTGCGTGGAGCCCCAGATCGAGGGAGATTATCAGTGGTCTTGTATGTCTTCCATTTTCTAATAATTGCTCCCACAGTTGATTTCTTCACACCAAGCTGCTTACCTATTGCAGATTCAGTCTTCCCAGCCTGGTGCAGGTCTACAATTTTGTTTCTGGTGTCCTTTGACAGCTCTTTGGTCTTGGCCATAGTGGAGTTTGGAGTCTGACTGTTTGAGGTTGTGGACAGGTGTCTTTTATACTAATAACGAGTTCAAACAGGTGCCATTAATACAGGTAACGAGTGGAGGACAGAGGAGCCTCTTAAAGAAGAAGTTACAGGTCTGTGAGAGCCAGAAATCTTGCTTGTTTGTAGGTGACCAAATACTTATTTTACCGAGGAATTTACCAATTAATTCATTAAAAATCCTACAATGTGATTTCCTGGATTCTTTCCCCCCATTCTGTCTCTCATAGTTGAAGTGTACCTATGATGAAAATTACAGGCCTCCCTCATCTTTTTAAGTGGGAGAACTNGAACCAAAGCAAAGACCTGCAAGCACTACATTCTGGAATCTCATTTTGGGAGGAAGTTCATTTAAATGCAGCTGTATGGGCCATATTGAAAATCTGGAAGATTTGTACAGAGGTGAGCTGTCAGAATTGAAATTAAATGACAAATTGTTTGGATCTGACAGAATTCCATCAGGTTTTGTCAAGTTTTATATATATATATATACACACACACATATATGTCAGAGATGACATGTTCATTCTGTGACCTTTGGTTTCTGTAGCTCATGCTGTTTTGAATCTGAGGATCTTCAAGCAGTGTCTGAATTTGAGGTGCAATTGCTTACCTATTGCAGATTCAGTCTTCCCAGCCTGGTGCAGGTCTACAATTTTGTTTCTGGTGTCCTTTGACAGCTCTTTGGTCTTGGCCATAGTGGAGTTTGGAGTCTGACTGTTTGAGGTTGTGGACAGGTGTCTTTTATACTAATAACGAGTTCAAACAGGTGCCATTAACACAGGTAACGAGTGGAGGATAGAGGAGCCTCTTAAAGAAGAAGTTACAGGTCTGTGAGAACCAGAAATCTTGCTTGTTTGCAGGTGACCAAATACTTATTTTACCGAGGAATTTACCAATTAATTCATAAAAAATCCTACAATGTGATTTCCTGGATTCTTTCCCCCCATTCTGTCTCTCATAGTTGAAGTGTACCTATGATGAAAATTACAGGCCTCCCTCATCTTTTTAAGTGGGAGAACTTGCACAATTGGTGGCTGACTAAATACTTTTTTGCCCCACTGTAAGTACCAGCCCTGTGGTTGCTAGTACTTTCTACTCCTGCAGCTGTTTGCACCTACCACAGATCATTTCAATTTTATTCGTCTTTGACAAAGCTATTAATTTTTTCCATTTCACACCTAAAGAATGGAACTCCATATTAAGTTTACATAGGGAGAATAGTGAGATGAATATTAAGAACCAGTGAAAGATGAATAGAAATCATATGTTTAAGATTCCCTCTCTGTGTATCTTTGTGTGGGGTTACTCTGCTTCACACACAGTACTGCTTTTGCAGTCGTAGCGAGTTTGAGAGTGAGCGCGGCAAGGCTATCGCCAGACCAATAGCAAGTTATCGCTATTATTGGAGATGTAGGATAGATTGGTTAAGTGCTAGGAGCAGGCAAACTGGAATATACTGAGTTGTAATCTCATTTAACAGCTCTTGAATTGCTCAAAGGTGTGTGTTTTGAAAAGTTTGCTCTCTGTGTGTATGTGTGAGTGTGTCTGGGGATATGGAGCTGCACTGCTGTTCCCGGGCCAGCTATTAGTCACGCAGGATTGGCTAATCTGTAATGGCTGCTGTCACAGCCCTGCCGTGGCTCCTGGTGATGTGTGCGATGTGACAAATGCACACACACTCACTTTCAGCCTGAGAACACACACAACACACACACGTTCAAAACACACACAAATATGTGCACTCCCACTGATTCACTTGCACACAAAGAATCATCCATTCCCCCAATACAGTGTTAGGACTTCTGACAAGCTCTCCAGTACCAGTCATCAGTCCAGCCGCAGGTGACGGATAGACTAGTGAAGTTGGGGTCATCCTGTTATATTGGCACTACAGCAGACTGGATCTGACCACATAAAATCTAGTCCTCCTTTTTTTTTTTTCTGTCTCTCTCACTTCACTCACTTCACTTTGTCTGCCTCTAGAGCACGGTGGTAGTGGAGAAGTCCATCCAGGATCTAATGAGCCTAATGCGAGACCTGAGTGCCTACTCCAACCAGTTCCTCGTGATGGTCTGCGACAAGCTCAAAGAGTACAAGGAAATCTGCAACACAGCCTACAGGTAAAAGAAGGGAGATGCTAGCTCACTTGCAATAGGAGCTGACATGTTTTTTCTTTTCTTTTGAGGATGATGGCCACTTAAAAATGTTCCTTTTGTTGTTTAGGTTAGGTCGCAGTCTTGATAACGGCAAAGCTTTGATGGAAGCTTTCCAAAGGTTTTACAACCAACAACAACAAAAAAAAAATGTAAATCATGGGGAAATGTTAGTGTGCAGTTTTATGAAGGTCCCACAGCATTAAATATTTACTTTTAAGAATATGGAATTAGGTTTGAACTGACTCTTGCTTTTTACACACACACACACACACACACACACACACACACACACACACACACACACACACACACACACACACACACACGCACGCATTGGTGCTATGAAAGGCCATCCATCTGTGCTCCCCTGGGACCATGTAACACCTGGCCAGGTAAAGGGTGGGCTAGAGAATATGGAGGGATAAGAGAGGGAGTGATGAACGGGCCAGGAGACGCAGGAAAGGACTGACAGACTGCTGGGACTCCATCTGGACTCTGTCACAGGTCAGCCTCAGTCTCACTGGGGCCTCCGGGTGATAAAGATAAGCCCAACAGAGGCTGCCAAAGTGTAGGCGTGTATTTGTGTTTGTATTTGTGTGTGTGCCATATACGTTTGTGTTCCTGTGTGCATTTACACGTGAGCAAGTCACTGTGTGTGTGTGTGTGTGTGTGTGTGTGTGTGTGTGTGTGTGTGTGTGTGTGTGTACACCCTAGAGTGCTTGTGTCTCTTGTACAAGATATTAGTATGATATTAATTGCCAAACCAAGCAGTTTCACCAACCCAGACACATGCACACAAAGCAAATACATGTTGGCAGTCTGCCCCAATTCCTCTTCACACCAACTCAGAACTACTGTAGTACTATTTTATATGCCAGTACAGATACTAATGAACCATGTGTACAACTACTACTACAATGATACTAGTATGTTTGTATCACTATTAGTATTATGCAGTTCACTCATTTTTAGCTACATTTGCTGCGTGGCTCTAGGGAAGTGGTAGTATGTTGGTGAACATTTTCATGTGAAATATCTTAACAACCTTTGGATGGATTGCCCTGAAATTTGGTACAGACATCCTTGGTCTGTAGAGGGTTAATCCAATATATTTTGGTGATTCTCTCACTTTTCATCCAGCGCCACCAGCAGGTCAGAATTTCCATTTTTCCATCATGCTAAGATTTGGGAAGCTGAAGCTCGTTTCCTGCTATTATCTTGTTATTTTTGTCTGTCGTTAAGAACAACAACATGTTTTATAACTTACCTGAGTTTGTCTGCCTTTTGTTGTGTGTGTCTGTGTGTCCTCAGGGGTATAGTCCAGTGTGAGGAGAAGCTCACCATCAGTGCTTCCTGGTCTAAAGACGAGGACATCAGTCGTCTGCTGCAGTCGCTCCCTAACTGGGCAAATATGGCCCAACCCAGACAGACCCGACAGAAGAGAGAGGATGAAGAGGACTTTACTCGGTACACACACACAAATACACACGGAACACATATGTACTAGTTCATATAAATATACGTATGTCCATGTGTGGGCACATTCACAATTCATAGGTCATAAAGAACCTATACTCAAACAAGTAGGGTAACAAGGATACATACTCACACAAACAAGCAGAAGAAGACATACACAATCCCACTTGAGCAATCACGCAAGTAATCCCTCCCTCCCATCTTTGCTCCTTTTATTCACATATTATTGAACCCACTCTTGTTGACTAAGATGCACTCGTAAAATGAGTCATGATTGCTCTTTTAAACACTCTCTATCTGTAGGAAGTGAGGAAACGAGGGAAGAACAAAATGGGAAAATATAAGTGGAGCAGACGGAGGGTGGTTGGGGGGGGGGGGTCCAGTCTTATCGAAATTGCCTTTGAATGTGCGCACTCTTCAGGGAACACCGGAGCTCATCGGAGCGGAATAGTAAAGTAAATAAATAAATTGGTTATGTGGCCAAAGAAAGTAAATCTGTTGTGTGCCCGCTCCCTCCCTCTCTCACACTCCCTTTCTCAGACACACTCACTCACTCGCACACACTGTGAGAGCTCAGAGATAGCAAGAGGGAGACCATAAGGCTGTTTGATTTGAGAGCCGTAGCTGTTTTCATCACTATGAAAGTGGGATTAGCTTCTGCACGACTGGCAACCCAGTGCTTTAATAAAACCTCATTAATAAGCTGCACATACATGCCTATGTGTGAGTGAGAGAATATGTGTTTGTGTGTCTGGTGGCTTCTTTTACCCTTTTGTTGTTCAAAGGATTTTGATCTTGTGGGCATCCTGGGGACTCTGGAGGCTGGTCCACATGCCATGTGTTTGCCGCACTGTGGTGTTTAGTTTAGTTGTCCAACTTCCCCGCTCTCTTCCCATCTTTCTTGCCAGTCACCAAAGTCAATTATCCCTCCAAAACCACAAGTGCTTGTAAATATAGTGAAAAATAGGTTTTGATCTCTGTCTTTGTTTTCCACCGTGTAAATCTCTGCCTTCTGTTTATCTTCCTTTTCTAAATGTTCTCCATCACCTGTTGTTTTTCTCTCCCACCGACTGTTTGGCTACTAGAACTCCCTCCTTTTAAAGTGACCATGTCTACAAAATTCTCTCAACACTAACTTTCTTGTGTATCCTCCTCCCATCTCTCTCTTTATCTGTCTCTGTATACTGTATATCTATCTTTATCCCTTTGACTGTCTTGTTTCTATTTACCGAGTTTCGACATTTGTGCATCACTGTAAAGGTCACGGCCCTAATTCAGTGCCACATCATTGTGCACATAAGCATTATTCATTCATTATTATAACATTTTAACCTTCTTGAAATAAACACACTGTATAACCACACTTTATAAATACATAAACACATACATTTGCACATCCATTCCATTCAGCAATCCATTATGTTTTCAATTTTGAATATTGGTTTCTATTATAGTATTTATGTAAGCCACTCACTGCCTCTGCAGACCAGACATTTTGAGTCCAACCAGCAAACCAATAACTGGTCATTTCCTTCAAATAACTCAATACTGTAGACTGATTACAGGGTTTTAGTCATTAGACATACTGTATATTTGTCTTAGCACTTTTTTGATAGCCTTCATTTTTGATAAAGGGTGTTTTCTGGTTGAGTGATGGCCAAATTATGTTTTTCTTTGCCAACAATATATTGTGTCAATCCTTCTAACCACACAAACTCTGACATCCATCACTCTCTGTATCATCCAGGGCGGCGTTTGCTAAGGAGTCAGAGGTGCTGACTGGGAACTTAGGAGACAAGTTAATCCCCCAGAATGAGATCCTGCGTGATGTCAGTGACCTGAAGGCTCTGGCCAACCTTCACGAGAGCATGGAGTGGCTTGCCGGTCGCCTCAAGACGTTCTTCGCCAACCTGCCTCATGCCTCCAGTAAGTAAGGGAAGCATCATTTGGGGAGTGGAAGTAGTTGACCAGTTTTTTTGTTTGTTTTTTTGGGGGTCTTTGGAGTCATCAGTGTAATACATTGGGACTCACAGTCAGTTTATTCATCCCTGCCAAATCATGCCAAAGGGTGATTATGCTAGAAGAGAACTAGTCTGCACATCTTGTTGTCCAACCTTATCGGAGGGCAAAAGTGTTAATAGCTGTTCCAAACGGCCACACTTGAAAAGTGCTCTTAATTTTTATGAAGAACATCCCCTCTTCACCTCATCTTCCTTCTCTCCTGGTTCTCTTGGCAAAAACAGACATATTTGAGGTCTCATACTTCTTTGCATAATGAAGCTCTTATATCTATCTCATATCTGTGCATATAGGCAAGAAGCTGTAATATCACTATAATAAATACAAAGTGATTGACAGACTGTATGCTGATATTTGTCGTAAATAACTGGATTCTCTCAAACCTACCCAAAACCATGTTCCTACTAACTGAATATCTCCAAAGGTGTTATTCTGTTGATGAAATTAAATTAAGCATAACTCAGTGATATTTTTGACACAAACATTGACATATGCAGTCAATTTTGCGCCTACAACCGGCACACTGACGCCAACGCAGACATCTGTTGCTGTTTATTCTGCCTACTGAAAAACAGAATATTGTCTTTGACACATGCATTCTGCTTCTGTCGGATGGTTGCATTGCACCAAAGATTAAATGATCCTTTCTGTGGTTTTCTTTCTTTCAGTTTGTTGTTAGTCCACTTTGGCACAGACAGAGAGGTTTTCCTGGCTGCCAAAAATGTTACTATTCGAGTATATGTTTGTGTAAAATGTGTGAGTTCACGTGTTCACGTAACAGATTTCAGGAATGTGATGGTTTAGTGAAGCTTAAACCCTGGAAGCACCTGGGGACAAGCCTCTGTGACACCATACATGCTCTACTGACTGGTATAGTACAGTATAGTGCAATATTACGTCTTGGACATTTTTTCCAGGAGACGTTGCTCTCAGGTCGTTAAGCAGTTATTGATCAGAATACACTACAGATTAAAAACATTGTCTGGATGGTTTATGGAGTGTCGCAGTCGGGGGTATATGAAGTTTTCTCATTCTTAGCTGCAGTGGATTTGTAGCAATACTTCTTACCTGTGCCTCATTAAGTTCTTGTTTGAGTGTATTATCACACACTCATTACCTTCTCCACTGGAGTTGTCAAAGAGCACTTTACACACACTCATTATCCTTGGCTCTTCCTCTGCGAGTGTGTGCGTATAAATGCCTCCCCTAATCAGGACTCCTAAAGCATTTCATACAGTCCCTGCTCAGTCATCACGTTTGTATAATTAATCATTGATCAAAATGAGGTGTGTGTGTGTGTTTCCATCCAACATATAGTCTTCATGTAGGTCTTGTTAATCGCTAATAATTACAGTACTGTTACTATTCCTCATTATCACTTTGAGAACATGTTTAATCTCCTAATAAAGATTCTAGCATCTTGTAATATTCTTCTTCAAGTCCATGTTTTTTTTTATTAACGTCATAAGATACCAATCAAGGAGTTATACCGCCGTTAATGACTCTTACAGTAGGGTCAGGTTTGTTTTTGTACTGTAACTTGTTGTAGCAGTCCCTTATTTTGTAACTCCAAATTCATGCAGCATAAACAGATGTCAGACTTTTTTTTTTCTCTCGGTCTCATGCACAAGTCATGTTTCTTTAATGTGTTGTTTATGTCTTTCTAATCAAGCTCATTCAATATTTAACATACTTAAAAATCAGTCATCCAGCTGAATATCTAGAGTTGGATGGGTAATATATTATCGATCTAGACAAGATGATGCTCTTGAAGATTCTGTTTTTCTTGAAAAAGGCTCAAATGCCAGAGTACTGTTGTGTTTATTTTGCAGACAGATATTTAGATAGATATTTGACATCCACTTTGTTTTTATTTAATATTAATAAGCTTTATACAGCACTGGATTTAGATTCAAGACGTCAAAATCTGCAGTAATCGCCGCATTTGATCATAAAATATATGTAGATTTTTTCTACAGCTATTCATACAGCTCTATCATTCACCTCTGTAGTTATTGTGTCACAGGTCTCTGGAGAAACTTAGCCCTGTTCACTGCAGTATCTTTGTCCTCTGGTAGAGGTCTGGTAAATTATGCACCTTTCCTAGAGGGATAGAGAGAGGGCTTCAACCCTTATCAGCAATTGTCACAACTCTCTAGCGTCAAACCTCTGATTGCTCATTGAACTTGCACTATTTTGCTGTTCCATATCGCAACTTTTCTTTTAGACATGAAATAATTAAATGAGAATTTGCAGATATTCTTATTTGGGCTTGACTTTGTCACTATCTCTTTTTAAACTCTTCTCTTCCCTCTCTGGCACTCTGTCGCTAGCTTTCTTCGTTTATTCATAGATAAGAATTCAATAAAAGTGCGGGAAGGGACGTGACATAATTATCATTAATTCTGGCGGGTGGCACTAATGGGAAGGATAGGGCAGTCACTTATCATGCTGGGACAGCCTCCGTATTGTTCATTATTTAGTGTTTGCTGAGCTGATGACGGACTATGGGTGTTAGTGTGTGTGTGCGCACGTGTGTGTGTGTACATAAGCATGCACTGTGTAAGATGGGACAAGGGTACGGCAGGGAAAAAGGACCCCACCTTATCTCATCCTCCACCCCCCTGCCTCACGTCTATGCCTCTCCAAATTGGATTTTATATTACAGAAGCAGTCAGGTATGAACAACTCATTTTCCTCTCCCTCTTTTTGCTTTTTCTTTCTTTCATTTCTCTTTCTTACTTTCTTGCTTCATTCTTTCTTAGTATGTTTTTTCTTTCTGTCTTGGTATTTCTTTCTTTCTCCCTTTCTGTTTTTTTTTCTTTTTTACTTCCTTCTTCCTTTCCTTCCTTCTGCCTCTTCCTCACCCTGGTACTGTGAACATTGTTCCCTCTTATCTTCGAGTGGTAAGGATCTGGTCCATTGCTGGGTGATCTGTGCAGTGGGCGTTTGGTTTGGTCACCTTCCTGTGTGATTGAATCCTGCTGGATGTGTTTGCTATGCTCTGAAGTATAAAAGATAACATGAAAATAGCGTGCACATTTGACCCCTTTAACTTCCTCATGGTGCTGAATCTTAATTTAATTTAGGTGTGTTGTGCACATGCAGTTTTGTGCATCTCTGTTTGGATATCTGTGTGTGTCAGATTGTTAGCAATGTCTAAAGAGCATGTGAGCCTGTGTGTGTGTGTGCTGATAATGTGGACTGTGTGTGTGTCTATGCAGGCAGACCACTGATGGTGATTGGCCGTGAAGGTGGCTGCAGAAAGGGTCTTATCACCCATCTGGTCACAGTACTGGACTTCTAATCCACTCTGACAATATTTACCCGACACACACACACATGTCTGAGGGCAGTGTCAGCATGACAGACATTTTTTTTGTTGACTTTAGACATTTTTAATAATAATTTGCCAGCGTGTCTGGCAGCCTTGTTGGATCTTTGTGTACTGAACATGGACCTTCAAAAAGGAGATCATGTAACAGTGTAAAGGGCTGTCTTAGTGGACAGACTTTTTGCTGCCTACCAACACTTTATGTGCTTGTATGCAAATGTGTGTGTTCATGTCGGAGGCCTGACTATCATTAGGTGCATAGAAACAGGCTTCTAATCTGTGCTGCAGGGTTTCTGAACAATAACCATGTGCTCTCCTCATGGGATTAAGTTTCTCCTCTCTTCTGTGGGCTTATGGAATACACTTTTCTAACCTTGACTACGCTGAGTGTAGGTCTTTTCCCTTTAGCAATGATTGTATTTACTTGACTCCATTTAACAAGGCAAGTTAAAGAAGAACACATTCTTATTCACTGCAGAGGCCTGGGGGACCAGTTGCAGTGGGAGATGATGGTGTTGTTTTTTCATTAGTCAAAATATTGTCTTTTGCTTCATCCATTCTGGTTTCTGTTCAACATTTCTAGCATATTTTGATTCTCTCTCATTATAAGACACCATTAAGCAATTTGGGGTCTAAAGATATCAAAATCTTTCAATCTCACTCTCAATTTTTTTTTAATCTCTCTCCCCTCTCGTTTTCTCTCTTCTCTCTCTGGACAGAAGTTCAGATCCCTATGTGCAGCTGTTCATCCTCTACCAGAGGCAGCAAAATAATTAATAACTCCTCTCCTCTCTTACTCAGTCAGTCATTTATGAATCATTCATCACTCCACCCCTGCAGGATACTGTCTTTTGCTTATCTTTCTCCATTTTTTCTTCATTCCTCTTCTCTGTTGAGGGTTGAGGCATGTTTTACCTTTCGCAAAACAAAACAAATCATGATTCGTGTCAAATGTTCAGCATCTGTATTTGCCACAGAAAATGTCAAGTCATATTTTCTTGTTTCTTAATGTATTGTTTATCCCCTCAATGGCAGACAGGTCAAAGAGTGCAAGATTTGGTTTGTGTTGATATGATCTGTCCATGTATGTATGCATCTGCATCTGCTGTATGTGGGTAAGAATGTGAATTCCATCACTGATCTTCTCCCTTAATGTCTGCCACCCTCATCTTCTGCAGATGGCAAGCAACAGACGTTTCTCTTAGATGGGATTTGAAAATAATTGGATAAGCACAGCGCGCACGCACACACACACACACACACACGCCTACACGCCTACATATGAGCACATAAATACATACACGACACACACATACATATCCTCACATTTAATCGCCAGAAAGAGAAAAAAGAGAGCAAGAAAGTTGTCAGTCAGGACCAATGAATCGTCTCCTTTTGCCCGTCTGTCCCTGACTCTAATGGTGCCCCCCATGCTGCGACGCCTCCCTCGCATCATCAAAGCAGCACAGGGTGGAGTGGTGGTGGTGGGAGGTAGGAATCCGTGTGTGTCTGTGCGCGTGTGTTTTGGGGCATATGTGTATGTGTCACGGACACCCCCTGGAGAGACCTCCAGCAGTGTGTGCCGCAGTGAGCCCCCCCCTTGTGATGCCAAAGTGAGTGAGTGTAATGCACATGAGAGGAAACAGAAGCCTTCGAGTCACTTTCACACACATGCCTATGTGCACATACACAAATACTCCCACAGGCAGAGCAACTGAAATGCTCTCACTCTCACACACGCACAAACGAGAAGGAAAGAGACACACTGAGAGCAAAGTGTATATCAGACAAATATACATGAACCTCTTGTCAGGTGCTTTAAGTAAGACTTTATGGAAGCACAAAGTGACAGTTTTATATCTGTATGAACAGTTGGCACACTTCTAGCTGCACCCAACACTTGTTGATGTTACCATTTTTTTTTGCTGCCAATAGACATCAGTAATGTCATAGATTCAGGTTACTCAGCTGTATAGGTAATATTCTTGTAATTGTGTCTTTTAGTTTGAGGCGCATCATTGTATTTCGGTGCTGCAGTCTCTATCTATTAATGATCTGAGATGACCAGGGAGAATAAACAACATCTGCTAAATACAATCAAATGAAGTCAATTAATGTCATTATGCTCGGCTCCCTTGAGAAATTATTGTGGATTTCCTCTGTTGTTTGTTGTTCCTGTGTCTCATTTAGCTGTATTAATACTAATACTGCCAACCTAAAGATCTAATCCTTGGCGCTCTGTTTTCTGCTGGTAGAGGAGGCAGTCACTTGCTGACATATCTATGGATTTTATACTGTAACACTGTTACAAACTGTTGATTGACTTTTTCTTTAAAAAACCCAAACATACAACCAAACACATAGACTCTGTGCTCTGTTTGAGCAGCTAAAGGCTGCAAATGAATCGGTGTGCTGCAGTCTCTGTTTTCCTTTGAGAGTCTGTGCAGTGTTAGACTAGTCTGTTGAGTTAAGCCAGTCTTACTTTTGCTCTCACACTAGTTTGATGTGAAATCGTCAGATTAACAAAAATATAGACTGATTATGCTTAAAATTTTAGCCAGCCTACCCCCTAATTATCTCTGAACTCATGGTGGTGGTTCTAGCTGTGCTAACAATGAAACTGATTAAAAAGAGGAAAGGAAGGCTCATAATTTGTGGTTTTCTTACAACATTGTGGAGTGAGAAGTGAGAAATAATGGAGCATTTTGATACTGCAAAACCTTAGATAATTGATCATTTTTACAGAAAAAGTAAAACCTTCCTAACCACAGTTTTCTGTTGAAGTGAACAGTGCTTAGCAGTTTGTTTTCATCTGCAATTAGATATTTTATTGCAAACCATAAACTTAGTCTGACTCTTTATTTGTTAGAGTCAAAGTCTTTCCATTGCAGGACTTTGACTTGAAGCACCCTGTTACAGTTTAAACGGCCTGTAACTGTGTCCTCCCACGCACATTATCAAGAGGTTTACTCAAGAAGACAGTTAATTTGCAAGTAGGTTTATATATATAAAGTACAAACATTTAGAACAGCCCCAAACATCACATACACACCTTTAATAAGAAATACAATCTCTAGCCTTTATCTCTATATGTCAGACACACAAGCCATAAGAGCAGCTGTCACACCGATGTCACATCACACAGCCCAGAGTGTGTTTGCTTTGTTGATTGGATGGCCATGGCACATACCTCACTGCTGTTTGCCTAAGCCAGTGGTCTCTCATCTTATCAGGGCTATATAATGTAATGGAACCAGAAGCACATATTCACCAGCACATACAAAATGTGCAAACTCACCATGTAAGGCAGCAAATAATTACCTTGATTTAATGAGTGTTATTTTTTTGAACAGTGTAGAAATATGTGTACAGTAAGATGTTGAACTTAAGTTGGCCTTACTAATGTGCAAAATCTAATGCTTGCAAAATCAACAAATATCCAACACCTAAAGCTCTCAATATCATAAAACAACTTAAGTTCCTTAGAAGCATTAAGACCACTGTTCAAGGAAGGCAGAATGCTATAAGATGCGATAAGTGTGGGGTCTTGAATGAAATATGAGGTCTTTTTGTAGTCCCATATTGTTATGTTCTACAATTTTTCCAGTTAATGGTAGCTGTATCCATGTTTTAGCACAATCGACTGTCTTGATGTTTCTGGAAGGTTTTTCTGAACACAGTTCTGCCTCTGTCCTGTGTCCTGTATCTCTGCTCTTGTATGTTTTAAATATCAGTGGATCGCCTTGTTTCCTACTCTAACAGTTGATGTAGTGTTTCCCAGTCAGCTTGAAAGCTCTGATACATTCAAAACCTCAGAGTTAGCATGTAGATCGCATTGCATTTACAAGCTAACTTATGGTTAGGGAAGTTGTTTTTCCAGTTTATAGGACTGCACATGTACTATTCCTTACTATTTTTTTGAAATGTGTTCAGGTTAGGGCAAATCTACTTGGTTTGACTTAGTATAGGAATGCGTTATATGAATGAATCCATGTACAAATACTACTAACAACAACTAACAATATAAAATACCTGTATCTCACTTCGTATCTGTTTTGGGGAATATCAGTCAAAAGTATTAGTCATAGAGAGGGAAGACAAATGAACTGACTATTTCGGCCTTCGTTTACACTTGCTGCCACTATGTCCTTAGCTGTGTGTACGTGTGTGCGTGCGTGCGCGCGCCTGGGTGCATGCATGTGTGACCTTCGGAAGGGCAGGAAGAGTAACTGGGGAGCTGGCTTTGACTGCGGCACATCGATCGTGGACCCCTGCATTCTCCTGCTCAACAGTCACTCACACACACAAACACCAACACACACACACATACACACATTGTCGCCTCATTGACCAAATAGACTTACATATGAGTGACGGGGCCAATTTCTCTCCCTTTCCTCCCCTTGCTAATTTATGGCCATTGATCTACACCGGGCTGAATTTATATACACTCATCATGCTCTCATGCTCTCTGGCTCTCTGGCTCTCTCTCTCTTTTCCCCCACACACATACACACAGGTCTTTTGTGTGGTTTACAATGCAGTGCACTGACACATGCTCCTGCTGTCTCAGCAAAAGTGGCGAGCAGAAAGTACAAGAACATGCTGAAGGACTCAGGAAGTGTGTGACATTGAACTAATGGTTTTCTTTTGTGAATACTGTATGAGCTGGTGTCATTTTCAGTACCTGATTATGTCAACATGAAATGACATACATGCATATTACCTTGGAGTACAGTACAGTGTGTGCCGGTGCAGACAGGTCGCAGTAATAGTGATGGTATGACACATTTGTGTGGGTCAGGATCAACTATAGAGCAGCACCTTTAGAGCCGGTGCTTGAGCAAGCTGCAAGCAGCATCCAGACATTGAAACTTCATCCTAGTCCCCCTTGTTAAAGGATGGCCCTTCTACTCATTACTTCCCCAGTTCTGTACGGTTGTATTTGTTTTGTCTTCATGTTGTGTTTTTGTGTCTTCCTGTCTATTCTGTCCACCCAGATGCGTCTCCATGCTCAGCAGACAGCCAGGTGGTTGGTGAGAGCGACCGGAGCAGGGAGCAGATTCTCCAGACCCTAAGTGATCTGTCCAGGGGCTTCCAGGACATTGCCGACCGCTGTCTCCTGGCATTGCACCTGGAGGTCAGGTATGCAGAAGAGAGAAACTCACCCACACTTCACAAAAACTGCAGAAATGAAAACACAGGGGTTTTATATGGTATTGATAGATGTATCTTAATGTGCTCTGGTTAACCTTTGGTGACATATGGCCTCAGATTCTTTGGCAGAACCATTTTGAATGCTCCAAAGTCAATGTTAAGACTATAAATGATCAGGAATGTTGCTTTTATTTTTTAAAACACTGTAAAACTCTATGGTTAAGTAGATTTTTTTTATTGCAGTTAATTACCCTCTCAAAATGGTGTGAATAACGCAATTTAATATATTTCTCTTACTTAAATAAATGTATTTATAAAACATTTGTTTATTAGCTGTTCTGCAGGTGAACCATATCCATTTTTTAGTCAAGTCATTAAACTAAACACACAGTCTTTACACCATTATACTCTAAATATAGTGCTCAAAGCAGGATTTGTTTCCCTCAATGTAAACAGTTTTTGTTTACATTGAGGTTTTGAATTACAGTTTTGAATTTACCTCCCACTCACCATGATCATACCACACAAGCTTAAAGGATGTGTCATTAAATCATATGGACAAAAATGATCAGTGGCATCATCCTTAACACTCTAAATGTACAAGTTCAGGAATTGATGCCATGTCTAGTATGTGCTTTGAACGTCAATATCCAAGTTAATTTACCACACCATATACCCCCCCCCCCCACAACCACTAATAGTCCTCCATCATCCCTTTCCCCTTCTTTCCATCCCTCCATGTACCACTATTTCCCTGCAGACTATTGTGTAGCTTATGCAATATTGTTTATGATTTCAGTAGAAAACCCTCCCTGAGGCTGATGTCTAGCTATATGCTACACTCCATTGACTCTCCCCATCAAGCGAATTTCCCCTGATAGTGGTACCAGCTAAATGAAGCCATGAGGAAGAGTGCAATAGGGGAGGGGGGGGGAGAGAGATGAGAGAGAAATCAGTGTGGAGGTTGAAGTGATGGTGGGGCTTAAAGAAGGGAGATACAGTAGCTAAGTGCAAGAAATGATTGAATAGAGAGAGAAGGAAGTGAGATGGAGGCATTGAAAATGTGGTGTAGTTGCTGGCTTTGCCTTCAGGGGAAAGAGACATTCACCCATATCATTTTAAACCTTTCTGCTCAGGGCACTGTGATTATGGAATTATGAGAGTATTGGCTCCGTAAGTCTAGACAGAAATAAGCCTTCTATGCACCTCTAGGACCTCAGACTAAGATGTAGGTGTTTAAATGGACAGAGTGAAGTAGCATATTGTTAAAAGAGGGGTTAAAATTCACCTTCTCTACCCATTACAGTCCTACAAGTAATATTAAAGATGTGTTAACATGGACAAACTAGAGATAAGATTGTTTTGCTTCTCAAGATTATGGTTGTTTTCATTTAGAGTATATAAATGGTATGTTATGTAACAGTGATCAAAAAGTAAAATGAATAAATATATTAGGTCGCTTGTAAAGTAAAATCAGCCTTGCTCATGGCAGTTGGTTATGAACCCATTTGCAAAATAATATATGTAATTCTACCAGCCAAGAAAAATCTGGCTAAGAAAAGTGAATAGGAAAACCCTTTGAGCAAGGTTCTTCACCCACAATTACTCAACTGGAGCTGCTTACAGGCCAAGAGCACAAATTAGTGTTTTACCACATCTTCATTCAACTTTTCCTGAAAAGAAATCGTGATGAAATGAATTATAAAACATCTAAAACACAGTATTTTAGGTATAAAGACATAAAGATGAGCTTCTCCGGCATTCGTTCTCCAATTGTATTTAAATGCTTTTCAAGGCACAATTCTGTGCTAGCTGTGTGTGTGTGTGTGTGTGTGTGTGTGTGTGTGTGTGTGTGTGTGTGTGTGTGTGTGTGTGACCTTTGGAAGGGCAGGATAGTAACTTGGGAGCCCGCTAATATGTAGGTATACATATTAGCGGGGCTTGAGAAGTGAGAACACTCAGTGTCCAGTAAAGTCTACCTTCTAACTATGTTATACTTTAAGGACAGAGAATAATACACCTCATACATACTCACCTCTTCACGGTATATGAGGCTCTTTTTTTTCCCTTTTCTTTCTCGTTCCCTGTACTGTTTTGAAACTCAGCACAGGTCACAGTTGATATCAACAGTGAACTGTGAGATAATTTGGGGGGGCACTATTGGGCGTTATAGCAATATCAGCAGGTGTACATTTAATGACGAGACCTGAAATGGAAAGAGTTCAAAGTCAGACATATAAACATTCTTAAACATCTAATTTTCCACTTTCTCTTTTCTTTCCCTCAACGCCACTGTCCTCCCATGTCTCAATCCAGGGTGCATTGTTTCCATTACCTGATCCCCCTGACTAAGCAAGGCAATTATGCCATCGTGGCTAATGTGGAGAGCATGGACTACGACCCACTGGTGGTCAAACTGAACAAGGACATCTCGGCCATAGAGGAGGCCATGGGGGCTGGCCTGCAGCAGCACAAGTTCCAGTACATCTTTGAAGGTCAGCATGGACCTGGGGTGAAGTATAAACATCTGCGTGAGAAATACCTTTCACCCACCTTTTTAAAGCAGAAGTTCATTTTTGTCAGTCAGATTCACAGAGCTTGTAAAGTATCTGAGTCCAATGTTGTTGACAGAAGACTCCTTATTGGTTCCCAATTTCCCTTCTTTATGTTCTCTTCTGCTTCTTTTTTTTTTTTTTTGCCCCTCTCTCTTTCGATTGTTCTCTGTTGATTTGACAATCATTATTTTCTCTTTGTTTTCTTCCCTCTCACTAGGTCTGGGTCATCTGATCTCCTGTATTCTAATCAATGGGGCCCAGTACTTTAAGAGGATCAGCGAGTCTGGTATCAAGAAGATGTGCAGGAACATCTTTGTCCTCCAACAGAACCTCACCAACATCACCATGTCCAGGGAGGCCGACCTCGACTTCGCCAGGTAGAGTTGTTTTCACAGGGGTGGCCACAGTGCAGTTCTTTGGGTTCACAACAGGAATACACCTCTACCAGAAACCCTTTACTTGTATATGCACTCAGTTTCCACCAGTATGGGTTTATAAAGGCCTATAACCTTGGACTGAAGAAGCTGGCAGAATATTTTTTGTGCAGATAGCTGGTGTCTCTAAGTTGTCATGCCACTTTCTTGCCAATACTGTGAGTGCTGTTTTTCCCTTGAGTTTTGCTGTTGTCATGGTGATAAAGCCTCTGATATCACAGACTCTCCCTTGAAACCCAAAATAATAATAATAATCTTAGCAATAGTAATATTAACACATATTCATGTGTTGGAATCTGTACTACAACTGCTGTCATTTTAATGCCTAAAGGGGATAATGAGTGTAATATTTCTACATATTAAAATCGAAGGAACTGTATTATGAACCCATCAAATCAGAAATGGACAATACTTACTGGCTGATGATCAGTATTTTGGTTTAAATCAGTTGATGTATTGGTCTACACACCTGCACAGACACACACAGACATGCACGATCCTCAAGTTCAGACAGCAACTATGTCAATGCACGAGTCAGACAGATGGTCAAACAGATTGTCAACCACACCGTGCGTCTGTGTGCACACGGTTGTTGGTGTTTATTTCTTATTCATATGTTTATATTTTGTGGGTCTACCTGCTGTTGCCCAGTGCTGTCCAGCCCTGACAGGCATGGGGGAAATCAGCGCTCAGATATCTTTGTGAAAAAGAAGGAGGGAGGGAGCAGGAGGGTAGAAGGAGAGAAGACAGAAAGAGGCGGGTGATTCATAGTATTCATATGATTTATTTTTTTTTTTCTCTTTTAGAAGCTTGTGTCCTTGACAGGAGAGAGCATGTGAGAGGAAGGGTGATGGAAAAGATGGAGAAAGAAGGGCTTAGGGGGAGGAAAACTGAAAAACTAAGTGAAAGAAGTTATAGAAAAGACGTCTTTCAAAGGAAAAGGCATTGAATTGACTTGGAGAAGACAGCATGGGTAGAAGATAGAATACAGCAGTGAGAGATGAAAGCGAGAGAGGTACAGACAGAGAAAGGAAAGAAAAGGAGGAAGATGAAATATAGAAAAAGTATGAGAGGAAAAAAAACGTTATCAGCTTGATTTTCAAATATAACAACTTTGAACGACAAAGTCGTAACAGCTGTCGGTGGCTATGAGTCTCGTTCAAATACTTTCTTGGTCTTGCTTTTTCTCTCTTCCTCACGTTACTCATATTACATTATTTTATAGAAGAATCAAAAGAAGTAGAACACTTTCCCATCTTTTGCTCCTTCTACTTCAGCATCTCAACTATCTGTTGTAACACACCTTTCCTAACCTAACCTAAGTCTTCCTGCGTCTGATATTTGTTGTTGTAAAACCCGCATCTGCCATGTTGTCATGTTGTGTTGTAGGGTTAATTAGCTTCTTTTCACGGGTCTTGGAATCTTCATGAGTGTGCAATATGTTTGAGTGGATGGGTGTCTATGTGCTGTCTGTGTTTGGACATTAATAATATGCCGGCATAGCAAGCCAAGTTTCCCTCCAGTAAAAAAAACAAAGAAGTAAACTGAAATGACCTGAACTCTACTGGATGTAGAGGACCATTGATTAGTATGTTATTTCTACCCTCTGTCAACTTTGATTATGGAGAAATGCCAGTGATGGCTTTTCTGTCTTTTCTCTCTTTCTCCCACTCTCTGATTACAAGGCGTGGGCGGTGTGGAGGTGTTGATTGGGAATTGCAGGGCACATTGTTTACACATTCATGGCTTTTTGGATTGGCCGGCCTCCGGCTCCAAGACACACCAACTTTTGCAAACACACACACACATACACAATCCCACACACACACACGTGTCACGTAGACACATCCCCTGCTCTCACTCATGCACAGACACTTAGCCAAGCCAATCAGCATTTTGAAATCACCATATTTATGTTTAGGACATGAATATTCACAAAGTAACTCAAACCTGCGCGTGGAAGTTACCATACGATATGAGAAAGTATGATGATGGCAGTAAGATAAAATGATGCACTTGTGGCCTACCAAAAAGCTTACCAACAGTTGGTCTTAAAATCTGGGGTTCTAATATATTTGTTCTATTCTATTTTTATTTTTTATTTGACTGGGGTTACAAGAGCTTATTGAATGGAAAATTATATATATATATACACACACATATATAAGATCTATCGTGAAATATCGTGTAAATGTTTCAGACCCAACAAATCATGCTTGTTTAATGAAGTGGTATAGTACCTACAGTTTAAAATGAGATACAAATATAAAGAATTTCTCTTGTGTTTCAAAAAATCTAAGCAACAAACACCCCTGATTGACAGTGAATTATTTAGATATTGAAAGATATCCTCTATATGATGATTGTTGAGAAAACTAATATTGGCCAACCAGATTCAGCCGTGAAAAAGCAGTCTTAAGACGAGGGACTAAAAGCAGAATATTCATCAGTATCTTATTACCACCTCTGGAGAAACAGGAGTGAAATGAGGAGAGGAAGTGTTCACAGTAGGAAGCCTACTTTTGAGAATGGCTGGATGATGCTTGCCTGTGTACCCTTGTACTTTAATGCTCCTGTGCGTGTGTGCATGTTAGTGTGTCTGTGTTTTGGCTGTTTTTCTGCATCTGTGTGCTTGTAAGGGGAAGGGAGAAATGAGAGAGACCTGGACAAGGGCACGGTAATAACCATTGATCTGAGTTAAAACTAAGGAGAGGCCCAGTAACCAGCACTGCAGGACTCATGAAGACACACACACACACTCTCTCTCTCTTTCACACACGCACACACTTATCACTCCTCTCTCTCTTTGGTAGATTGTGAAGAAGAATGGGGAAACAGTGCCACCTTGTGGCTGAATCCATGTTTATATACAGGATAATACGGTGTAAACCTGCAGTATGTCAATTGTTCCGGTTGCACAGGGTGTTAAAACTCAAATGTGTGTGTGTATTAGCATGTGTGTTTGTATGGAAAGGTCCTATGGTGGTCTCTTGTTTCTCAGTCAGAAGTTTGGCAGCGATATCAGCTCGTGGGTCAAGGTCAAACACACACGCACACACACACCTAAACACTGACACACACAGACCATCTGTTCAGAAACAGTTCAGGGGCTCGGACCTATTCTGCAGAACTGTGTCACTGCAATGTCACATCTGTGTTTATTGTGTACGTGTGTGTGTGTATTGACTGCACCCTCAACCTTGTCACTCCATTGATCTCATCTCATTGTCCTGTGTCCACCTCTCTCTCTCTCTCTCTCTGTCTCTCTCTCTTTATGCTGATTTCTGGTTTCTTGACAGAAGCAAAGATGAGATAAAGGCAATGTTGGCGAGTCTTTTATCTTGAAAAGACCAGAAGCAACAATAGTTTTCAAGAAAACACAACAACAAAACTTTCAAAAACTTAGTGTTGCCTGGCAACAGTCCACCTCAGCCTATGGAGAAACTTCTGACTTATTTTGCTTGGCAACAGATTTAGTATCCTTAGAGATCTAAAATAATTAGCTTTCACTGAGATTAGATTTGAAATCTAAGCACATATTGTTTGCTGCACAGCTTGGTTAGCAAGTGGCCTGAAAGTCTAAACTTTATTGGTTTTCTTCCTTTTACCTGTCATCATTCTGCTCTGCACATGTCCTGACGCAAAATTGTAGTTGATGAGTTTTCGTTGATCGGCTAATGGACTAATTGTTTCAGCACTAGTTGTTTCAGATCAGGTGAACTTAGGAACTGACTGGCTTGATGTCATGAAGCTGATGACTTGAATCATCTCTACTGGTTGCCAAAGCATAAGATCATTAGATAACTTGTGCATGACTGCATCGAAATACACGAATGGACTGGTGGATTCAGCCATTATATTAGAATAAGCTTTTAAACTGCAGCACACAAGTAGACAAAGCTTCTGAAAGCACAGGCACTACACACCACAGACATGTTTTGCACAACAATGTGTGCACACAAGAATGCACTACAGCAAAGCTAAATGTAAATAAATGTGTACCTGTTTGCCTGTGTAAATATCTTCTATGTCTGGCGCAGCAGCATTCAGGGTATGTTTTTCCTGACATACACTGAGACACGACAAACTCATAACACACAATCACTAACACAAACACACATACGGTGGAGCTCTGAGCTGCCCGGTGACCCGTGTAGGCAGGTTGCAGGGCTGTCATAACATCCCTAGCTAACTCGCAAGCCCCTTAGCCCGTAGCTTGGCTAAACACCAGTCTGACAGGCTCACTGCAGAGATGCCCCAGAGTTCAGGCCATCGCACCCACCTGTCTGCTGCTGGAAATTACTACAGTTGTACAAGAGACTTGTGTACTATGTATTGTCCCGAAGTGTACCGCCCCAGCCTCTGCGTGTCTCTAAGATCTGGTGTGTGCGCATCGGCAAGTAAACCGTCTTTGGTTTGGTGTGTGTCTAAACCCCAGTGTGTGTGTGTGTTGAGGTGACAGGCTGGTGTGTCTACAGAGAATGTGGTAATAAGTACAGTTGACGGCCGTGTCAGGAGGTAGTGGGTGTCAACAGATAAAACTGTTTGTATTTAGGCCTGGCTTCGGTACACTGTCACTTCGCTCGGCTTCTGTCTCCCTTCCTGTCACCTTGTGTCTCTCTCTTTAGCTCTCTCTGTCCCTTTTTCTTCACTTTTCTCTCCGTCTTCTTTTTTTCTTTGCTATCGTCCAACAACCTGCACAACCTCTGCTGAATTGTTATTCTCTCTCATCCCTTCTTTTTCCAGCCCAGCCCATCCCTTCCTCTGCTCCTGTTTTCTGTGTGTGAATGCGCAAAAGATGCAGTATGATGACTGGTCTTTGCTGATGAAGCCTGTCTATCCATACTGTCTGTGTGTGTGTGTGTGTGTGTGTTTATATGTGCACCTCGCAGCATGATGACGCTGGTCTTTGCTGATGAAGCCAGAGAGAGTGTGTCTATGTGTGTACCTGTATCTGTGTGTGTTTGTTGTGCGTGGCGCAGCATGATGGGACTGGTCTTTGCTGATGAAGCTTCAGTCTCGGTGTCTCTGCAGACCTTTCCTCATTACCAGAGGAGAGCCAATTGCACTGCTTTGGAGGGAGAGAGAGACAGGAGGGGAGGGAGAGATACTTTAGAGAGAGGTTGAAAAGGAAGAAGGATGTATAGACTGAGAATACATCCACACTAAGCAAAATTTTGATAACACCATTTATATGTCAAAATGACATCCACACTAGCATTTTCACTACATTTTTATAAAGATCTTTCAGAGCTAAAGGTATTGCAACTCTAAATTCACAGCAACTTTTCATCACATAAAAAACGAGGCAATATTTACATTAACTACATTTTTACATTATGCTTTCAAACGTATCAAAACGGAAGAATAAATCATCATATTAGAAACCCTTTTAAATTGCAGTTCTGCCACTGTTTTCAGACAACTGAAAAGCATAAAATAGCGATTTCATCGCAGGTCATAAATGCTACCTGTTAACAAGACACTGATATTTTATGATTACAAAGTTGGCTGTCCAAAAAAACATCCAGCTTAATGACAACACCTGTACCATGTGATCAGCTATACTGACATTTAAAATGAGTGATCACATAGAGGGTTAGCGGCAACAGAAAGATTGTTAAGTTTAAAGACTTAACTTTACTGCCACACGGCCCCCAAAAGAATAGTTTTCCTCCTCCACACTTAAATGTGAGGTCAGGGGTGGGGTGTCAGTTTAAAACCATGTTGTTTGGTGTCAGCAGCCCAAACAACAGGGTTTTAAACTGGCCGGTATCTGTTACAGCAGCAACAAGTCTTGGTTCCAGTTGATGGAGAGGTTCATCCACAGACTCTCTGATCCTTTCTCCTCCTCCCCCTCCTTCCTCACCTCATCTCTCCCCCACTAACTAATGTGTTGTTACAAACATGCTGACAGAGGCAGCCTGTAATGGCCTTAATATTGTACACGCTGGAAATGAGGGGAATGAATTGTGCTGATTCGAAGTTGAAGACAAAGAGAAGCTCTTTGTCTTTTTCCTCCCGCTCTCCCTCTTTTACATCCTCACATTCATATCTGTCCGCATCCATGCATCATAAATGCTTAATATTCTTTATATACGGGGAGGGGGGGGCAGCTAATTAAAATTTAATAGAAACCGTAACATAGAGGCATGTTGAGACACACTCACTCACACACACACACACACACTGATTACTAAAGCAGTACTCTTATAGATGGGAAGCAGGTGGAAATTGGTAAAATTAGTGTGTGTGTGTGTGTGTGTGTGTAGAGAGGGTGACGGAGGTTTTGTGGGGGGAAAAAAAGAATGTTGGTTTCATTAACTAGCTGTATCTTTAACAGATAAAAAGGAAGTGTTTGTGTGTGTGTGTGCGTGTGTGTGTTAGCGCGGGTTTGTGTGTGTGTGTGTCACTGGGGGTTCTTTCTTGATGGTGGGGTGCCGAGAGATTTTAATCTTATTAACAGCCCTTACCCTGTTTGGCAAATGGCTTTCCAACTGCTTGGGTAATGAACTGTTTGAAAGTGTTTTCAGCACGTGCTAACATACATCACTCAGACACATAGATAGACACACACACACACACACACACACACACACACACAGTTTACACTTTCTCTTTCTGAACCAGCCCCCTCCCCTTTGTACTGAACAGGGGCCAGATTGCCAGCTGTCCTCACGACTCAGACACGCACACACACACATTAACACACACACCAGCAACCAGCTGACAGTCTAGCACACAGCTTTTCTGTTTTGATGTAAGATGCTACAGAAAGAGACTGCACAGTGGATTTAGTACCCCGTCATCAGTTATAAATGAGCATCAGTAGATCTGCTTTTAACAAATCCTGTGCGGGATCTTTCCTAAATGCATCACTGCCAAGTGAATTATAGTTGCTATTATACTGTAGTTAAGCCCTGTTTTATAGCACTAATTTTCACTTGCCGGCTGCTGCATCAACAGATGGATTCCAAAGTGTTCCAGCAACTTTTACTATTTTATCACACAATTTGTTTTTTGAAACGTCCATACAGAATTTGGTGCCTGTCAAAGTGGTCACAGTCATAATTTCTGTTTTCAGCAGGGGTGTTTGATGTTATTTTCCCACTGTGTGCATAACTTACTAGTCTACCAGAAGGCTTTTCTTAATTGAAACAGGGAGCAGAGCCTAAAAACGTGTCAGTCAGTCAGCCTACACAAATTCAACAACAAGAACTTGGAGATAATTTGTACTGGCAACTGTTACTTTTTTAGCTTTTAAGTGTTCATCCATCATTATTTATACACAATACCCACAGCCTGTCCCAGCTCACACTGGGCGACAGGCGAATGCACCTTGGACAGCACCATTCTATCACAGGACTGACACATACAGACAGACACACACACATTCACAACAACAGGCAGTTTAAACTCTCCAATCAAGCTAACCTGCATGTCTTTGGACCCACGCACCATAGCAAATTACTGTAAAACAACAACAAAAAAAAACTAAACTGTTTACACAAATACTTTACACACATCTACTGCACAGACGTTTGCCATAATTATGCCCCTTTAGAGAGTTAGAATAAATCAGTTTCAGGTAGTCAGGTGCCGTTTCTACTCCTGTTTATTGCTCTGTTCAAAATCAACAGTTTCTTTCCTCGGCTAAGCTATTTCCCATTGAGAGCCGAGGATGGATATTTGAAAGAGGGAAGTCTTCTGCTCAAAGCTTCTTCCCTCAACAAAAGAAAATTGTGTTTTCTTTTTGGTTATATGTGTTTTTCCCATTAGATCATATAACGAGGTGATTTGCCTCAAGCGTGCAGGTAATCGCTGGGTCTAGGGAATGATATGGTAATGCTTTTGAGCTGGTGTTTTACTGTGTTTTGGGGGTAAATTTGCCAACACTGAAACACAAATTGTGCAGATACAAACAGATACCTAACAGAGACACATTCGACGGCACTAACATTTAGACATTTACAGTATCAGCTAGACAGACAAGCACACAAATTTCACAGCACATTTCATCATGAGATAAAACCACAAGTGGGACCCATCTTTTCCCCGCTTTTTTGCCTCTCTTCTGTCTTGTCCCTGGTTAAGGAGTGAACCAAGGTGACCCTCATCAATATTGACAAGCTTTTTCATGAAATGAGCGCAGGGATGGAAAAATGAACAAGACCTTGGAGAGAAATTGAGAGCAGGATGGAGAGTGAGACAGAATGTAAATGCTTCGATGACCAAGGGCATTGCTTGTAAGGGGAAGGCCAAAAAACGGATATTATTCACCTCTATTCTTCACTCATCTCTTCAGTCATCACTCTTTTCCCCTCACTTTGTATCTCTCCATCATGATCTCGTTCATTGTACCCCTCCATTACTCTTTCCTATGGAGTGAAAATAGTCTCAATAATATTTACAAATGTGTATTACATGATCTACAAATGAAAAATAAGATTTGTGTCCAACGATTTGTGCGTAATTTCGGACACTCACAAATGCATGTTCCACCCCACATACAAAAATACCAAGCAATTTGAAAACATGTAAAACAGTTTTACAAATGCACACATCACAACCCACACTCCCACTCTGAAATTAAACACAAATTCACCGAAAGCTCAGATGTCCCAGTTTTCACCAGCACATAAACGCAGCATGCATTCCCAGATCTGTGTGGAGCTGCAGACCGTTAAAATAGTCTCAAAACCCCGCAAGCGAAAGTAACCTGATCAGTGCGTAATAGGCGATCCGTGCACACACATTTAACAATCTGTAAATAAATACAAAAGAATGTCACAAATATTTTTATTTTTTTACATTTGTATGCACAGGAAGCTTTTTGAAAGCGAAAATGATCAG
>LKNJ01000408.1:0-169159 GCA_002120245.1 Maccullochella peelii
GGAGAAGAGGAGTGAGGAGAGGAAGAGAGAGAGGAGAGGGGAGAGAGGAGAAGAGGAGTGAGGAGAGGAAGAGAGAGGGGAGAGAGGAGAAGAGGAGTGAGGAGAGGAGGAGAGAAGAAAAGAGAGGAGAGGAGAGGGGAGGGAGGAGAAGAGGAGTGAGGAGAGGAGGAGAGAAGAAAAGAGAGGAGAGGAGAGGGGAGAGAGAAGAGGAGTGAGGAGAGGAAGAGAGAGAGGAGAGGAGAGAGGAGAAGAGGAGTGAGGAGAGAAAGAGAGAGAGGAGAGGGGAGAGGAGAGGGGAAGAGAGGGGAGGAGAGGAGGAAAGAAGAGAAGAAAAGAGAGGAAAGAAGGAGAGCTGACTGTTCAGCTCGTCGTATTATGCAATAGCTACATGCCCCATGGCTGAGGTATAGACATATATATGAACACACACCTTTTCCATCTCTCTCTCTTTATATATTTCACACGTTGAATTATACAGCAAGAGAAGCAGCAGCATAGTCTCTGCTATAGATTCCCACAATGCCTCAGTAAAAGAGTTAAAAGTCATATTCAAAAGGTGCAATACTGTAAATCTGCTCCAAACAAGCTCACTCAATTACCTGATAAATACTACTCAATTATGCATGCAATCTGTTCATGAAAACCATTATGTGCACACTGAGGGTTTGATCTGCACACTGGCATATGGTGCCCTGGCCTGCAGGATGGTGCATTTGCATGCCTATCCCTGCTTCTTTATGCATATGAGATGAGGAATTTGAATGGCATTACTTGTGGACTCTCCACGTCATTTCTTTCTTCTTTCTTTTTTTTTTAAGTCTGTGAGTCACCCCTGGGTCGTCTGACCTCATGGATCTACCTCTTTCTCTCCCTCTTGCCTTTACTTTCCAAATGTTTCTTCCTCTCTGACCACAGACCTTAACATTAGTCACCCTTATTCACTATACCATTGGGAAAAATGCCTTCAATTCCCTACTTTGGTCCAGGACTGAACAACGGAAAATAAGCAATATCTTCCTCTGACAGCATACAGCAAAGTGTCACTCTGAAACCCCCAAAGGGACCAACAATAAACGAAACATAAAACCCAAACACACAGACAGACACTCTCATGTTACAAAAGATATCGGTCAGTGAAACAGGACTACCCTGCCGCTGGAGAGCAGGGTGACGCACACGAAATTCCTCAGACAGCACAACAAAGTGTAGCCGCCCCTAACCTCTCCTCCCCTCTCAAATGCTTCCTATGTAAACCTATATGCCTCTGCCAGACACTGATATCGCCTAAACGCATATTTCAGCGGGTCAGGGTTTTCCTAAATGCCTCAAAACTGTAACACAACTTGCCGCGGACCTCCTCAAAATGTCAATCCACAAGGATGCTCTCCATCTTTCTCATACATACACCATCATTACCCGAGATCGCACACAGTTCTTCCTGGAGGCTTCTCGGAGCCGAGCCCAGGACACACTGCAATTAGGACTGGTGAGCCCCAGTTCCACTTCTCCCCAGTAGGCTCTGGCCAAAAGCTGGAACCAGAGACAGTACGGCTCCGAAAGGCAGCCGTCCACCCCAGCCAGCCGAGCCCAGGGACATCCTCCAGATGACGCGGAGGGAGAGAGGGAGCAGCAGCCTTCAGCATTCACGTCCACATCCCGCAGGTCTGGGTGATCCTTCAGAGGAACTGGCTTGCAGCCAGGAGGTAGCCCGTTCCTCTGGGCCAGCATGGCATAGCCAAGTCTGAGGTGGTAAGACCAAATGGCAGAATAAATTAAAACTATCCTCAAAAGGGATCCGGTTTCTGTGTCCTTTGGTTCCTCTTTTCTTCTAGATAGCCTACTCCAAGTTTCTAGTTGAGTCCATTTTGCACCTTCTTTCTCCCTCGGTCCACCTTTAACTATCTATTCTGGTTGCAGTTTGGAGAAACAGGGCTGATCCTCTGGGCGTCCCACAGACACATGATGTTTCCACTCAGCCGAGAGGAGAGCACAGCGGCTGAGTGCACTGCAGAGAGCCCAGGCCGACTGACTCACGCACCCACCCACTCACCACACAAAACTCTCTCTGAAGTATGCACACACACATCAGGCGGCCCGAAGTGACTTCTCTCTCTCTCCCTCCCTCCCTCTCCCTCGCTCTCTCTCTCTCTAAAACTTTTAGGTGTTGTGCGCTCGCCAACAGACTCACGTGTCGTGGCTGATCAATAAATCATGAGAACAAATGAAAGGGGAAGACGAGGCGCACACACAAGTCAAAGTTAAGTTAAATAGGAGGAAAAGTTTTAGGTAGGTAGCACGCGCAGCACAAAAGTTGCTCGTTGAAACGAGACAGGAATAACTTGGATTGTTTTCACGGCCAGTGGAGGAAGTCAAGTGGGGCTAATACAGATAAGGAAGCATATGGGTTCTGTGAAATCTATTAGGCACAAAAATGTACAGCCAATCCACCCACCTCTGCATGCCTGCAGCTCATCTGGCAACTACAAAGACCTAATGTCTGGGTGGCAGGCTTGGTGGTCACAGAGACTACCAGGAGTTGCATAAACACACAGTAACCCCTGTATACCTCTTATTTGTTTATTTATTTAACAGGGATTCTACAGATAAACATGGTTACATAAGGATAAGCAATGCAACAGATGTAATGTATATAGGGCGTCTAGTTAAAGCTAATTTGCAGCCCCGGCCCTGGTTAGGCTTTTAACCAAGTTTTGGTGTACAGTCTAGCTTAAGTAACTGTTGTCCAATGTAGCAAAGACATGCCAGATAAAGAGACAGAGACAGGAATAAAGTTGATAAAGTGTCAGGTTTTCAGAGGGACCATTTCTTCCTTTGTGTGCCAGGTGATTGGTAATATAACAAAGTGTAACATAGTGCATGCTGTAGAATGAAAATAGTCTTAAGCAGGGTTTGGTGCTATACTACACAAGCATATGATAGAGATTTGTAAACCAGTAAAGAGTTTGCTATAAAATTTATACCGAGGAATCCATCCGTTTAACTTGACATTTTGACAAGTCTGTCTTAAACACATACTCACATGCCCATAGATACATTGGAAGAACTGTTGGGACTCTTAAAGTGTCCCTCCTGTCCATACAGGCTGCAAAAAGATCCCTTTCTGAATAATAATTTCAGTGTAAGTGACGGGGTTAAAAAAATCCTGTCTTCATTTTGAAGTTCAGCTGAAGCTAATGAGCATAACCTCTCATTAAGTGAATATTGGATTAATAGGATTTTTATACCAATGTGATGAAGTACCTTGATTTTTCAGGTATTTTATTCACTAGATTAGCAAAAAACAGACATTTCAATCTGATTTTCATAAAGTTTACTATATATTGCAATTACAATATACAATAGCAACTACTGAAAAATTTGATCTATATTGCTCACACCTACTCTTAAAGTCCCAACACACCTACAGTCCACCCACACAGGTGCATCTTCTCAAGATGTCTTGATTAGACTGCTTGATTGACAGCTGCCTCACTAGTTTTGTTGCATCCGCTAGGGCTGAACAATTTACGCCATTATCATTATTAGTTCACAGAGTTTGGTTGACATCACTTATTTCCCATCATAGCTCCACCCAACTTCAACCTGACTTGATGTCTAATCAGTAAGAGTGATTGTAAACACCTGTAAAGTTACGAAATTTGGACCAAATTCATCCCTTGTTAAACTCAATTTGAGGTTTCATGTGTCACTAAGGATTATCTGACTTCACCAACAAGTTTGTGGACGTTATTTTACAACAAAGATCTGTCACAAACTAGCTCAAACTGCAGATGCAGGAACACATTTGGAGAACTGTCTCAAACGCAAAGATTACATGTTCAATCCCTAAATCTGTCCCATAAAGGCTAAAATCACCTTGACCATGAGCATGCTCTGAATTAGAGGCTAAGCAAACATGTAAATCTAAACTCCACCACCTGCAACCACCTATTCTCCCTCCACACTTGCCTTGCAGTATTACGTAAGAGGCCAGCCATGCAACAAGGGAATACCTCCTCAGTCCTTTGAGGTAAACAAACTCCACAGAGGCTTGGCAACTGCCTTTATTTTAGCAGCAGTGAGATGGTGGGGAGCAGGATGGACTCCACCCTGATACCTTTTAGTGTATCTCTCCGGTAGAGAGCAGGGCCAAAACATCAATTTAATATTTAATCATATTTTCATGTCAGGGCTCTCTAGAGCTTCTGTGCTGCTCCAACAGCAAATGTTGAATAAGTCTGTGTAGCGTTAAATAAGGACAATGGGTCCATCTTTAGTCTCCAGGGTAAATTATTAGTTGGACAGACTGCACCTTCATCGGCCATTTACTGTATTTAACAGCTAATGCACGTCCATCAACAGCCGGCGTGGTTTATGAAGTCACGTCTGCTAAATGGCGAAAACGTAAATACCAGTCTATTTTGATGTTGGAGGAATATTTGCCATCCGACCGAGACAGCGACGACCATGAAAACAACATCAGGAACCCAGTCGTGGAATGTTCCCTCTCAGCGTTTTGTTATGAGCATCTTGTTACCACATTCACTCAGCTCAATATAGCATGTGGTATTCTGTATGGAAAAGACGGCAGAAATAGAAGTCGCCAAACACTTGACTTGTGGAAGCCAAAACAAGGATTAAGTCTCACAAGAGTGGTTATATATGAGACCTGTACAGTTTGTACAGCATATACGTGAATTTGTGAAAATATGTGTTGTTTCCATTTTTACAAAGCATTACAAGCCCACATTACCATTAGAGGTACAATCTCCAGCCAAACAATACTTCTTACCTCCACTAATACATTTCAGACCATCATAGGGTTTCAGACCACATCATATATGTCTCTAAATTCCTATAAATCTAAAACACATGATAAGAAAAAAGATCCCTGAAAAGGAATTCCTGCTGGCTAAGAAGTGGATTTGGTGCCATGCAGACTCGAAAACTAGACATGCCGCCTAGAAATATTATGCTGTTGTCGCGGCAACAAACCAGACCACAACAATGTCGGCCACTGACTGACTGGACTGGGGTGTCTCCGTGGGCGCTCGTGTGATTTCATGGTTTGTGTGCGTCCCTGTGTGTGTGTTTATGTATAGATCAATGGGTCTAAGGATGTCCATCGAGGTGATCTGAGGCTTGAAACTGGCCATCCATCTCACTCCCTAATGACACACATTATTAGAGTATAAGGATGGACATGTCTGCTACATCTCGATGTGCAACTACAGAGCAAAAAGTGAAAGGAAGGATGTATGTGTGTGTCCTGGATTTAGCTGTGTGTTTGTTTTACTAGCGGAGAAACTGGACCATGTTTTGATGTCTGGGCAGAATTGACACAGCTTTAAGGATAATTCAGGTCATCTCAGGTATTGTAGTAGCAGAGTAAAGTAAGCAAAAGAGTCATGTTCTAGCATATTACAGTAAACAATGCGAGGACTTAGTTTACAGAGATGTCAAGTCCATATTCATTACCTGTCCTGAACACAAAAGAAACATCAAGAAAATGAGAAATATACTGTACAAGACGGTGTACCCTTGATGCTTTTACGTTATCATGTAGGACTGCAACTAACAACTATTTACGCTTAGTCACCTCATACGTCTTAGGCAGATCGTATAGCTATCCAATCTCAGAAAACAGAAGTGTAAATGCATCCAAGAAGCCTTCTGAAAGGATTGAAATCCAGCTGTCTCTAGCCAGATGTTGAAAAGGTGTAAATGCATCCACCTCTCCAAGATGCCAATGTAGTCTTTTCTCCTACATCACTGAGCGCTCTGTGGAAATAGCTACTTACAATGTCTGTCCCATCGTATCCCATTCTTATAATAAATCCATGGTTTGCCCCTGTGATAAAGGCAGCTGGAGTTACACAGAAATTAGCCATTGCCAAAGCATCTTTTCTCCCCATCTCAAGTGACTCAGCTTCAGCAATTTCAACACATGCAGCCATAAAGAAGTGTTTATCTGATCCCTGATTAGAACGACAATTGAATGATATACTGTATGTGGGTGGGAGAATGCCGTGAATGCGAGCCAGTGAAGGCGCTAAAACTTCTGTCTCGCTCGTAGTCTATAAATCCGATTCATCTGTTTTTGCTAACTGTTTATTGTTGGGTTTTTTTAGCTAAACTGCTAAAGTGCAGAAGTTATTCTTCTTCTGGCGTTTTTGGCAGTTACCAAACAGTGTGTGTAAACAAAAAGGTATTAAACTGCATGTGGATTTTTTCCTCAATACGAGACACTTGAAATGACAAGTGTAAATGGGGCCTATTTTCCACTATTGATTAATCTGTTGTTTAAATGAGTTGATTGATTGTTAAAAAGTCAGACAATAAGGAAAAACACCCTACACAATTTCTGACTGTCCAACAGTGCAAAACCCAAATGTATTCACTTTACTTTGATATAAAACAGAGAAAAGCAGCAACAGGTTAATGGGATGATGGCCATGTTCAAACACCCAATAAACTGGCCACAGCTCTTTAACACCAGCTAGGAAAATGCTTTGAAGAAATTTAGGAGATCTCACAGAGGCGTAAATTGTAAGCAACACTGTCCATGACAGAAAAGCAACAACAACAAATAATACCAGCGTACGCCGGCTAATAACATCAACGTGAGCATGGCCAGAGACGTCCTGTGACATTCTACCAGCGGGTGTGAAGGGTGGAGGGTTTACGGATGTATGTGTTGTAACATATAGAGGTCTGCACTGTTGCCACTCGCGGCTCGACCCAACACAGTGCAATTTGGTCTTGGGAGTCCCCCTGCTGATAATTCTGCAAATGGCCTTGTGGCTTCACACAACATTGCATGCAGGGCCAAAGACAACATCCACACTGTGGCTGTGGTGAAATAAAGACAAGGATGGAGAAATTGACTGTTTAGAGACAGTCAATTTCTCTTTGTGGGGTTTTTTAAGACCACTCAACACCAGGTCAGTCAAGTCCAGTTTGTACATTGGGAAAAAGCTAAAGAAGCAAAACTGCTTGGAGGAAAAGTTGCTGTTCTGTCTTTTACATTTACAGTGAAAGCAGTACGCCAACACTTGCAGTAGAGTTGTGTTCCCTGAGATGTGAAACTCATTTCAGATGTTTACATTTCTGCAGAACACAATACAATGAAAACCAGGTTGTTTCATGATGCCATTTAATTTTAATCCACTCAAAATCTTGGAGTCTAGGATTTATTAGATGATTATCTGCAGCTCTGATTTGTGTAACAAAGGGGGAAAAAAAGGCCTGTGGTCCGTAAGCAGCTGACAGGTTCTCTGGATGGGGATTAAATACACAATGCACCGACAGGGCTCTAAAAACTACAATAAGTAATTTTGAAGTCTCCACTTGGTGCCCGTGTGTGACCAACTTTATGTATCTGCGGCTGTGAGTGTGTGTGTCGGTGTGTGGTACGGAGAGCGAGAAGAAAAGAGAAAGTCTTGCAGGAGGATTAGGCTCGATTCGGGGTGGCTTTTCAGGACTCCTGGCGGGTGTAAGATCTAATCTGGACATGCTGCATCTGGGCTCCGCGAGGTATGGCTTACTGTAACAAAGGACTGGCTAATGAGGGCCAGGGAACAGACTGCTCCCATTATGCACCCACACCACTGCACACCCATAAAGCCTGTCTTCATATGGCCCTCAGGGGGTACTGAGGGGTATGAACCCAACAATGGACTACCCAGGGGAGGTAGCAGGCTGCCCATCGCTGATCAGGCAGATACTTGGAGCAGACTGATCTGGTTTGTGGCTCAGATAAGTACCTAAATCTGAGTTTAGGAGGCAATAGATGAGTCAGGTACTTCATATGAGGGCCTATAATATAATTTTACTGCATCCTCATCTGCCAATACCACTAGGAGGAGGGGAGGGTGTTCAGGGTGTACACATACAAAGCCAGACTTTCTTTCCTGGAGGGCAGGGAAGAAACTGAGACAGTAAAGGAAAAAGAAAGTGAGTGAGAGAAGCTGTTTGCAGTTGGGAATATTGTAAACAGGCTGCTTAAAGCAATGAAAGAAATATAAGATCAGGAAATAATTAATCAATTAGCCCTTTGACAGAACATTAAAGTGCCTATAAATTATATTTTTATAATAACAATGTATCGAATGACAATGTAAAACAATGTGAAAGGGGTTGCTCATAGTGATGAACCCACATAGAGAGTTATCACCTGAATCTGCAGCTCCCCTCGGCTTTACGGAGCTTTATAGTGAGTTTCAGCTCATTGTTTAGCTGTTCAGCCCACAACTTTACTGTTTTGGTTCACTCTCAGCGCTCTCATAGTGACCTTTTGGCCACAAAAGACAGCTGTTTTCAGTGAAAAAGCTCTAAAAGCCCACTGTACACTACCTGCTCAGCACCAAGCGTTAGACAGACACAGTTAGTGACTAGCTGGTGAACATAGTGGAGCATTTAGCAGCTAAAGAGCCAGATGTTTCCCTCAGGAGTCGGTAGAGACCAAAAAGAGAGTGAATACTGGACTTACATTTGCCGAATGGACAGAAACACAGCTTCAAACGAATGATAAAGTTGCTCTGTAACTGCTGGATGTGCAAAAACAAGCAACTGTTTGCTAACAAGTTTGATATATCAACTTAGAAGGTGATATGTCAGTGTTGTGCTTGCAACTTGTTTCCGCTGCCCCCAAGTGGCAAAAAGAACAAGTTTTTGCAAATGTGAGGATTTGCTGCGTTTCTCTACTCTATATCATTGTAAATTTAATATCTTTAGCTGTTTGACTGTTGTACAAAATAATGACTATAAAAGGTGTCACCTTGGGCTCTTGTGATCTGCATTTTTCACAATTTTTTGACACAAGCAAGCAATTTGAATGAGTCACCTCCAGTCACCTTGGGCTCTGGGAAATCATGATCGCTATTTTTCACTATTTTCTAAAATTCTATTGTCTAAATGATTAATCAAGAAAATAATCAGCAGATTAATGAATAATAAAAATAATAATTTGTTGCCGCCCCACTTTCATGTTCTGTTGATGTTGATGTTATCCTGCTTTTAACATGCAGTAGTACTGCAGAAAACAGGTATTGTTTCAAGGAGGAACTTATGTTTGCCCTATGTAACAAAAGAAAAGACAAAAGACAACAAATGTCAGAGCTACCATTAAAAGTCCCCAAGATTAAAATCCACTAACAATACAATGACTGCCTTTTCTCATGCATGCTGTTGCAGTGAGGGTGAAGTTGGCACCAGTTTCCCTTTCATTTTAAGAAGTATCCAACTCAAACATAAGTCATGACGCAACAACTCCAAAAGCTACCAGTTTGACTCCCTGTGAGTCATGCCCACGACATATTTATGAGCCAGTGTATCAACTTCTCTTCCGCTGGCAAAAACAACTATCAAAATTCACAGTTTGCTATGGAGACCATCTGTGTAGAGCAGAGAAGAAACACAAGACAGCACCAAGCTTCCAGAAGAAAAAATACAGGGGATTTCCTTCAAGACTGAGCACTGTGGCTTGGACACTCACCCAAAAACTAACAGGGAAGACAAAAGCCCAGAGCCCATGGGGGAGCCCACATGAGCTTGGCGTATTAGCGAGCTCCCCAGTGAAGGAGCACTGCTTGATCTGGACAATTGTCTCCAGAGGTCCCTTGACACTTCCAGACAAATGCCTCTGCCAATCAAGCATTCAGTAGCCTGCTCATTCACTCCTCAGCAGCTGCTCTCAGACAGCGAAAAAAGGAGCAAATACGTTTCTGATGACAGCCGTACCCCACCCCATCTCAAACACCTCTTGTATTAAAAAAAAAAAGCCCTCTCTCTGCCGATGTTTAATTATTGTGTCTCTCCTCATCGCTCAGGCAGTTTCCCTCAGGGAGATGCCACATGGTTAAGGAGAGGTGAGACGAGAAAGAGCCTCAGATCATCAGAAAGCGCTAATGAAGACACAGTTATACTCCTGTCAAACTGACACAATGATGAGAGACGAGCTGAGGTCAATATCAGTGGGTCAACGTGCATCATCTGACCTGGCTTCCAAACCCTGATCCATGCAGTGCAGGTCTAACACTGCTTGGCTTATGGACGAAGGAGTGAACGAGCATTTTTGATGACTATATGATTATTACACTGTTACTATGGTAGCTTAGGTTTATCGAAATATTCAGGATAACAGTTGGGCACCAGACGGGAGAACAGCCATAATGATGAAACTGTTTTTACTTTTAAATATATGGAAATAAGTCATCTGCAAACACACCATCATTACAAAATAACACATAGAATAACATCTGACATTTTATAGACTAAACGATTAAAAGAGTACTCCACCGATTTAGCATTGCACTCCTTTAACTTAGTCGGACCCACATGGAGAGACAACAAGCATCCAAATCATACCAGCAGAACCAGAGATATCGTCTTTTTTATTCCATGCATCCCTCTTCCTTGTCAAAATCTGGCACCTACATTACCCACAACGCAACCTGACCACCGACAGTTCAGTCGGAGATTCGAGTGTGTTATGCTAGTAGCAGCTAATGCAGCCTTGAGCCGCTAGCCTCAAGCAGAGATGAGGAGCGAGCTACACAGGTCTAGTTAGCTCACTTCTTTCTAACTCCACACCCCCAGATTTATTTTCATTTTTAAACTTGTTGTCTTCAGCCCCAACCGACACTGACTCAAGTGACCTAATTTATCAGACTTTGCACAGCTCCCTCTGGAGCCACAAAACGCTTTACACAACTTGACTTTGATGTGTAAAATCGATGAGTTGCACTTTAATTAATTAATCTGAAAAATAAACAACAGACTAATTAAAAATAAAAATATTTGTAATAGCTGCAGTCCTAATAACTAAACCCTATAGACATAGTGACTGACAATATTCTGCTCTTCTAAATCTTGGAGATTCCTGAATCATGTAAAGTGTATGCTGTTGAAATCATTTTTTTATTAGGAGCTTAAATGAGCAAAAAAAGTAAAAAAAAACAAAACTCCTATTTCATCCACACTGTCAGCTGTGTGCTATTTCCAATGAAAGCACTGCAGCAACCACTTCTAATAAAATGAAACCTGACAACTATAATTATACCAGGCCTGGTCCAGCAGTGGTCTGAGCTGCAGTAGCAGGTGTTGCGTGAGTTACCAGGAATTAACCTGCGAGAGCAGTCTTTATGAATGGGTAAGGTTTAACACGTCAGACACCGGGCTTATGCGTTAAAGTGATTCTAGACGGTCGGCTTAAAAAACCCTATGTAAAGCAGGATTCACCCTACATAAGACACCACTATTCCATCCAGAACCCACCCAACACCATTAACCGCCCATGTCTGGAAACTCCACAGACATCATAAATCACACACTGAGACATACGCAGACAACCAGCCGATTCAAGACGCTGGCTACTAAAAGGCGAGAATAGGACATATGCTGTCCGCCCTGAATGTAAACTAAGTCACTCCGGCTTTCCAGCCGTCTGAAAGGCTCCTTTAAGAAACTGTGACACTGCCGTTAGCCAACGTGTGCGCTTCATAAAGAGCCCATATAGCAGCAGTGTAAGTTGATCTTGGAATTCCTTTGGCTCAGGTTTGAGGTTGGACTGCTATAGAGGGAGGCTAAAGGGTGGAGGGTCCACTCATTCCAGACGCGTGCCTGACGTATGCATAATTACGGTTGCATAATGAGTGACAACACACATAGAGGGAGAACAGTGCTCACCCAGATGCATGAACATAGCTCTGTGGTGCTCAGCATAATGAAGCCTCATTCATTAAGGTGTTTATCCATTAAAAAGGGGATAAAATAATCCGGATTGTCTCTCCGGCTTAATGGCTGGAGCAGGCATTTATGTAATTAATGCAAACAGAGCTGTATGGTGAAAAGTAAACCAGGCTGGTTTAATGCATTGACCAGTACATGAGTGCAATCATAATATGACAGTAAGCGGAAGCTAACATTGAGTAGGGTCCTCTACTGTGATTACATGCTTTTAAAACTGGATTAATGCTCGGATGAGATTACACTGATTCTGTGAGACTGTTTTACATGTGAGAATATCACATGCAAAATATGCACTTTAAATTTAATCTACAAGGTTTAGCTTGGCACCAAAGCATAATTTAGATAATACAAAATACAATGTAATACCATCCAGAAATGATTCAACTAATAGGGGTGGGAATCTTTGGGACTCTCACGATTTGATTCAGTTTACAATCTTATAGATGCAATAACCTAAATAATTTAAACCATTTTTAACATTTTATACAGTAAGCAATTATTCAATTCATTGAAAATTTGTCTAGATAAACCAATTGGAAAAATAATCCTCATCAGACCAACAGTACAGACATGCAAAAGCTAGTGCAGAGAAGTGCGCAAACAACTTTGACTGCATCCACCCAGGAAATACCGAACATGTCATCTCTTGCATCCTGCGCGGCTATTCTGGTCGACTGGTGAAATATTCACAACTGCCATTTAAAATTCATAAGCAACTGGATAGATGCTGCCAAACTCTAAAAATAGTCTTTACAGCATAATGGAATATGAAATATTCATCTTGATATGAACTCCTTTGCCATGTCTGGCCATCTCGTGTTTACTCTCACGTGCAGCGGCTGTAGCATGTGTTCCTGCCACAGTACGCTGCTGAACACTGCAGCCAAAACAGCAGCTGCCATTCTCTTGATTGTAATTATTACTGTAGAAACTCATCCCACATGATGAAGGACGGGTCTGCATACAAGTCTCACCACTTAATGTGACTTTTTCATGTTTTCTCTAGTGCTAAAACGAGTTGGTCAGTCAACTGACAGAAAATTTATCAAAAACTGCTTTGATACTCGATGTTCGTGCAATATATTAACTAAAAATGCCAATAATTTGCTTGTTCCAGCTTCTGAAGTGTGAGGATTTGCTGCATTTCTATGTTTTATATGATTATAAATTGAATATATTTGGGTTTTTGACTCTTGGTCGAACAGAACTAACAATTTGAAGGCGTCACTTTTGGTTCTGGGAGATTGTGATCGGCATTTTTGACTGTTTTCTGACCCTCCGTTTGTCTTAAAGACACCACTGGGTTTTGCTGCTCTAGCTTTTATGGATATGCTGCTTATATTCTGTTCACTTAAAGGTAAACATTCATACATACTTACTAAGAGACATTTTAATTCAGCAATACTAATGCCATTGCGTTCTTGTAAAGGCATTCAGTGGACTGTAACAGATTTGGTATGGGACAGATCTGGTATTAGTTATGAAGAGAGGCGCTCTGCACTGGAGCCAACACTGATGAGGGCTGTGGGACACGCCCTTTAAACAACACACACACACACACACACACACACACACAGCCCCGGGCTGACCAAGAGCTGTAAATTACACCGCTATTATGATCCAGCAAGAGAGGAGTGTGAGGGAGAATGTGGAGAGAGAGAAAATGAGAGAAACAGACAGAAAAAGAGAGAGGAAGAGTTCAAGAAAATGTGGACTCTGAGTCAGTGTGGATGTCCGTAGTGTCTGACAGAGGAATGATGGCCCTTGGAGAATACCGTGGTGCTTTCCTCTGTGTACACATGGCCTGAGTTGGAGCACATACAGTACTGTATATCTGCCCTCCCCTCCTCCTCTCTCCACTTCCTTTTCATCCTTCACTTTCCTGCCAATGGGTGTGTCTTCTGAACTCCCCCCCTTTTGCTGGCGCCCTTCGCTGCACTTCATCAGACCTCCGAGTTTTGCCGCAGCGGCTTCATCAATTAAGACGCTGACATGCGCACCCAGAAACTCACTTAGTGACATCATGTAGCATCTCATCAAATGAACCACGGTGGTGTTTGGATGTAAACACTCTGCAAACCCACAGACCCACAGTAGTATGGTTAAGATCCAGTTTAGCAGATAAGCTAAAGTTACACTTAAGAAAATTAAAAAAAAAACTGTAGAGCCGAAACAATCAGTCACTTCATTTACTACTCAGTACTAATCGGTAGTTGCAGCTCTACTTATCAGCTGTAATGTGGCAAGTAGAAAAACTAAATTGTCACAACCTAAGAAAAACCAACAAGATTCCCAGGACAGGATCACACAGTTTAATTTTGGCTTTATGGAAAAACATTGATTGACGTGTCAGCCAGCTGCTTGCGTGTTGCTGCAGGGAAAGGCGTTCCTTCTGACTTAATTTGCCAGCATCTCAGAGAAGATGCAGGTCTGATTTATGAAATAAGTAATAAGTAATTCTGTGGATCAGCACAACTGTAATCAGAGAGGTTTTTTTCTGTCTAATGTAAGCTGGTACTTGTCACTGAAGTCAGTGCAGGCGGTGGGGCTGGAGCCTGGCGTTACAGGACTGGTCTTATAGGTGTGGGAACAAAGATGGGGATAATAACTTAATAAATAAGAAGCTGGGAACACAGACAGGAATTGAGCAGAAATTGGACGCAGGAGAAGCAGTGAGTGAGATAAGGCCATGGATTCAGGGTGAAATAAGAGAATACAGATAATCTAAGAGCCCCAAGAGATGATGGACTCAGTTGAAAAATGGTTTGGACGGTGCGTAGCTGTTGCTAACATCAGCCAGGACTGCCGTTTAGGGTGGGGTTCAAGAGAGTTCATGTGACCTGCTGCAGACAGACAGACATGGGATTTACACAGGGCGGGGCAGGTGTGACCGAACAGTAATGCCCTGTATTAGCTGAGAAGAGAAGAATGTCGTCTTTCAGCTGTGCGCTAACGTCACCTGGTGGAGAATAGTTCTTGGGCTGCATGCTGTTTGATGTCTGTCTGCGTGTTTATAAGTAGCCAGGCACATGTGATGTATTGACAGACATCTTGAGTGAAAAGCCCGTCTCGTTTCATTCAAAAGAGCCCATCACACAAATATCAAATTGGATCAAAGCATTCTTTCAGTGCTGACTGTTTATCCAAGCAGCATCTCCTTTAACGGCTGACATCAGAGGCTCTTTACAGCTACAACAGTCCCTGCTTTTCTTAAGCCTGCTCTCTGTGCGTCTGTCCAACAAAACCCAGTTATGTAATGAGGACCTGGGCCAGATGAGCTGAAGAAAAGGCTATTTAGCTCTCCACCTCTCTCCCCGCAGCGTGAAGCAGCTCAGCCATTATTCACTGGAATGTTTTCCTCCCATGTTTGTCCGTGGGGGCTGAGACCCCGAAGCCGCAGGGCTGACGAATCAGTGCTCTGTGTGACAGTGTGCTTTGTCTGTCTGTATTTTCTTAATCTAGGGTAAATGAGTCCAAGTTGACTGATGAGTAACCCTTTCAAGGAAACACTTAATAATAAGAGTTCTTAAGTGTTCTTTACTGATCATTTTTCCCATCACACACACCCTTCACTTAACCGCTCAAGAGTAAAAAAAAAATAAAAAAATAAAAACCAAAGATAATTGATGCATCAAGGGTACATCTTGTCTTGCTTGTCATTAGAGGGCAGTCAGGGCTATCAATCAGTTTTGATACGGTCACCAACACAAAACCCCACAAAAATGACAGTTTACCATCATACATACAAAAAAAACAAAGGGAAAAAAGCAGAAACCACATCTTAAGTTGAGTTCTTGCAATCATCAACAAGTCCATGCATCCTTAAACATGACACTTAACTCTTACTTACTACGTCACTGTCAGTAATTTTGGTTTACCTCAACAGCTAAACACCAAGAGTGTAACTGTAACGGACCAATGGATGACATTCAAAAACATTGTGCTCTGTATGATTTGCAAAGCGTGTAAGCTTAAGTGTATGTAAGTGTTAAAATCTTCTTCTCACTCAACCAGCCCAGACTGTTACTCAGCTGGGGGCAATTACATCAGGTCGGTGTCTGACATCAAGGGCAGCCAAAAATTACACAGCCGTAAAATGGGAGGACTTCAGCTCCTTTGTGACTATTGGTTGAAAGCATACCCTGTGTTCCTAATGGACAAGACTCCCAGCAGCTTAACTGGCTGGTTTACTAAATTTGTTAGATTATAGATTGTAGATAACACTTCTTGTATTTTGTTATAGACAGAGAGCAGAATGATCAGAACTAAGCTTATGACATTTTACAGCAGAAGATGTCCTTTAATTAACCACGTCTACACCACATGGCTGGTCATTTGCATAAAGTTTATCAACTTTCTCCCGTCGCCGAGTCACTGACCAGTCTCCCCACCGGTCGTTTTTTGTCATGCTTCATCTCCCAGAAGTAATCTGAAACGAATGAGTACTTATTCCTTTGTATTCTGTTGTCATGCTGGTGTGAATGCATGGTTTGGATACATTTGAGACAGAAATTACTTGAGGGTTAATGTGCAAAAAGGGTTAAATATGAACAATGTATGAGGCAGTGTCAACCAATTACATAGACACGTGACAGGAAAGCAGGTGGAGGTGAACACAGTCACTTCCTGCAAGTGTCAACAGAGAGGGAAACACCGTGCACTGCCATGTCCTCTCACAAGGATGTGTGGCATATTGATCACACCTGTCTAGTTTGGGAAGTTTGGGGCTTCCGATATTTTCACCAAGTTGTCATTATCAATAGATCAGACCAAACACAATGTCGAAAACAACACTGACATGCCATTTAAAGGAGACTGGAGGACAAGATAAAACACTTCCTGCTGACATGAGACACAATCCGAGAAGCTTTACAAATCAATTTCAAGGAGACAGATAAAAGTTAAAAAGCCATAGCAGGAAAGCAAATATGTCCACTCATTGTTAATTTTGTTTTCTCCCAGTTGAAATTACATCAGTTGGCAAACTGTTTGGTACTCCAAAAGGTCCCTGTTGCTTTTAATGTACAATCAGGGCAGTGTTAAACATAAGACAGTCCTCATGAGTGTGGTGCACCTTTAAGACCACCAGCTAAAGCCCATTACATACACTGCTGTACTGTATCCAAAGAGAGAGACACTTAGTATTTTGTGAGAATTATTATCTCCGCAGTGCTGGAAACAAAAATGTCTTATTATCAACATCCAACAATACTTTAAACCATTGCAGGCACCAAAGTGAGATATTTAAATTCTCTATGGCTATTAATTATAGCCATAATTATGTTACTTTACTTTATTGTCCCTTGAAGGATAAACTCGCCTTGCAGCAACCATTAAAAATAAAACCAAAAAGACCACATGCAGTACATTCCATACAATGCTTAATATATACAAATAAACACAATCTGTCCCCTAAAAAACAACTACTAACAAACAAACAGAAAACCTGGAGACACAAAGCCAACACTTTAAATTACTCTTAAAAAGAATATGAAATAACTGTTTCTAACAATACAGAATTATCACATGCACTAGTTGAACAAAAGTTGTCCAGAACTGTGACTCAGCAGTGATTGTTTGCGCTGGGATGTGGCACGTGCGAGCTTAAGTGTTACTGTAAGAGGCAAAGAGAAAGGGCTGCTGGTGGTTCTGCAAGCCCAGATTGAGGGCCAGATGGCTGCATCGGCAAACTCAACTGACTGCCACTTGCTCATGTGGGTGGGAGGAGGGACAGGAGTGTGTGTGTGTGTGTGTGTGTGTGTGTGTGTGTGTGTCATGTAGGAGAAGAAGTCAGCGATGATGTTGGTGGGGCTGAGGTAGAGCAACTGATTAAGCATTAAATCTGTTTATAATCTGTTGGCGGGAGAGTGGATGATTTCTACTGGGGACAGAAAGGACTCCTGCATGGCACCCACACATATTAATGCTAACAAGACAACAGAGTTGGGAAACACTGACATGCATCTGTGCGCACGCACACACACACACACACATACACACACAGAGAGACACACTCTGAGCGTTCATTCAGGCAAGTAAAATGGAATTAGGTTTCAAGGTTAGGGCTAAAGGTGAAGGGTTACGTGTGAGTAACGCCAGACAAGACACTTCGCCTTAATGGAGACTTGGACAGATGAAGCCACAGCCTCTTTATGTAATGCTGCACTGACTCCGACCAGGTGGGTGGGTGTCTAACTGTCTGCGAGTCTGCAGGCTCAGCAAACACCCATTTTATTTCAGAAACCTGCGGTATTTCTGCTACTACTGCATTCATAAATCTGTTACTCACTCAAACTACAAATGTGTTTTTTTTATATTATTATTATGGCTTTCAATGACTTTGAAGATTAGTCAGGTCCATTCTGAACATCAAACAGACAAGACTTTTTTTTCTTTCTAGCTATAAATGTATCCTCCTATAAAAAGTAGTATTAAATCACAGTAAAGAGCTCCCTGCCTTTAACCTGCTTGACTCCCAAACCAAGGAAAAGGCAAAGATAGTAGAGAAGAAAAGTAGTTGGAGCCATCAAACAAGTTGCTCATCTCCTATCAATAGTCTTTTCAGTGGCTATCAACCTACCAAGTGGCACCAGTAAGAGGGCTGGGGATTGTTGACAGGGCAACAAGTCATGATTAAATGGCTAGCAAGGAGAAAGTGTAAGGAGACGCAGAAAGATAGCAGCAGGGTGTTGGGTAAATCCAGAGCTTGTTAGTTAAGCACAAATCGGCTATGGGGACATACAGTCATACAGTAACAGATAACTAACAGATAAGCAACCGTCAAGGGATGACCAGTGTCTACCCTACAGGTACAACCACTCTAATCCTTTTAGGAGAGCTGAGATCAGCTGCTAAACTGAGCAAACCTTACTCAGTCAATCCCATTGACAGGAATGTTCCACTATCGTGTCAGGAATAGTGGCAGAAGTCACTCTATGTCCCTGCTCTGCCGCGTGAGGCTTTCACTGCAGTGAACTGGCTGCAAAACCTAATGTCGTTGATAAGTTTGCAACCAAAAGGCAACAAGTCCTCCAGATTCAACAACAAAACATGTCGTTTGTCCCTGCCCTTTAGAACGACACCCCAACCTCCTCCCTACTTGGACTTTGTTGCTCTATAACAACGTCATCTGATTGCCTCCTTTGCTCCCGTCATAATTAATTCATCTGCCAAAAGGCTTTGTTACTTGAACATCAACATGTGTCATTTTGGGGCACTTGCTGAGAAGGACAGTCGTATGTCATTTTGCTTGGAAGGACAGTCTCCAAAATGGTACTCATGAGGACTCAAGATCTGACTGAAGCTTGATCTTTCCCTTCCTTGTTCTTGTATCTACTTCTGTCTCTTGTCCTACTCTGCCTGCCAACAGAGCATCATGGGGCAGCTGGTCGTGCTTCATTTTGGCACTAAACCACAGTCTCAGTATGGGGACAGGAACCTCTCTGCTGGGGATGCACTTTGAGGAACAACTCAGAACTATGTTGGATCCCATTCCACTCAAAATATGCGAGACTATCCCAGACGTTTCCTGTAGTGCGACTATGTTGTGACCTTCACCCAGGGTGTGCGCCCTGCGAGTATTAACCCAACAGACCTGTGCCGAAAATGAGGCGACGTCAGCCCCTGTAACGTGAGACCTCAGCAGTGAATGGGAGAGGTGACGAGGGGAGAGAGGAAAGGGGAGATTAGTACCACGGTATCCAGGTAACGGTCGTAAACACTGTCAAAGCAAGACTGAACACGGAGCGAATCAAAGCACGAGACTGTATAATGACACGCTGACAAAGACCAGCTATTGTGATTGTTAAACAACTGAAGAGATGAAATTACTCTGTGTGTTTATGAGCATGCTGTGTGTTGGTTTGGCTACTATGCAAGTAAGAAAGTGAATATTACACCTGCCAAAAGAATTCCTGCCTTTTGGACTTGTTGCACTTTCATATTCAAGACTCCTTTACAATATCTCCTTCTTCTTCTCCAACTTCTTCCTCTTTCCCAATCTTAACTAAATAGGATGTGTGGGATGCTGACCAAAAATGATGCTGGTACATCCATGAAGTCTTATTCCTACTCTGATTAGGCTGATACACACTGTGCTAAGAGAGTCCATGCATTCTGCACATATTTTGTCTTATGGCCCACATGTCCGAGATCAAGACATTCTGTACTTAGTGAACTCAATATTCCAGACATCTGAGGAGAATAAAAATGACTAAATTGCAATCTACACCTACATCTTTCCTAAGTCTGTAAAAGCATATCCTGCAATGCCGCTCTCCAAAAGCACACAGTGGTCTTTTCAAAATACTGAGAGCATGCAGTCTGGCAATGGAAAATGTTAGCTAGTAAAACGCTGGAAAAGTGAAAGCCTTAGAAATGCATGCACTGAATATGGCAGGGCCAATGTAGCTCAAGCTGTCCAGCACGGGTCTCTGAGGAGGGTGACGCAATACAGGACGGGAGGGGATGATGAGGATAGAGGAGAAGGGGCACAAATATGTTGACTATTACGAGCTCAAGCCCTCCTCCTCCTCCTCCACCACGTCCACGGCAGTCCCACCCAACGCTGAGGCCCATCTGGAGTGCCTCGTGACCCAACTGATTAAAAGCAGTTGGGGCCTTCGGTGAGATATGGCCAGTGGAATGTGGAGACTGTGGAAAGGCCCCGAATAAGTGTGTCTAAGGAGGTGTATGAATTTCTACAATGTGTATGTGATACTCTGCATGCTGATGTGTGCGTGCATCCATTTGTGTGTATTGCATTACATGTGTGTACATGCAGCCACATGTCCATTAGTGCCAGTCAATAGCAATCAATCAAATCGGAGAAGAAAAAGCCCTGGAGCTCAGTTGATGGATGCCCCCTTTGGGACTGATGGGATGGCTGGATGGGAGCATCTCTGCACCTGAATCACTGCTCTATACCCTACTGTTTCTTGACCCCATTAGTCTCTACACAAACACACACTGTGTGTTAAGGCTAATGCAGATATAGTGCTCAGCCATCAACCTGTACAGCAACCACAAATGTCTGCTCCACTTAGGCTAAAATGTCTCTTCCTCGCTCAGCCTTCCCTTTTCTACTCACCCATCTGCGCTTCATCCACGCCAGACCTGGCAACCTGGCTTTCTGCAGTCTCACCCTCCAAACCAGAAGGTATTTACTAGGTGCACCCGTCGTGCAGCATCACACTAGTCCACCGGAGGTCCAAATGGAAACCAGGCTGAGAGTCTCATCGCTGCTGATGGAGCATGATACAAGAGCCCACGGATGATCTTTACTGCTCTCGTCCCAATAGGGGATCCTCCGTGCGGTTAATGTTAAGCTTAACATGTGTTTTACTGCTTAATTGAATAATGAAGCGATGAGAGAAGAGTAAAAACCACACGGGCGAGAACTGCACCAAAAGGCTGCCAGAGGAGGATTGTGCGGTGAAGGCCGAATACTTTGGCTTTAAAGTGGTGTTTTTATAAGCGCTGTGGCTACAAGTCTGTCAGAGACACTTATCTTTCATACATGCCAAAACTAAATCCTGCAAGGAATTAAAAAAAGTGACCCCTTTTGTCACACTCTATCCATCAATGTGATCACAAAAGCAACTGATTTGAGTGTAACATCATGTTATGTAATTAAATCCATGCTTTATGATTTAGTTTGGCTAATATAAGCCAATTCAAGCCATGTTAACTGGCATTTTCACTAATGGAGCCTTTTTTCAGTCCATCTGGCTGCCTGTTTTCTTCCCGTAACTGTTTGGATGTTTGGCTATTCTGGACGTCTTTGTTGCTTTTTTCCTTCCCATTTGTACACTGTGTTGAATTATATTCAAAATATGGCGCAACACTAACAGGGAATGTCTCCATACAAATTAAGTTTAAAGCATTGATTAATTTGCAGGTGTTGTTGCTTTTGGGGAAACTGAAAATGTAGCTCTCTCATATGCAAAGTGATGTATTAGCAATTTGTGCCCCAGTCATAGAAAGAAACAACACTAATGACAATGTGGAAATATGCCAGCCTGGACAGGAAGTGCTGACAAAGTTACACCGCTGTCACTACCTCAACTGACCCTCAACAGAGAATAAAACATCAACAAAACTGATGGTAGTCACAGCAAACAATAAAAAAATGAGCAGCATCCAATTCAATTTACGGCCTGGAGACACATATTCCACTTGCTGTGTTTCCTACTATTTCAAAAGATCATCCTGTAATGGAAACGGCACCAGTTTGATTCCCGCAGCAGCTGATGTGTCTCCTGCAGTGCCCCTAACACGCTCCAATTTGCACAGAAACCCCTAAAATATAAATATTTCAACGTGAAATAATAACATCACACAACAACACAATTAAATCACCATTAAGTCAAACACGTGCGGGACCATATGCAGACACACAGAGAAGCCATTTGGCAGATGGGTCAGAGACTGTGAAGGAGGACTCGGAGCAGAACCGAACACAGCATGTCTCCAGGCCATGATGACCACACCCAGGCCCAGCTGGAAACAATAAAAACCTCATAGTCCTTCTTCTTCCTCTTCCTCTTTCCCTTCATCTCCTTTCCTTTATTGTTGCCCCTTCTTACTGCACCTCGCAGCAACTTTAGGATCTCAGTCTTTAGTCTCGTGTCTCTTTCACCTTTGCATCCCTCTTTCTTTTGTCTGCCTTTATAAGACTGTTTTCTAATCATCCTTGGGTCCCATACAACAGAGAGGGAGTGTCCACCACAGTAAACACTCAGTCAACTAGTGAGCCATTCTCTCTGGCATGCACGCACAGGCCCCTTTAAAAAATAAAAGCCAAAGGAAAACAGCGAGGGAGAAACAGATGGATGTCATTTGTGTTATAAAGACAGACAATGGCAACGAAATTTCCTAGGGTCGGGCGGAGAGGTATTCAGTTTTGCAAAAATAGCAAATTTGGCACCATCTTCCTCTGGTGACCTCTCCTGTGACACTGTCAGATTGGTTTTGCTTGCAATTCATCACTGTTGATTAGTAAACCATCTCTGTCATGCTGTCAGAGGACCATAGGTGTGGAGGTGCTCTGAATGCTAATGTGGTTTGGTCTCATCAGCATCAGAACAAAGCGGTGTGTGCACACTGACTGATACAGGAGAGAGGGCATCGTTATCGCTGTCTGTATCGCTGTGAAGGCTGCGCGTCCTGGCCAATCACGTGCTCTGGCACTGAACAGACAGCCAATTAACGCCACTTTTACTGGGATGCCTCAGGGCTGTGCGAGAAAAACAGGAAAATATGCCGGGCTCACCGTTTTTATGGAGGAGCTGGAAACACAGGAGAAGGACATAATGGGGATTGAGCATACTGCAAGCAGCTAAATGAGATTGTGAGGGACAAGCTCTGATAGCAGTTGTAGGGAGGGTTCGAGTATAGAGAGGATGACCGACACACACCAGTGATCTATGGATTCCCTGTCAGGGCTCTGCAGAGGGATTATTCATTCCCCCCTGCTCCACCCTCTGCTGACTGCCTTGCATGACGTAACTGCTCTTAGTAGGTTGATCGAGTTTAGATGCACCGTGCACCACAGTGGCGGTTCTGGCATTCAAGCCTTGAGAAAACAAACACAAACACATGCAAAAAAAAAAAAAAATCAAAAAAAAAAAAATCACCATAGCAACCCTGTTCTCTTCCAGTGATATTTACAACCTCACCGAGAGAGAGAGAGAGAGAGAGAGAGAGAGAGAGAGAGAGAGAACCCGGGGCAAAAGAGCCAATGTGTAAACACTTATAGATGAAAACAAAACACCTTTTAACAAACAGTCACACACACTCTCTTGCACACATGCATGCAGCTCTCCACCCACTGGCGAGGCTCCTCCCAGCCCTGTCTGCATTGCACCAAAGAGAGCTGCATCTTTTCCAAGCCTGTTTTCATCATCCGGGCCAAGGAGACTCAGCAGCATCCAGCTACTTCTTATTCACATCCTCCGCTGTTTTCTCTCTCACTCTCTCCTCTTCCTTTCTCTGGCTTAGAAGAATAGCGCACTTAAATATTATAGTAGAAAGGCGTCTTTATGTGCCATCCTTTTCTGTGTTACCAAGGTTACACTTCAAGGACGAGGTGCTTCTTGGTTTTGCTGAGTCTAGCCTCTAGAGACACTTTTCTTTTCAGTCCGTTTTCTGCAATTCAGTCATAAACAGGCAAACATTTACACACAGCATCACTGTATGTTTATGTTTGTCTGTGTGCATGCATGGTGAGGGGGAGTGAGGGGTTACTGTGGCAGCATGAGGTGAATCATCATTCTGTTCATGCCGCTGTTCACTACAAACTCAGCCAAACTGCAGAGGACTACAGTACAGCAGCTCAAATTTACGACCAAGAAAACCCTGTAGTCTGCAGCTGTATGGAGTGACAATGACACAGCAATAGTAGCCACAGGAGGAATATCTTACATTTCTTGGTGCTGGTATATCAAATGTGACCTATTTTTGAAGAATAGTAAAAACTACAAGCTGATTCATCAAAAGGTGTCGAGCACAATCTTTGGCATTCTGACAAATTTGTGACTCTTGTTGTTTTTGAACTCCAACCTTAATATTCATTTTGTTTTCTTCTGGATTAACATGTTAATGTAAGCCCCCTTATCACACAATCATAGCTCAGATGTCTTCTGTGTTCAGCTGCTTGAAATCATTGTGAAGTACAAATTAAGTAAATCAAAACTTATTGCTGATTGCTGCTTGTAACAAGATCCTGTCAAAATGCTTAGAGGTGCAAGGGTCAGAGGTTCAGGTATCTCGAGATAATCTATATCTCAGCACTTAAAACTGCCCTCTGTGTGTAAACATTAACCTCTCTCAGTGGGAGGTGGTACTTCATAGTTTAATGCCTGAGTAACTCACTGACACAACACATGTTTTGCAGTTTGTCCACCAGTAATCTTTCCCTCTGTTTTGGCCTCCCATCCACATAAATGCTCTCAGCAATGAATACACCTGAAAGGGCACATGTCATGATATAGACTCTTCATCTGTTCCTGTTTTATTTTGAAGTTTGGTCTGTCTTGGTTCCTGTGTGTTCCTGCCCTAGTGTCTCCCCTTGTCTTGATTGTCTGTTGATTTGTTTCACCTGTGGTTTGTTGCGCACCTGCCTCTGATTCCCTTGTTTGCTCTCCCCTATTTGTACTGGTCCTTTTCCTTTGTTCCCTGTCCGGTCATTACTCCATGTTATTCCTTGCTACCCCTAGGTTATGTGTGCCCTGTATGTTCTGTCTCCTATGTGTGCAGTGTTCTGTGTTTTTGGTGAACTTACCTTTGAGTTTCGAGTGTTCAGTTTTGCCTACCTGCATGTACCTTTATATAAGTTAATTAAATTTGTGAGAACTTGCTTCAAGCTTCCTCCTCTGTCTGCGTTTGGGTCCTCTCCCTCATGATGTCAGGTAACAGCACAGCAGTGTCTGTGGATAGGAAAACCTTTTCCAAAATAATTTTGTTTGCCTACACAGACATGATCAGGTGCAGTGTAGCTGTAATGTTAAGAGGCCTCCAATCTATTCTGTGATTGCCAGTTATGAAAGCCAAATATAGCCAATCACATGAAACAGCTGTTGTCATTTAACTATTTATGTTTATGTTGTCAGGCAATTTGGAGAGCATAAAACACTGATCTGACCAGGTCTCCAGATCTAATCAATATCTCTATCACTACCACTATCAAAACTGAAACAATCCAAATCAGTACTTGTAAATTGTGTGCTCTGCTATAATGAAATACAACACTGAGCATGCAGAATAGGACAGAAGAGAGGTTTAAGCTGCTGAGACTCAGCAGAATAACCAGGCCAGTCCCACTTCTTATCAAATAATGAAAGTAATACACTGGAAATGACCAGAAAACATATGTATCGTATGGACAAGTGAAGTAATTTTAAGTATACACAGCCTTTTCAGATTTATCCACCTTACTAAACCATGTAGACACGGCCTGATTTGGGACCACATTAAGATCTCAAGAGAGTGAAGCAAATCCTTTAGATTGATTGATTTCATGCCTGAGAGAAGTGTATAAGGAGCAGGCAATATCACCATCAAGGTTTGGACATCCTGGGTTGAAGACAGGAGTTGTAGCCAGGGGCTGAAAAAATAAGCCTGTCAGTTATCAGTGACATGCTGAAACTGTCAGGTGGAACAGTTCAACACAGAACAATGTCCATTAATAAAACCACAGGGATGAAACAGAGAGAGCAGACTAACTCTGTTCTTTTTGCATTAGAGTATAAAGGAATTATAAAGGGAAATATGTGCTACCATGAGGCTGATTAAAGTTCTGATGTCTGCTTGGGATTTGAAAGTTTTATGACTCCCCTTCCCTCCCTTTTTCCCGCCTCACTCACTGCCCCTCAGCTGCTTTCATATGCTAATGGCCGAGGCAATTGTGCGGGCCAACAGCCTGGAATTCCTCTCCACAAAGGAGAAATGGAGATGGAAGGAGAGAGGAGAGAAAGGGACAGACAGACAGAGAGAGAGACCAGACAAAAGTGGGCTGATGCACATCAGAGGCCCAAATCCCCATCCAAAGAAGGGTTCGCTACAAGAGTACAAAGAGCCCAGAGGTGGCTTTCTACTCTAGTGTATGTTTGTGCTAGTTTGGTTTTGCTTAGGGCTTTAATAAACAATTATTTTAATTACTGATTAATATGCAGCTTATTTCCACTAATAATCTGCTAATATTCAGTCTATACAATGTCAGAAAGTGTAGAAAAATTTTCCAGAGCCCAAATGGACCTATCCAAATTACTTGTTTTGTCCAACTCAGAAGCTGGAACTGCAGAATTTCTGGCTTTTTTTTTGGTAAAAATATTTGCCTGACAAATGACTGAAGCGATTCATCCATTATAAAAATAGTTGTTGATTATATTTCTGTTTTTAACTAATCGATTAATCTACTAATCGTTTCAGCTCTACAATTAATAGATTAATCAAAGAAATATTCTATAAATTCAATTCTAATAAAAATAATATATAATATACTATTAAATCATTTTGATTTTTGTTATTTCTTGCTTGCCTTGTAATTGTCTCTTCCAAAAGAGAGTCCAAAACAGCACATGGGAAGCCCCTCCGGATGTGGTGGGTGTGGTCCATCACTACAGGGATGTCAGCTGAAGTGGCTACCAATGCACCATTGAGGAAGCCATCCCCCCACATTAAATGCCCAGAGCCAGAGGCATCCAAACAAAGAGAGGACACACACACACACACACACACACACACACACATCACCCTCACATCCAGCCAGCCACCTCGGCCAACCCTTCAGAGACAGAGAGCAGGTGGGCCAATTAGAGTCCCCAGGGTCCCCCCACCCAGATGCGAGCAGAGCTCTGCATAATTGGTTTCCTCATCTATGAATTATTAAACCTGGTTACTCTTTGAGGTTTTTGACAGGGCTGGGTCATGACAGTGTGCCCTGTGACACACAGACTCTCCTGTTTAACCCCCCAGTGCCATGTTAAAACTACTCCTCAGAACAAAGTGGAGAGACTCCGACATATCCAAGAATGCACACAACAACCAGGGGTGGATTGATGCTATCTTGGGTTGTTTTAGTTAAGAACATCCTCCCTAATGGGCTCTTTGAAATGATGTAGCTTGAGTATGCTACCCTTTAAAAAGTCTAATGAAACATTATCTTATATTGACCATATTTTCTGCTAAAATTCATGCTGGGGCAGGAAATAAAGCAGGGAAGCCTCATTTTACAGTGTAATCCAATGGTGTATCCAGTAGAGGCAGAAAGGGAGTTTCATTTGATGGCATTGGCAGCGGGGGATAAATTGGTCCAAAATCTGGATGAGATTTTATTTACGCCTGCTAGCGCAGAAAGATACAACCCCTGTTTCCCAGGTAGTAATAGGTTTAGGGCTGATAACCATTATTTTCATTATTGATTATCTGAATAAAAAAAAAAAAATGACCAAACTTCCAAAAGGCCACAATGATGTCTTCAAATGTCTTGTTTTGTTCGACCACTAGTCTGAAACCTACAGATATTCAAATTACAATGATGTATGGCAAAGAAAAGCGACAGATCCTCTCATCGTTTCAGCTCTAAATAGTTTTGCAACTGTTTTTCATTCTTTGTTTCATTGAGAATTAAATGAATGCTATTGTTCATGAGAATGCTATAGATCAAACGACAACAAACCAAATATTTTTGGCAGGCCGACATCTTAATAGAGCTGTGGCCTTGCTGTTATTGGTGGCAGTGTTGTTGATTCCCTGGCTCCTCTCTCTCTGTCTCACACCAGGTGTTAGCCTGTAAATATTTCATGAGGCCTCTGTGCAGTGCTACTGGCGCACAAAGGCCGTTTTCAGCGCCTCGAACAGCAGAGGCTCTCTAGAAACAGAGGCCTATCAGTTCGGCCTGGGACGCAAACAATTTTCAGCACTGCTAAAATTAAATTAGGGCAAGGGGCATAGCTCCTCCAGCTCTGCTGCAATGTTTGACACGGCAAGACTTTTTTATTCCTCACATCAGGCATTCCATGCAAAATGAAAAAGGGGAGAGGGGGGAAAAATGCATGAAACAATGAGCTGTCTGTGTGAGTTTCCAGTAAAAAAAAGCTGAAAAAGGCATGTCAAAGATACTGTATGAAGTGTTGGTACGGGTGCCAAGTTGACTTCTGTGCATATAGAGATAAATGGATACATACAAGATAGCACCACAAAGAGCACTGTATGATAGAGAGACCGTCCACATTCATATGCTCAGAATCACAGGCAAATACGCCATTTTCTGAACACTGAAAGGCTTCGACCTTTGCACTCTTGCACTTAACATCTTATCCCATCACAAGTGAACATCCTCCAATGGATTTTACCAGCCAGCCTTTGTTCCAAGACTGCATCCAAAATTTATAGTTTTCTAAACTGCCAATCGGATAAATAATTTCACCAGATTTTTTGATGCAGTTAAGCTTGTAGAAATGTCTAAATGAAGCCACTTACTAAAAAACTATTCTTCAAGAAAGAGAATTGGAGCCAAGAGAAAGAGATTCCAGTCCAAGAATCACTTGCTAAATAACTTGATAAGACTGATTTTATGAAATCAAGTTTAGTCTCGAGCCACCTGAGGCTGCATGAGGCACTCTGTCTGTAAGAGCAGGGACACTCAGAGGTCAGCATGCCTTGCACTCCACCGTCTCCAGTTCCACACTGCACTACTGAATGAATGCTGGCTATTAATATGCGAGATGTCAGGGATGCCTTTACTTTCCATAGAGAACTCCAGAGAGCAATAGGTTGACAGAGAAGAAGGTAAGCTCATATAAAAAGTGAGGAAGGGTGACTAACATCTACAGGTGCATATCCAGCTGCAACAAGAACGACTCTTGTATAAATGCTTTACAATATTATTATTTTATGACTACCTCTGTAAGGGGTATAGGATAGCCTGATGGTTGGAGAGGCCTGTCCCAATAGCTGGCAGTTTGCCATATGATGAGAAACTAATGGGGCATTGTGGTGGCCTAATGGTTAGGATATATACAATAATTTCAATGTGCCCGGTTCGATTTCGGCCAGGGACCTTTGTTGCTTGCGACCCCCTTATCTCTCCCCTCATGTTTCCTATCAAGCTCTACTGTCACTATCAATAAAAGGCTAAAAATAATATCAAAGAGGAAAGAAGCTAATTCCCTTCTTGCCCAGTCAGTCCTATAAGAAAAATAAAGAGAAAACTGACCTGATTATTCCAGGCGCAGTACAGATTGCAGATCAGACTCCAGTTGTTGTTAATCATACAGTCGAGAACTTTAAGATGAGCCATTTTACATTGCACTGAAGAAATCGAAGCTGCTCAGACACCTGCCCAAACCCTGTGTACCAAACCCTGCTGCACCCAGTGGCACCCTGCTGGCAGCAACGCTCCTCGATGCCACCTTGATGGGAGGGGAGGGTGCAAGGAGGCAAGAGGGAAGCATCAGCAGAAGGCAAAGGGAGCATCTCTGTGCCCATCTGCGAGCCCAGCAGGCATCCTATCCGCTGTGGCCATCGCCCGAGCCACGCTTCATTAGCAATATGTTAATGATTCATGCTCGGGGGATTATCTTTGATGTTAAAAAAAACAGCCTTCTTGAGAGAGGGATCCAGCAGGAAAGAGTTATCAGCAGTCCAGAGCAAAAAAGTCCACCTGGTTATCGACGTGCAGGCATCACCATGGTTACACAGCAGAATGCACACTGACCGGTGAAGGAGAACCCTAAAAGACGATGGAGACTGCACTTTTTCTTGTCATCTGCCTTTGCGTATTGGTACCCCTGCCTCTTCTTGATTCTCTCTGTCTCTCTTCCTGTGATGGTGTCTCTTCCCGACTGGCTGTGCCTCCCTGTGCTCGTCTCCGCAGCGGTACCAGGCTGAGGCAGCCTGAGAATCGGAGCAGCAAAGGCTCACTCTAAATCATCACGCATCAGGCCGCAATGCAGGATGTGAAACCGGTGAAGAACGTATTTCCCTCTTCTCTCCCTCTCCTCTCTCTGACTCTTTAGGACACAGCCAAGGAAAGGCGAAGGTCCGTCATTGACTCAATGTGCACCTTCCACCGCTGGCTCTCGTTAAAGTGAAAATACACAGGTGAGGCTTGTAACACCCCGAGAGGCTTCAAGTTGTCTGTGTGATCCTGTGAAAACCCACAGAGGAGAGGACCGTGCAAGCTCTCTGCCTCCAACTCCAAACCTGAGTGATTCTGCACTTTGCCGGCAACGCAGGACTCTATCCCACCTGAGTTATTTATTGCATTACTCTGCAAAAAAATCTTCACTCTACTTTGCAGGGGGAAGATTCCCCGAGAAAAGGCAAGGAGTGCTGCAGCCCCCACCACCACGAAGCAAAAACTCAAAGTCGGCTCTCTTAAGTAAATGAGCATCAAGTTAAAGACTTCCTCTCACCGTGGGATGTCAAAAAAATCAAGTTTTAGAGAGGAAAATGTGCCGGACAGGCATGAAGAGAGAATAAGGAAACTACTGGATGCCAGTAAATACTTGTCTGGGATTGTTTATGTTCCTTCCACCCTTTGATGCTGTATGACGTCCAGATGGTTGTGATTGTGACATGAGCTGTAAGGCAGCTTCATCAGTGAGAAAAGGCATAACCATTTAGGAGCAAGGAGTAGCCTGAGGTGGGGTTTAAGATATTCATACATTTTTAATAACCCCGTAGTGCTATGTCACTCCAGCCTTCTTTCTCTTTCTCCAAATAACAGAGATCCCCAGGAAGACAAATGACCACGAGAGCTCAATATCCACTTTGGCTAAGGCCAGCTAAAACCAACACACCACTGTGACAACTCTGCTAATTGCACAGGTGCAGCAACACGTAGCTGTAAGCTTTCATACAGCAGCAGTTGGACAGTAATACAAATACCAAATCTTGTGTAAAAACAGAACAACAAAACAGATATACGTTACAAAAAGAAAAGTAAAGACAACTTGCGGAATAATCCAGACACAAGACTATGTGTCTATGTCTGATCAGAAAGGTCAGCCAAGTCCCACAGGCCATACTCAGTGACCAGACATGGCAACCCTGGGCCTCACAACACACTATCAACAGACCAGTTGGGGAGGTGATCACTCACTGGTCTCATCTGCTTGCCCCCCAAAACTCTTAAACAGCCTGGTGTTCCACATTATCAACACAACACCTCTTTGCTTTCCTGAACTTTGGAGGCCAGGCCCCCAGCGGGAATGATTCACCGAAAAAAGGTACATATTCTCATACTGAAGGAAAAAATGAAGCACATCAGGGCTGTTGCTCAGCAGGACAAACTAAAAACCTTGTATTTGCATTCATCATGTACTGCAGGGGGGAAAAAAACATGCAAGACATGACCAAGACAAACTCTCAGAGACCCAAGACTCTTAAAAATGTGATGTCAGTCCAAACCACCCAGCTGTCTCCAGATTGCCAGATTTTTCTTGGCAGAATGAAAACACATCAAAGTCCCAGTTTTACCATCTTACGCTTAAAACAAAACATTACAAGTTCTTAAGAAGTCGAAGGGATTAATACAAGCAAATCTTCTACCAAGATCTGCAACAGTGACTTACTGTTTGCAAAATATCTAGGCCAGGCGAGTCCAACAAATCGCCTCAATGCAGGGCAATGTTCCAAAATAATAAACAGGATGGTAGATCTTAAATGAGATGAAAAAGCTTACCATTAAATCTTTAAAATATTCACAAAGGGAATAAGTGTGTAAAATAGGACTTCCTCTTTATAAAAGGGCTAACATTTGTTTTAGATTAGCGCAGCTATTTGGAAACTGCAGATATCACTTAACACAGACCTCCAAATTATCTCATGTTGGAATAATTGAAAACTTAGTAAGTTAGTAAGATGTCTGTGAATAACATCTACACAGTAAACCACTGTGACATCATGCAGCAACATGTGTATGAGCTGCGGCTGCAAGCAGAGCAGAAGCATGTGACCCCCCCCCCTGAAGCCAATATAATCCAATCAATTCTGAGTTATGGATCTCGTGGAGTTCTCTGGACACACACACACACACACACACACACACACACAGTCAGTGCCACACACCCTCCTACAGTATTCAAAACAGGTTGAGGTTACATCATTTCACTGGCAGAAAATAGATGAGGACGCAAGGCAGAGGAATATAACTCCATAACAGTCATGTGGGGGACCTGAGGCTTATTGAGATGGCTGACAGACGAGTTATTAAATTCAGTGAGGAAGAGGGAGAGATATTACACATTTAAGTCAGCAGCTTTATCCACTGCAGTCCAGCTCAATTTTATTAAGACTGCAGGTGGGAGTTTAGTGTCCATCAGCTGTTGATGGGATCTAACCATCAATGATCTCTTAGTCTATATAAAGTCTGAAAATTGTGGAAAAAGGCAGATCACAAGTTCCCAGAACCCAATGTCATTACTTCAAATTGCTTGTTTTGTCCAACCAACAATGATATAAAACTGAAAGAAATCTGGAAATAGTCACTTTTTTTTCTCTAAGCAAATAGTTGTTTGATCAACTATTGGTTTCAGCACTAGTGATCTTCACATTAGCAGTGAGGGAGGCCACATACCCAAATCTGTTGGTTTTAGGAATAAAACTTTGATCTGAGTGGTGCATGTGTTGCTGGAATTTTCTTTTTCACACTCTTACCTGTCGGACACTTATTCGACTGTCTTGTTAGCTCTGGAAATAATCCTCATTTACCTTTGTAAGACCCCAAATCTGTGTAAAATTATGTTTTAGGATTCTTTCATCCAAATAACCCAAAATTCACCCATTTTAACTGACAGCGTGTTGGCTTTTTATTAGATGACTTAAACCCAGTGGTTTTTCGAGCAATAACTGCTAGTCTATAGTTAAGCAGGTCAACTGTCATAGACGACTTGCTATAAGTTCAGTCTTGAACTCGAGAAGCTTCCACAGCCAATCGGAGAGAAGGACTGGAGTACCCCAAAACAGAGTGGCTTTGCATTGGGTTGCTTCTTTCCATTCATGAAATCATTCCTTCATCAGGGTGCCCTTGTTCATTTCCACTGCTGACGCTGACAGGAAATAATGTGGTTTCCTGCCAAGACCTCAAAGCCCACACTAACACAGCGGGATAAGATATGTCCTGATAACACCCCTGTTACATAAGGGTCGATTAAAAACAAATAGTGCTCACACACACGCGTGGTTTACTGCAGTTTTACATACAGAATTTAAAAAAAGTAAGTGCCTCCAGGAGTCATGGGAAAAAACTTTCTTGCAGGAAATAGCTGAAAGAAGGCAAATCTGTGTCTACTTGCACTTTCATCTGTATGTTCTTTCAGATGTGAAAATGCTACATGGCTGCAGTCTATATATCTATCATCTACCAGCCACTACACAGTGCATTACATAATTTGTGGCTAATGAAGCCTGTATGGTGTAAATGATGAGAGCATGGAAGATGGTGAATACCGCCTTAAGAAATGAGCTACACAGATAAACTGAGCGCTTTATACTCTTCACACACACACACACACACACACAGAGCCCTGACTAGTGTATGTCATGTCTTGAGGCCAAAGATAGAGCCAGATAGGGGGGCGAGTGTTTTGACGGAGATGCCTTGGGCATGTGTAATGGACAGCATCTCAGCCTCACTGAGCATTAGGCTGGTTCTGTTCTGCCTGCCTGCCTGCGTATGCATCCCCCGCCCAAACTCCTACCTCTCACCATCTTCTTTCTGCCCTCCCTTTATCGTAGGGAGGGACGAGGGCATCCAGGCAGAAGAGGCTATGACACTGAGCCAATTGGCAAAAGAGAGAACAAAAAAAAAAAGATGAGAACAAAAACAAAAAGGGTGGCATTTTTTGACTCCCCCTACCCTCCTCCCGTTCCCTCCCTTCTTCATCAATCATCCACCCATGTGACAGCAGCCAGTCTGGGCTTTTAGGAGACTGAAGGATGACATGCAGAGGAGCCATGCCGAGCATGAGCATCACCTCTCCACAAGAGGAAAGAGATAAGGAGGGGCCGACCAACACACGTATGCACACATATTTTGGGTGACCTTGAGTCCGGTGCAGTATGCGTACAGGTTTCCCTTTTTGTCTTTTCCAGGAAAAAATAGCGACAATAGCTGGGAAGTTTTATTCCGATAACAGATGCCAAAACACACTCACCAGTTTCAGTTTGACAACGATAACTGTGAGGCAAATCTGGTGTTTCCAAACTGGGGGGACACCCCTCAGAGAGCATACTCCTGGTTATTCCCAAGACACTTTCTCTCTGTGAGTGTATGTGCAAAGACAGGAACCAGGTCATGTCCAGGTCAGTGTCTTGTTTGCTGAATGGGAAAGAACCTTGATGTGCTGCACGACGCACATTTGCTTTTCAAATGTATGCAAATCAAAATCATTTTGTCTCCGCTCTGATTGATGAACTGCAATGGCTCTAAACACTCATAAATGTGTAGGTCATTTACTTTTGGAGACACTGTTCTCTCTTTTCTAACGTGTTTTTTTCCCCCCTTGAGATGACTAAAATAAACCATCAGACTTTTAAAAAGTGAGATCATGGTGAGCTTAATTAGGGCTGGGATGTGACACTGGAAATGTAAGTTGTCTTTTGACAGTCTTTACCAGCAGGGTGTGTATGTGGAAAACCTAAAAGTCTTCCTAGTTTCCACAGAAAAAACTCTCACATGGCAGAAAATGACCACTGGCACATTCCCCGACCCCTAAAATGATACTGTCCTGACCAACATTCGCATATCCACTGCTTGTAACAGCATTCAGGAGAAAACACACGGCGATTCCAGTACAGTGATTCAATTTTTTCCCCTCTCCTCTCAGACACACACAGCATTCATGTTTCCACGGGTTAAATATAGCATCAGTAAAAACACACGGGAATAGAGGACGGGTGAAAGACAAGCATGTGGGGGGGGGGGTTTATGGAGCTGGGAGGGGCTATATTTAGAGCAAAGCAGAGCATCACAGCACCGCCATTGGTCTCATCTGCCCCAACATGAATGAGGGATGCTAGAGAGAGTGTTTCACCATTGTGTTTGTTTTTCATTATTGCTCCCCTTCCCTTTATCCACTATTTTTTCTTTTCTATATGCCTTGGCGACACAAATTGATATTACAGGTTTGACAGCAAAAAGAGACAACCAGCAGAAGTGAAGTGCTTATGCAGGCATATACTGACTCCCATTTAAAGCTGCAACTAACAATTATTTTCCTAATCGAGCGATCTGCTGATTTTTTTTTTTTTTTTTTGTTCAATTAATCCATTAATCGTTTGGTCTACTAAATGTCTTGTTTTGTCCAACCCACAGTCCAAAATCCAAAGATACTTTACAGTGATATAAAACCGGGAAAAGTCCTCACATTGAAGAAGCTGAAAATTGGAGAATTTTTTCCATTTTTACTTAAATGATTAATCAATTTAATCTATTGACTAATCGTCTAATAGTTTCAGCTTCCATTACTTCACAGGATGGTAGATAATAGCAAACATCCCATTCTAATGGTAAACACAACAGCTGTGGAGAGATCTTAACAAAGGAGCAGGTGTTTTATTACATTTAGAAGAAAACTTTCAACAGTCATGGCAGCCATAAAGCCAACAACTATGCTAACTGGAGCTGAAACGACTAGTCAGTTAATTGATTAGTTGATCGACAGAAAAATAATCAGAGGTTTTAGTCATTTTTCAATCAACAATGCTAAAAATTCTCCAGTTTAGACTTCAGACTTTACACACATTTTCACTATTAATAGCAGATTAATCGATAATGACAGCCCTAATTATAACAAGAAAGTCACTTTGTTTATCAATCTTTTTTTCCAAATTGTATCGCTCTATGATGTATAGATCTGAGGGCCTCAGCTGCTTCATAACCACCCTGCTAGCATCAGGGTGACAGCAGGTCGAGTGAGGTAGGGAATATGAAAGAGGCCAAGAGAGAGACAAGCAGACGTTCATGTGGGGTGTTTTTCTCTTAATGACCGGGGCAGCTGGGCCTAAATTACCCCAGCGTTGCTACCATCGCTTTGGCGGTAGCAGAGTGGGGTGGGTGTCTGTATGACTAGCGGGGGGGTAGTTTAGAGAAGACAAGCAACCTCCCTCATTAGCGAGCCAAGATGATGCAGCGGAGTGGGTGGAGGAGAGGGGAGCCTCGTCCCGCCTGGGGTCGCAACTCTCATTAGGCCCCGGGGGGGGCAGCAGTTCATAAGCAGTGAAGCTTGAAAGTTGGATGAGATTTGTGTTTGTGTGCGTGTGTGTTGTAGGAGGCATCAGGTGGATAAAAAGACCTGCCGCGCTCCCATGACAAGCCCCGGGCTGCAAATAATCAGGCTAAACACCGGTACTGACTCACAGGTGACTCACATCTCCTGCAGCGGTGTAGAGATTCTGGTCCTTGGGTTATTAAAAAACTGATCAAATTTCACTTTTATCAGGGCGTCCTGGTGATTCAGTGGGAAATCAAACTAAAGTCCTTTTGTTTTATTCCGCTGTGCTCCCGCACACAGCATCCTCATCTTTCTTGTGGGAAGAACTTGGGAAAAACCAGGCTTCATCTGCGGGTTTAGCTGATTTAAAGTTGACCAAAGCTCAAGAGAATCAGAGTCTAAGAAGTTAGTGTTTGAGAAGCATCTTGTGTTGGGAAGTAATTGATGTATTCTTCATGCTTCTGCTCGACAGCTGGGAGTTTGGTAGGCGGCGGTGGTTGTAGTTTTACTCAGTGAGGGAGATTTAAGTGATGTTACGGGAAACATTTATTAGATTGCAGAGACGGATGTGAGAAAAACCACACCGCAGTAGCACTTCAAGCAGCCAGTAGAGAAGAAAGAAAAAGTTTTTTCATGACAACTACTCACTCCTGTCTCTTTATTTTAGAGATCCTGTCTCACTTTCTCAGATTTCTTGATCTGACAGTACGCAAAACACTGAGAGGAAAAAAATGGTGCCATTACCAAACTGCCAGAAACAACAACTTTCGATGAAGCAAAGGTTCTGCTCAGTGTCCTGCGCTCCTCCTTTACTCCATCAACTGTTTCACCCTGTTACCCTACTCCCAAAGATTTATGTTGTCCATCCTCAGCTAGTTCTGACATAGTAAGAGGATTACAACCACACACACAGAGCACTGTTGCCATTTTCTGATGACGGATTAATCCAAAACATGCCACTGCTACAATGCTGTTATGACATGCATCAAGCCTAGCTGGACTATGATGATGATTACGATGATGTAACCATTGAAGCTACCGTAAGAGGAAAAGGATGAGCTCTACAATGTGCCATTTATGAGAGTTTGGCATGCAGACCCACAAAAGACCCAGTACGATTAGCGGCACTGCAAGTATAAAACTCTCTTTGTGCACTTAAACAGTTGTCAGAGTGGGAAAAAAAATGAACTTAGTCACCCCCGAACGCTGGCAGATGTGATGTGATGTGCTGTGCGCTGCAACACTTAGCTCACGCTCACTCTGTTTCTCTCCGAGTGCACGACACACTTTGCAACCTCTGCGGCATGTCACGAGGTTTCTGAAAGTGAGAACACCTTCAAATCAGCGCTGATGAAGTTACAGTCGCTAAGCAGGCTGGTGGGTTTCATGGATGCTTGCTTCACGTGTATCCAGGTGACAGCTATAACTTGTGAATCCACGTTCAAGCGTTTTCCACTCCAGTCAAGTCGCACAAAGCTTGCATTGTGTCAAAAATAGACGTTCCATAAGGAATCTGGCAAAAATGCACACCAGTTTAGGATTATAATTCCTCTTATATAATTATAATGCCACACTGCGAAGTTGTGAAAGGTCACACACAATCTACCTATTTAATATGTCAGCAGATACCTGTGAATATACCACAATAGCTTAAAGAATGAAAAGACACCATGCACACTTAAAGAAAACATTTTAAAAAAACCAGACTGCACAGCCTGGAGTCCAGACACATCTCCATCCAAAGTCCTACCTCGCAAGACGGAGTTACGGCTGTGTGTTTACTCTCTTCATTGTCCCGTGGTGAATCACTCCAACGTGCTGCCATCATTTCATTTCAAACAGCAGAGGAGGAGGAAGAAGTCCTTTAGAGACCACATTGAGATGAGGAGGATGAAGCCAAAAAATAAAAAAATAAAAAAAGGAAAAGGAAAAAAGATCCTAATCCACACCGTCCTCCTTCTTCATGTCCATCAGTGGCTGAAATCTAAACACAAAGTGCACAAGTGAAATAAATGCAGCCCAGGAGAGACAAGAAACATTGTCCCATGCAGGCCAAATACAACTGTTATTTTTCACATTTTTACCCGGACTAATGAGCCTGGGCATACTAAATACCGGCACCATGAAGAACAAGAACAAGGGCAACATTAAGATAACATTGAAACGCATTTTTGAACAATACTATAGCCATTAAATGTCACATCAAAGCTCCAAGTCCCTAAATGTATAATGAGCCTGGTTAACCAAGAACAGCCTAACATCTTAACTCTCCTAACTCTGAGTGAAGAATGCTATTCAGATATTCCAGCAAAATTATAACCATCTAAATGGTCCCTTTAATACTTTACATTCTTGTAATATAGAAATATTATAGTGATATCATAGAGCTTTAAAAAATAAAGTACAATGAGAACAATATATAGACCAAAGAGGAATATTACAGTGAATTTTCAGATAGTATAGCATGACTTAAAGGTTTATCTAAAATCCAATTAATGGTTAACATTCACCCAATACTTCTATATTCAATTAATGGAGAGTGAATTTGGCTGAAAGTGAGTAATGGCAGGTGGATAGTCGAGGTTTTTTTGGTTTATTCTGTAGCCCTTGATTATAAAATGTCACCTCTGTAATATTATCTGCACACACGGGGGGGAAAAACGAGACATGTATGAGAAATAAAAGCGGAATTCGTGGCTCTCTGTGGGGGGAAAGTGCACAACAAAACCTTATGCATTGCGGTGTAAAAGCACACCAGCCATTATGAATTAAACCATACGCTAAATATAAACAGCCAGGATAGGATACTAAATACTCTCTCTCTCTCTTATGATATGGTACACATACACCAAAACGACCTTGCTTTCATTTTCCAGTCGCTTTAAGCAAGAAAATCCCCTTGGCGCTGTTACTACGGGTGTTACGACAGGTTGTTGCTGTGGTTATAATTGTGACACCAAAACACCAAACACCTACCTGTTACAAATTCAGAAAACTACTCCGAAATGACAAAACAAACACATTGTCCATGTTTCTGGGAAGAGTAAGGTGTCCGTTAAGAGCCTCCGTCGATCCAAAGATGGGTTAAAAAGGCTGTCAAGAGATTACAAAGCGGGATATTCAGTCTCCTATTAGAAATACACTGACTGACCGCTGAGGCTCACTACCTGTTAGGAAAAACACACTGGAAAAAACACGGTAAACGCCCTTCAGTGTGCATTTCTTCGCCAGGGAGACCCGACAAAAAATAAGCCTCGGGTGTTCATTCATTTCCCATCATTTTCGAGCTTCAATTCCATGCTAAACCAGTCCAAATAGAAACAAAAAAAAAGTAATATGTACTCCTACGTTGTCCCGGTTGGCGGCGCGACAATCTGCATGTAGATAGACCAATCTCCCGACTCTGCTGTAGCCCCGCCCATCCGCTTGCCTCCTCGCAGGGCGTCGTCCAATCAGAGGGACAGTTTAAATTTGGAATTTTGAAGTGGGCCAATTGGAAGCGTTGTTACATAACAATTCTAATAAAGAGTGGAAGCTGGTCCATTCTGGTCACTGGATGAAAATCTCTAACGATGGTTCCCACATTATTCCTGCAGAAACTTGTCTTATATGTTATATTCAGTCAAAAGCATTTTACTCAAGTACTGTCCTTAAGTATACTTTTGAAGTACTTATGCTACTCTACTACATTTCAGACAGAAATATTGTACTTTTACTCCACTACTTTATTTGACAGCTACAGTTACTTTACAGATTATACTTTTTCATACAAAGCATATTATTATTTTATAAAATATAATGCATTGATCAAGATGAAAATGCCCAGAACTGCATTAAGTAGCTCAAAAAGGGGACCATTCTGCAAATGAGTACTTTTACTTTTATACTTAAAATATTTTGCTTTTAATACTTCTGTAAGATTTTAAATGTGTGACTTTCACTTGTAACAGAGCGTTTTGGCATAATGCTATTGCCACTTTTACTTTAAAACATTGTCTCCTACCAGTAATGGAACATGAGCAGTATCCATGAAGTTCACAGAGACACACTTTACTTTTCACTCACACAATGCATTTAAATAATCAGCTAGCCATGAGCCATGAGCTGATAAACACTTTTATTCCCACACTCTGTCATTAGGCCTTTCAGACCTTTAGAGTGAGCAAATGAAATCACAGAGACATCATTGTGAGGGGTGCGGAAAAGCCCAGAGGCCCACACATATGCTGAACTCTCCAGTTTCCTACCGTTCAACTGGTGAAACATATTTGCCTATCCATTATCAACTGTAACAGCAGTGTCCTTAACTTTATTATGGTGACATGTAGGGCATGGCAGCCACATGGGACTCCACAGAGCATGGAAAAAAAGGACTGCACAGCTGATCCGGACAAAGACAAAGACTGATAGTGTTCTGTTTGCAGGCTACTCAGGCAGCACAATAGAAGATAGGACAATAGGACTCTTTTGACCCATACTGTGGCAAGGTTTCCTTGGTTTCAGAGAGGAGCTATTGTCTAAAGAGCTGGTGCACCCTCATCGAGACAATGGAGAACTTAAACTGATGTAAGTGGGACTCTGCATTATGTGATGGTAAACATGAGGTTCATATTCATTTAATGCAATTTGTTTATTAAACCCATACCACTTTATTAATGCAGCATCTTATTGATTTGACATAAAGCGTGATTGTGCATAAGAAACAAAACTCATTATGACAACTTGAGTTTTCCAAGCTCAGCAAATTCCTATTTAACATATGGAGGATCTCTGTTTTTCCCACAAAAACAACTCGCAATTGTATGTTTCTGGATTACATGTGTGTATAAACATTCACAAGCAAACTATAAAAATGTTTTACTGGTTCACCATCTTAAGAGCCAAGAGTGATTGTTTGTGTGGTACTTTCCCTAAAAAAAGCACTTGGCCCACTTGACTTACTACAACAGTGCACTCTCCTCTGTGCAGAACACTGTTGCAGCTTGAGACACACATGCAGTGTTGTTTTTATGAATGGCAAAGTGGATGGGCTGAGGATTTCAGATCAATGAACTGTGAACAAAGCTCATTGAGGAGTTGTAGTTGGTGCCTTAATGACTGAATGCATGTCTACTGTATAGTTTAAGATGCTGTTGTGAACCTTGTATAATATACTTACTTTCTTTCTGTATGTTACTGATCTCTGAAGCATGCTTGTAACTTTATTTCACTGGTTTCTATCCAGAGTTTTCTAATAATTTCTCTTAGCCATTAGGTTTTGTTGGAGCATTAATTTGTATGAACATTCACTGCTAATTCCTTCATACCAAATGTGCAGTTGCAGAGCCAGAGTGACTCAAACATGCAGCAGAAGAGAGATTACGAGCTCTTTCGTGGCAGCAAAATGTTTGGCTGGATTAGGACATCACATGAAGACCAAATTCAAAGCCCAGCAGCGTTAGGATTAGGACAGGTGGGAATGACTCTGCAGGACAGCTTTCAACACTCCTTCATGCAAAACACCCATCAGGCAACGCAATGTATATTTCATTCCTAAAGGTTTTTTTAAGCATTAAAAAACGCATTTTTTGTAATTGAGTTGGGAGTTTAAGAGGACGAGGATCACTCCCCTCTCCAGGTTGTATAAGTGGATCTGGCACTGAATTTGATGGCTGGGTGAAACCCAGAAGCAGTCAATCTATCAAGCCCTCTGGCTAGCCAGTCCCTAATTGGGACACAATGAACACTGGAGAGGATGTTCTTTCTATTTATGTACCAAGATGCGTCAGTGAAGCAGTATTTATTAAGGTCCAAACTGGGAATGGAGAATGTATTCTTTTAGCGTCTGCCAGCTAAATTCGGGTCAAATAAATGTTTTAGATTCTAAATTACGGCTGGTTCTTTCATATCACAAATGCAGCAGAAGCACACATAAAATGTATACAAATTGTGTATCTTTGACACTGAAGAGGTCTAATCTTAAAGGAATAATTCAACATTTTGGGAAATATGCTTATTTGCTTTCTAGCTGAGAGTTAGATGAGAAGAGCAATATTAGTCTCATGTCTGAGAGTGATTAATCTTCTCATCTAACGATAACTCCCAACAAGTAAGCAAACAAGTGCATTTCGCAAAATGTCAAACTATTCCTTTAAAAATAAAGCTACAGCCAGAAGACGGTTAGCTTAGCCTAGCGTAAAGACTGAAAGTAGGTGGAAACAGCTAGCCTGGCTCTGTCCAATGGTGACAAAAATCCACCTACCAGCACCTCAAGCTCACTAATTAAAACATTATATTTTCTATTTGTTTAATCTGTACAAAAATCAAAAGTAGCTAGCTTCCAGTGTTTATGCTAAGTTAAGTTGACCATCTCCTAGCTGTAGCTTCATAACAGATATAAGAATGGTATTGATCTTCTCATCTAACTCTTAGAAAATAAAGCAAATTAGCTCATTTCTGAAAAATGCCAAAGTATTTCTTTAAAGGCAGAATATTAAAATAAGATTTCGGGAGTAAACATGGTCTATCTGTGCTGGCGACGTGAAATTAAATCCCACTGCTCTGTCTCTAACCACAGGCTTCATATGTCAAATGCATGGATGTGTGGTCATTCAAATGTACAATTGCCGTTTTGTTCCTTTTGTGCTGAGCGCAGTTTACCTGTAGCCTACTTCCTGCGGTCGGCCCCATCCTCTGTTCCCCTGACGGAGCACTACAAAGGCGCAGCATGTGAAACCTGCAAAGCTTTTTGTCCCATCTTGCTTTCACCAAACCCTGCATCAAGGTGAAGGACAATGGCTTCTGGGTTCCCAGGGCAGTGCGGGGGGCATTAGTGCTGGGATAAGTTAACCACCGCCGCCAAGTGCTGATGTTTTATGATAAGGACACACAGGGCTGCAGCCGGAGGTACAATGGGGGTCTTTGTGGCTGAGGCTGCACAGATAGCACCCAACCAAAAAGCTGTGTAATTTGTTGAGTTTCTTCCCTCTTGCTCATCTCACTCTTCTGCACCTTAGGGGTCATGGACAAGTATTAAAACCTGAGTGAACTTAGGGTTACTCTAAATGTGTTAGTGAAGGTGTTGTTTACCACTACAGACGTGAAACCTGAGAGCATTTTGAAAGCACATCATTGAATCTGAGTGCTCCACACCTCCCAGAACACTCTTTTGTTTGCAGTCACTCATATTATCTAAATAGCAACTCATTTATCAGGTCATTTAACTTGGAGAGGCCTTGTAGCTGGAGCTGGACCATTACCTTTGGCTTAGATACAAGTCTGTAAAAAGTGAGGAAAACACATGGTTAGTATAATTTAATATTTGAATTAAAAGTTACTGGAACAACTATAAGGATGACAATATTTTGTTAAACTAGGTCACTGCAGACCTTGGTGGTATGTACATGTGATGTAGCAGTGAAGGGTGCTAAGGTTAAGAGACGAACACTTTGACCCTAATCATCGCTTCGTCTTTCAGTTGGGATGTTGTATCCCGTCGTGATGACAAATCATTTGAAATCTTTACCACTCTTGTAATAATGCCTGTGTGTGTGCATGCATTCCTGTTATGTGATGTGACGGCTGTTTGGAGTTTCAGGTGATTAAGAATCAAGAGTGCGTAGCCACAGGATAACACTCCCTGAGTGCACGCTGCGTGAAGTGAAGCGCCGTCTGTCTGTCGGCATGCACAATTGACTCTCTTAGACCCCAACGTTGGCAACAGAACATATAAAATACCTCTGTGTGTGTGTGTATGTGACATGCATGTATGTTTGTAGTTCAGAGCACTGAGGCTGAAGGTATTTTGATGTCTAGTCTTCACAGTGAGCATTCTCCCCCAGAGATCAAGGGCTAAGAGTTTAATTGCAGCACTATAAACCTTGTAAAAACACAACAGCCCCACAGCAGTTTATGTGGGATTCAGTGGAATTAAGAGATTTGTCATTTAAGAATTTTTGATGAAATAACTAAAAATGTTTGTTTTATAAATTTGACATTTAAATGTTTTGTTTCCTTGCAATTTGTACTCGCTGGAGTAGCAGCGACTTGTGGTGAGTTAGTCAGTGTAATTTTCAACATAAAATATACAATTTACCCAAAGTCTAAATGTCTGCTGTAATGACTGAATACTCTATGAGCGTCTGTGAGATTGTATTTCAGTGTAAAACATAGTAATACATAATAAACAGACATTTTAATGTCAGTTTTGCCAAATACTCAGTGGAATTCTCGTGCATTTGGTTCTGATTTCCAGCAAGGCCTGATTAAAGTTGGGAACAAATAGATACAGTGTGGTGAGGAGACGTTGTTCGGCCTGCCTGCTGCGCCCACTGTGTGTTTTCCATGAGTCAGAGTGGGCGTCATCCGGGCACGGGGATGCCAACGTCCATAAGCTCTCTCCATCTGTCACCAACTTCCTCTCCTGGCGGGCAGCAGTTCTTTCTTTCATTTATCCATTTCTTTGTTCTGGTGTGCATCGCACAAAATGCAAAAAGTGAGGATGAGGCAACAATTACATCACATTATTATTTTTTTAATTTAAAGACATTTTCTGATGAATTCTCAAAAGTTATGATTGTCTGCTTTGAGAGGAAGAATTTTCTTTCAATTTAAAGTACTTACAAACGTTAATTTACAGACAATTATAAATACAAATGTTTTTTTCTGAAACACATTTAAACAAAGCAGCGCAAAGACTGACTGAAACAAAACTGAACCTTTACTTATTGCTGAAGAAGGTAGACAAACAGCTTTTGTGCTGCTAATGTAAAACGGTGCATTACTTATGGTTTTAATTCTTCTCCAACCTTGTACTTAATTTTTCCAGTCTTGCTGATGACACAGATATGCTGAAAGAGGAAGAAGTGGGAGAAAGAAAAATGAGTAACTACCCTTCAGAATGTTTAAATCTTGTCCAAAACTTTGCATCTGATGATGGCAAAATATTTGTTTAAGATCACCCTGATCTATGGGAAATTACACTATGTTCTGAGAGCCTCAATATGCCATATACACTATGCAAGATGAAGCTTGCAAAAATTTGAAAGTAGGGAAGGTAATCTACAAAGATATGACACATTCATTAATCTAACTTTGTGCGTCCCAGGGGTTCAACTCATATTTCTTCTGTAGGATAAGGACAGATAAGAGGGGAAGCTTCAACTCTGCCCGATAATGAGATCCTAACCTTTACATTCCACAGGTCGCCCTCTTTCAAACTTTCGTAATGAATACCACCTCCCTCAAACATGCACAAAAGACACGCGCAATCATACAGTACATGCAGCACACACACCCATGTGAATACACACACACAAAGCTATACGAGTCATCTAGGTTTAGTGTTTCACATGAGTCAGAGGTAAATTTGAGGCCACGTCTTTACAGATATAAAAATGACAAAGTTCAGTTTGCACTTACTAATTTCAGACTGACAAGTCTGGCTTGAAATAAGATGTCAGGGGTGCGTCAAAGAAAACAGAGGATAGGTTGCACTGTTGACTCAAAGTTTGTAGAGGAGGAGTAAGCTGTGTTTAAAGCACCAGTAAAGTAGTCAGAATAGAAAGGACCAAAGGATGATAGAAATGCCAGACATGCTTTTCAGATGCAAAAGGGGTTTGATTTCTTTGCATGGTGGAAACATGACAACAACAAGTGAGAGTCAGTGTATAGCACTGGCAGTGGCAATACACATGGTCACTATGTCAGATTAGGTAATCATGATGCCTAAAAGTCCTATCATGACTTGGCCAAGAAACGTGTCAGACAATTGAACCCTGACCCTGATCACAGTTTGCAGACTTTCACAAAACAGTTGACGTGCAAAGGTGAGGCAAAGAAGAGACTATTATAAGAGGAATATAAACAATCAACAAATAACAATCATGGCATCACAAATTTGTTGTAGATATCCTCAAACTAGGCAGGAGAAGGCAAAACGAGACTAAGAATCTAAAGCCTTGCTAGCGGCTCTGTGAGGCTGCACAGCGGCGCTTTGAGCTAAATGCTAACGTCAGCATGGCAACATGCTCACAACGACAAAATGCTAATGAGCAGGTAATGTTTACGATGTTCACCTTCTTAGTTTAGTGTATTAGCATGCTAACATTTGCTAATAAGCGCTAAACACAAAGTACAGCTGAGGCTGATGGGAATGTCATTCGTTTTTCAGGTATTTGGTCATAAACCAAAGAACTGGACAAATTAAAATTTTGACCTGATGATGGCGCTACAGATGAGAAGTTAAGGGTTCACCAAAATTATTACAATTCATCCTGAGGGGGAAGTGAATGTGTGTACCAAATTTGTAAAGTCTCCTCAGGCAAGGAGATTACCTGTTGGGTGAGTTTAGGTCCCCCCCCCCCATCTCTTTCATCTCTTTCTCTTAGCTATTCAAAAGGTTATGTGCTGCGTGTAGCAGTGTCGGTAGACTCAGGACTTACATTCAGGTCACGGAAGTATTCATTGTAGTCCAAGGCATAACCAACAACAAAGCGGTTGGGGATTTCAAATCCAACATCTATCAGAGCAAACACAGTGTAAATTCTGAAATTAATTAAATTAAAGAAACAGCTTTTCTCCTACATCAGTGGTTTGTTATTATTCTTATTATTCTCTGTCATACAAATTGATGAGTAGGTCAGAGGTTCTACTCTTCACAAGAATACCCTAATTAGGAAGCGATCGACATCACATCAACAATATGCAGCAGTCTTTGGTCAAAGAGGAAGAGGTGTGTGGAGCTGAGGTGGGACAAGTAAATGGCAACTACCATGGATGACTGACAGGCTTGGACACCTGCTAACAAGCAAATCCGCAGATTATTTCTAATAATGTGAGAGGAATGGATGACATTAAAACCAGGGGTACTTACAGTCTGTCAGACTTTCAGCCATGTTGGGGACCCTCTTCACCAACAGACTGAAACACATGAAATATAAAGTTAATTTCCAAAATGCTACAGCACAGTACTACAGCAACTAACCATGACCCAGGACTTATCTCTAGTATTTACAAAGTTATAAATCCAAAGAGAGAATTTACATTCATGTAACATGCTAACAACAATGCTAACACTTAAAAGCGTCACACATACAGTAGAAGAGGAGATCAACTTTCAACATAAACCATGTGCGAATAACAATGTTTATCTTGTTTCTGTGATTCTGGAGCGCATAGGAACAGCCCACGGACGCAAGATAGTGACTGCGGACAAGTGATGTCTTCCTCTTGTGTTCATCCCACGCTTGGCATTTCCTCTGATGGGGAAAACACAGACGACTGAAAAACTGTCTCACCCTGCGACCTTGACCATCTTGGGTTCAAAGGTCTCCACATGCTTCAGAAGGGCCTTCATGGTCTTTCCTGTGTCAACTATGGCCTTAGGGAAGGGAAGAGCAAAGGAAGAGGGAGAGATGAAATGGGAGGGACATTTGAGTGCAGAATGCTTTGAAAGAGGAGAAAAATGGCAGCCAAATATGCAGGTCGTGGGATGAAAAACTTTTTCTAACTTAATGTTTTTACCTAGATCACTGAAAATGTCCACTTTCAGTTGTTGTTCAAACTTTTGCCACCCATTCAAAACTGTTTCTTGGAGTAAACAACCATTGTGATACTGTGCTTATGTGCTTCTGACTTGAGTCCAAAAACTTTTACAACTGAAACATGATCTCAAAGAGAGAAGAGTCTTTTGCTTTTTGTTCTTTTGTAGACCAACAACAAAAGAGATGTGGCTGTAACAAGCACAATGGCCTCTCAATCAACAAGATACTAAAAGTGCAAATAAAACATGTCAAAGGCACCAAACAAGGTGGACATTTGAAGGACATGCTTGATAGAGTTCATTTTGTTTAAAAAAAGAAACTACACTGCAAATCAGAGCAGATGGGAGGAAGATTTATTTGCACCCGAGACTCACCTCAACAATGAGCACACTCTTGGTAACATGTAAAAAAAAAAATAGAAGAAAAACATTAGTAAAACATCACCTTTGAATTTTAACACTGTTCAAGCAAAGTTAAAATAAAGGCTTGATTGTCTCTGTGAAATATACAATTCTTACAGATGGTATCTATGGAAACAGTTGGCAGTATCGTCAGTGCCTTAACAAAAACACAGGCAACTCATTCTCTTTTCCCTAGTAATGAACATCTGTGTCTACAGAAAGCAAAAAAGTCACTTCTAAGTGTCCGGGTGTTGCACACTTTCCCTGCTGCAGGGTTTCAAATAACTCCTTGTTCCCTTGGCCGGGTGTATGGGGCTCTTTGTGAGCCCAGTGGAGAGTATCTATGGTTTGGGGAGAGGGATTGGAGAGAATGCAGGCACCCGGCCAATGTTCTCTCAGTCCACACCTGAACACTGTTACAACACACTCAGAGAAAGTCGACGGGGACGTGTAAAGAACACAAAAACTCAAACATAACTAACCTGTCTCGCTGCATGCTGCAAACTGTAAACACATAGCCAGTTGGCAATTATTTGACTATGATTGTTTGGGAATTTACAGCTCCCCTCAGATCGCTGGATCACGAGTTTTGTGTGATTCCTGTAGCTCAATCAATCAATCCTGTCTCTGGCAAAAACTTTGGTGAGAATCAATCATGGCGACTAAATGTAGGCACTGACCAAAACGCTCTAAAAGTATAGAGAGCTGAAGAGGGGCAAGATTGTTCAAGAACTGGTGATGGTGTTTATTTTTTATTTGCTTTGTCCCAGGGTCAGGTAACAATTTAAGATAGTATTTTACTATGATTTCATTAGTTAACAAGACTCAGAGTCTGCAGCCATGCTAACAGCTCTGTGAGGCTGTACTAAATGATAGCTAAATGCTAACGTCAGCATGCTAACGTGGTCAAAATGACAATGCTAACATGCTGATGTTTAGCAGGTATAATGACAGATTTTGACCTGATGGTGGCGCTAGAGGAAAAGTCAGAGGAGTGACATTGCTATCCCTTGAGCTATATGCTGCTAGCGTGGCTAAAAATAGTTGAATATATAAATTTCACAGGGTAAATAAAAAATTTGGCCAGTGAGATGAAAAGTTCAGTTTTCATTTCTTTGTGAATATAAAGGGGCACTATGAGTTTTGCCTAAGCAGCAATAAATCTCTTCTTCTGAACAAAAACAGGTATTTCATCCATGCTCCAACAGTTCCTTCTTCAGAAGTTCACACACTATTTCACATTTGAAGCTGTGCTAAATTTAAATTCATCTACTCAGGTTACCATAATAAACACTTGGGATTAAGACATCTGAGAGCTACGAATTCACAGTGAGACAGGGTGAGTAAGAATTGCATGAGAAACTTTCAATGCTGCTGGCCGGGATTCAACTCTTAACATAACATTTACTTTTTCTATGCTGTAATTACATTGCCATTATCATTAGGTTTGAAAGGAGCAGTGTCAGCAGCACCACACTCATAATCTACCTGGAGCTGTGACTCAACAACATTTCTGTATAAGGCTTACAAAGACTTGTAATACTACTAATTCGTTTTTTTGATAATATACAAGAATATGTGGGAGGCACGCTTTTAATATTTAAGGAGGTGAAGAGCACTGACAAAGTGGAGTGATTCATATTTTCTGTGCAAGGTGGTGGTCAACCATTCTGTTTTTACTCCCAGTGACCTTTGCACCCACAGTGAAGTGCATCTTGGCTACAGCACATTCTGACCTCTCAGTTGAGGGAATTCAAAATCTGTTTTTTTTCCTGCATATTCGCGCGCCCATCCAGCTGAGTAAGTAGAGTTTCTGTCTTATGCCTATCTCAGAGAAAAATGTAGTGAGGAGGGATCATTCCTCATGACCCTGCGTGCTCTACAGACTCCTCAGCCGTCCACGCCAGCGCTCAACAGGGATGAACAGTCAGTTAATCTGCCTTGTGGGAACATTGGCTTTCCTGAAATGTCTGATTCATGGACAGGCTGGCGAGGGGCATACCACTTTACCAAAGTGTGCACAAAGAGGGCGGTTGTGAGGAGAACGCTTCAAAAGTTGAAGTGCAGGAATGTGTTCTGGTCCAGGGGCAAGTTCGAGGCAATAAAAAACTATTTGAAACAGTGTCACATATTAATTAAGAACAAAAAATGTAATTGTATTTTGTTATGTTAGCTAAACATTCAATATATTCTCAGAAGAAAACTCTTTCTATTGTTTACCTTTGGAAAAGTGTTTTTTAGTCTTTTACTGACAGCTCCCTCTTGAGGCCAAGGTAGTTACTCTTTTAAAATCAAAATACTGACACAGATCACTGCCCAATTGACCACATAATATCCAAAACTAAGAGGGAAACTTATTTACACATACCTTTCCATGCAGGAAAGACAGATCTCGGCTTCCTATGATCTGCAGCTCCTCTGTTGATTGGTCATTCTGGGGAGGAGAAAATGGAAAGATGATTCATATGATGTGATTGTTCTAAATAAAGTATGTAGTCATTGTCAATTTTTTTTTTTACCACATAATTGATGATAATTGACTTTTGCTCCCTCCCCAACAGGGGTTGTTTATATGAAATCAAGATATATTCTTTTCAGCCCCAAGAAATTACAATAAATGGTCTGTCAGATTGTGAAACGGAGACGCTCACGTTTTCTCATGGACATATACTGTAACTCTAATGTTTCTCAATAACTTGGTTCTACTGTACAGTCTACAGCATTAATGCAAGACAAATGCACAAAGGGAGAGTTATTTCACAAGCACTATGAATGTACAATATTATCCTTAACATAAACAGAGACAGGCTCACTGTCCCTGTAGGAAGCGCAGCGCAAAGCTTTGAAGAACGACGGCTTTGAGGTTAGATTCGGTCGGCTACAGATGCATCACTTGGATAAGCGGAGCAGTGACATGGACCAAATCCCGACCCTGGGGGCAGGTCACATGACTCCATCACGACCTGTGACATTGACTAACAGCATCATTGCTCACACATTGTCCTCCAGTGTTGTAATAGCGACTGCTGCCTGCCACCATGTTGTCTGTTGACATAAAAATGTAATTACGATGTTTTTATGCCTCATTACTTTTTATATCTTTTCAAATTGTTCTTTTTTTTTTTTTTACATCTATTTATTTATGTATTTATTACCAATTCCACAAGTTTACAGCCTTTGATTGTTTTTAGTTTTGTGATTACCAGTTTGTTTTTCTTTTTTTCTTCTTCTATCTATGTATTTTGTTTATATATGTTGATCTGGGTGGCAAGCTGCTGGAGACAACTGTCTAAACAACTAAATAAAGTTGATTGAAATGAATTTAATTCATTGTTATTTGAATCATTCTCGTGAAGCCCTGTCTTTTGGTTCATTTTGTCCTATTGTTTTTTTGCATTTATATATGAATACCTCAGTGTGGTTTAATTGATCCACCAAAGCTAAAAACGATCTATAATTCAACGTAGGCTGTCTTTATAGCTACTTAAATAATAACTAATAACTAATTGCAAAGTGATATATTGTGAACATTACTATATCATTCCCAAAGTTAATTCCTCTGTTTATACATTCCAGGTGTTTTCATTCCAGACAGTGTCACAAGGTGTTTGTCTTGGCAGCAGCAGCGGCACCAATTAGCACTGTGGTATATTCATGACCTGAGCTCTGCAGTCGCTCCACAATCAACCGCCATTGAGGTGTCCTGCCTGAACGTGCTCTCTCCTCACTAAAGATGAGCAACAGTGACATCTGGTGGCTAAGGCAAAAGTCAGATGCAACCCTTCGCTTCAAATGGGATGTTAAAAATGGGAAAGTGTATTTGGTGCATGAATGCAGGGTTGTACCTCAGCATCATTTTGATGATCAATTAATCTGTCATTCGTTTTGTCTATAAAATGTCAAAAGACAATGAAAAATGCTCATCACAAATCCCCAGAGTCCAATTTGACGTCCTAAAATTGTTGGTTTTGCACACCCAACAGTCCAAAACCCAATGATATTAAATTCACCATGATATAAAATCATAAAATCAAAAAGAAAAGCAGGAAATCCTCACACTTTAGAAACTGGAACTAGTGAATATTTGGCATTTTCACTCAATAAATGACTTAGATCAAGTTAATCAGTTCTCAAAAGTATTGATTTTGTCATTTAATTTTAAATCGACTGACTAAACAAATAATCAAGTAATCATTTCAGCACTACCTAATTGTATCATAGAAAGAAAACAGTTAAATAAATGTTTTTTTAAATTATTGTTTGAGGCATTTTTTGCCTTCATTAGAGAATCAACAGGAAATGAAGGGAGAAAATGATGGGAGTAACTTGCGACAAAGGTTCTTGTCTGGACTCGAACAGGGGACGTTGCAGGTCATGATTAGCTTGGGCCACCAGAGTGCCACTACAATAAATGTTAATGTGATCAGTCACATATCATTGAAAGTCAGGTGCTTGATATCTGATCTGCAATAACCTCTCAGAAAAAAAAAATACACTCATTCAAAAGAAGAGTATATAGTAGGGTTTTACTGCACTATGCAGTTCACCTACTAGGTAGCTCTTCAGACGGATGAACTCCACCCGGGTCTCCAGGTACTTGTTGGAGTTGCGGCCGAGAACCTTGATGAACTCCACCAGGTCTGCACAGAACTTGTAGCCTCCCTTCAAGACACACAGCACCATTACGTTGTTGTCCCCGAAGTCTTCCATGATGTAGTGGGCCAGACGCTCTATCCTGCAGGAGAAATACCATCAAGACGAATACGAAGGACCAGGAAATGATTCACAAATCACTTTGCAGGTGTGTTTATGTGTATTTTTACCTGTTCATGATTACCCCATGTGGGATGTAAACGCTTTCTATGTCGTCATGGTAGTGTTCAGGGTAAGTGAACAGGTCCAGACTGTATCCTGGCCAGTTATCTTTTATCTAGGACCGAAAGCTTACTGTTAGGCATGGAAGTACAATACTGGCAAGGGGGGTTAGAGTTCAAATTACTCAGTTGTCCAATATTTGAGAGGGAACACCCAAATGTGAACAAGTCTGGCGGTTTTTCAAGGTCTAAGAGAAATATAATCATGACTGCTACTGGTATTTCTTTGCATCATTTTTGAAAATTTGCAGTGGGGAGTCAAGTAGAGGCATTTTAAAACCTGGGAATCTTAAAAACTAAAATTCACAGAAGCTTGGTGTTCTAGTAAAAAAAAGGTAATTACACCAAGGATAATATATAATAACAGTAACACTGAGTTTGGAAGTAGCTAATGAAATATTTAACCAAAGAAATGCTACATATTAGGACTTGTTTATAGTTAAACTGTCAGGGCAATAAAGATTGACTATGAAGTAGCTCAAACAGGGAACTATTATTACGACCATTATTGACTTTAGCTTAATTATATACAGTTATCTTCTGGGTTTAGAACAAATAAAAACCTTGAAGTTTATTTTAATGCCGCTTACTGTTAAAATTAACCAAATAATGACTTCAAGGAAAAGCTGAGCAAATAATTACAAAAAATAATCATAATCATTGATGTTGGAGTGTAAAAATGTGACCTGAATTTCTGAATTCAGCACTAGATATTGTGACTGAATGATCTTTGTGTTGAACATACCACAATTCCTCTTTTCATCCCTGCGTTGTCCATTTGTAGTAAATATTCAGAATAGGATACAGGCAGCAGTGACCTTCAGTGGAAATACAGAGAAATAGTTTACTGTACATACACTGGACCAAATACTGACAGGCTTTCCATCTTCTTCTGAAACGTTATAGCACAGGAAAAAGGTAGAACAAGAAGAAGAGTAACTACATTAGGTTAAGGTTAGATATTCATCCAGGAGGAGCATCTCCTGTAACTCAGAATCACAATTTATTCATTTAAACCTTAACGCTACATTCTTGCCTGTGCATGTGAGCTACAGAAAACTGAAGCTGAACAACATTTCTAATCCCGTTATTGCCAAAGCATTACTTACCGTTTTGTTGCCTTCTTCTCAGCAACCATTCACAAAACAAGAGGGACAAAAGAAAGTCAAAAGATATCCAGAGAAGTCCTGGTCAGCCGCATGGGCTGCGGGATCACGCCTGAGTCATTTGCGTAAAAAGGACAGCGTTGTGTTACTCGTGGAGAATTACCGGGATAATCAGCTTCATGTGACGCTATGCTGGCTTGTGGCCGCATCACAAGCCACTGCAGGAGAATGAAAAGAAATGAACAAATACTTGGTTCAGTGATATACAGTAAATTTTATTCAAAGGATACTCTTAGAGCCTACACACAGCCAACTATTTGCAAAGGAGTTGTCCAAGAAATTCCATTTGAAAGGCAGGGAGGTTAAAAGAAAGACAGCTCTAAATATCTTAACATCTCTAAAATATAGAGGCTCCACTCAGAGAAGCGTTCAATTACATATTTTCCTATAACATTACATCACATTTTAGAGAGAGTACATCATTTTTTTGCCCTACTAGTGGTAGACCTAAGAATGACAATAGCCCACAGTGAAGTATCTCAACTACTGGCCAGACTGCCATTAAATTTGGTACGATTTTACATGGTCCCCTGAAGGTCATTCTGAATGATTTTGGTAACACTGTGATCTTTCATTTATTCTCAGAGTTTCGTCAGTGCTTCTAATTAGAATTTTTTTTAAATTTGCAGTTTGCTGGGCTTTAGAGTTTTAGTTTTGTTTCATTGCTCATATGACATATCATGAGAATATACAAATACAGAATTTTATTTTACTCAAGCCCATGTGATATTTGAAGTAAAGGTGGGGATCTCAAGACATACAGTACATCTAATTAAGTAAAAGTTTTCCATGTCCTAGTTATTGGGTATGTAGACGGTCTTGAACCTCTCAAAGAGGCTGATGTCGCTCTCTAGCTTCTTCATCGCCACTTCGAGACGCTCCTTGTGGGACTTCTTCGACATGGTGTCTGTGACGAGTGAGAGGCCCTGGTACTCATGGTGCAGCTCATCCCAATTCTTCTTCAGGCCCTGGATAGAGGACCCACACAGGGAAACCCATCACTGTCACAATAAAGTCAGCTTGATAACGCAACTGTCAGGATTCAAGGCTTTTATATAGCAAAAAGCCATCAAATCAGAGGTATTGTCTATGTTACAGGGATGGCTGTGGCAAAAATCTTTTTTACACTCTCAGAGGTAATTTACCACCTCTGATTTTGAGGTGCATACTCTCCGAGCCTCTTTTTATGTACAAATAATGATCATCCATGACAGCCATACTACGGCCATTTTATCCTGACTTGTAAGGACTGAATAAGACACGAAATCATAAAATTAATTTCCTGTACTCCTCCTTTAGCCGTTCCAGATGTCTGTATGATTTAAGGAGAAGAATTGCTATTGTGCAGCCATGTGTTCGAGTACCTCTAGGACGGCTTGTCGCTCCTCGTCAGACATGTGTTTCATGGCTCCCTGCTCCCTCTGTTCTTTCACAAAGTTGTCATACTCCTCCTGAGCTCTCTGCTCTTCTTCGTTGCGCTGCTGCAGGTACTCAGGTACTTCTCCATAATGCTGAAAATAGGAACTGGAAACTTAGACAATAAAAAAATGGATGACTTCATCAATAAAGAGGGTAATTTATTCTAGGTTTTTGTATGTGTGACTTGCCACCTTTCCCTGGCGCTCAAGGCTGTGTTATAGTAATATTAAGCAAACAATGTCTCAGATTTTTCTTGTGTGTAATATTGTAGAGAAAGACCTTTTTCTTGATGTACTTGGGGAGAAGTCCTGACTTCTCAAGGAGCTGCTTGTGTCCCTTGCTGGTGTCCACACATGCAGGCTGAGGCTTCATTGGCACTGCTGTAGCTGTCTTTATAAAATCTCTCTTGGTGTGAATGCCCATAGGTGGGTTGTCTGTCCTCGCAGGAACGGCTGGTTTCTTCACAGTGCAGGTGTTACGAACCTCTTTCAAACACTGTGTCTCTGACAGAACATATAAATATAAAGGTAAATAACACAATCAGTGCTCAAATACATTGGTCAAATAGTCCACAGGTGAACTCACGTTTGGGTAATTTGGACTCTTTTGAATGCTTCTTGAGGTATTGGTCTGGGGATGGTACCTCTACTTTTGCTGGTCCCATCGTCCTCATTGCATCCTTGGTTGATTTCTTCTCAAGAACAACTGTTGGCCTATACTTGGACATATACCTTCACATGCAGCACATTGGATAAATTGATCAGTTAATTTCAAAGTCATTCATTATGAATAAAATAAAACACATGGAAGGTAAAATTCTTTCTTTCTACTTTACTTTGTTTACATGCCAAAATAAAGTACAATTTAGAGGAAGTTTTAAGCAGGCAACCACAATAAAATGCTTTTTATTACTTATTAATTTCTATTTATTTCTAAAATAAGACCAAATGTTCAAAGCCAAACCAAACCAGTTAGAGGTCATTCTTTGTTTTCTATGTCTAAACACTAGTTAGTCTCTGCTTACTAAGCTAACTAACTTAGCTAGATAAAACTAGGTTAATTTGACCTAAGATATGTTAACGCAGGCTAACGTTATAGCTACTGCTCTTAAACTACCTTGGTGGTTTTTGAGTATGAACCTCTTCCTTTGGTATAAGATTGTAGACGCTTTCAGGTGGATGCATAACTTCAGACATTTTTTAAGGACTTTAAACAGGCGAAGGATTAAAAAGACACGGTAATAAAGACCTGACTAGCTAGCTAGTTAACGTGAGCGAGCTAACATTAGCTAGAAAATTCTTTGGTCAGTGCAATTTGTTTGACAACACATCTCCCGGCTAGTTGCTAGGCAACTGCAGGAGCAAATGTTGCATTTCAGAACAGTTGTCAAGCGATAGATGTGAGGTATCTGAGCTGTCCATATGTAAAGTTCACTGGCTGTGTCTTGTTTTATAGTACCCAGTCTTCATATACAACTCGTTTATTTATCCAACTAAAAACATTTTCTTATTTTCATTCTGCTACGACACACACTAGCTCTGTGCCGCTTGATTTCTACACATTATCAGCTGTCACCAAATACAAATGTGTCAGGATATATTTAGTTATTGATTCTGACTCTGTTTCCATATCTCGGATGGTCAGTATTTGCATAAAATTGCCATTTTCATATGAATACGAGTTTTAGAATTCGGATCACTGAAGTGCAACCTATCCGAGGAGCGTTTGAATGCACCACAAAGGTCACTCGTACTAGCAGGTTCCGCGAAGGCAGAAGTGAAGAAGCTGTTCTATATCGTTAAATTTGTAAGCCCATAGTTAGATTGCATAAAGAATAAAAAAAGAACAAAAGCAGAAAAAAACATATTGTTTTTGCAACGGAAAATTTGAGCCTTCGACTTCTCGTGGAAGATTCCTGAATTTTGTCCCTCCAGGCTGACCGTACTTGTTTTTGAAGACTGCAGAGTGATCCTCCTGTCAAGTATGTGGTACAGAATTGTACATTGCTCGATAAAACAAACCACAGACTTTACTAAAAAATATAATCGGGTTTGAAGTACGGGAAGACACCATTTCTCGTGAGTGTCTCGCTCATTAAACTACCACTTATGACAGGTCACCTATCCTGGCTGCAAAGCACGTGCAAAGTTGTAGCAGCCACTTGAAGCACTGTATCAAAACACGAGGGGCTAGTCTAAATAATACAGTTTTGTTAAACGTGTAACTGTATTTTAAATGGCCTCTTTAACATTATTTATTTGAACAGGCTGCTGTCACTTGACTCAATGGGTTTACTCAATGCAAGTCAGCTTGTACTAAGAGCTGTCAGATGCTACCTGAGTCCCTTTTCAACACCACAATCATGGCTTTCCACCAAAGCCTGCCTGCTGGGGGACAAGAACATCCTGCTCATGGGTCCTCCTGGAGCAGGGAAGACCACAGTGGGGCGTATAGTGGCCCACAGACTGGGACTGCCTGTCATTGACGTTGATGACGATGTCTTGGAGGCGACATGGAAGATGCCTGTGGCTGCCAAGCTGGCAGCAGTCGGCGGAGAGCGTTTCCTGGAGGAAGAAGGCCAGGCTTTGTGTAACTTCTCTGCTTGTGGGTGTGTCGTGGCCCTGACAGGCTCTAACCCTCTTCACGCTGCAGCGATGCAGCACGTCAAAGAGTCTGGACTGGTTATCTACCTGGACGTGGATAGCGAAGACATCATACAGAGACTCACCAGGATGAAGGTGAACAGGATAGTGGGCCAGGAGGCAGGGGTGTCCATGAGGGACATTCTGCGTTACAGGAAACAGTTTTATGAGAAATGGCTTGATGTGCGGGTTCTATGTGGAACAGGGGACACAGTGGAGGAGGTTGCGGAGAAGGTGCTGAACGCTGTGGAGAGACATCAGAACCACGCTGCAGAAACCTATGTGTCAACCAGGAGTGACAGCGTGGAATCGTCCGTTCAGAAAACATACTTTAGTGATGTGGTGGTTGAGGGTCTGGCCACAGATGGAGGCCTCTATGTTCCCCAGAATGGCTTCCCAAACATTGATGCTCGTGAATGGCTGAGACTAGCTGACATGTCGTACCCAGAACGAGCGTTAGTTTTACTTGAAAAGTGCATACACCCGTTGGAAGTCTCTGCTTTGGATCTCAGAACAATGATATTCAAGGCATATGGGTCTAATTTTTCTAGTGAGGCAGTAGCACCTGTAAAACATCTCATCCACAATCAGTATGTTCAGGAGCTTTTTCACGGCCCCACCGCCTCATTTAAAGACCTCGCCTTGCAGCTGATGCCCCAGCTCTTCGCCTACTGCCTCCCACCAATGTGCAACTACCTCATTCTGGTAGCCACCTCTGGAGACACTGGAAGTGCAGTGCTCAGTGGCTTCAGCAGGCTCAGTGGCGCTGACAGACACAGGACCGGGGTTCTGGTGTTTTTCCCAGAGGAAGGCGTGAGCGAGATTCAGAAGCTTCAGATGACAAGCTACAGGGAGGGCAACGCCAGGGCCGCCAGCATCCTGTCAGACTTCGACTTCTGTCAGAGGACCATAAAGAGGATGTTTGGAGAGTCTGGGCTGACCGGGCACCTCGCTGTAGAGTACGGCACAGTCCTCAGCACGGCCAACTCCATCAACTGGGCACGGCTGTTGCCACAGGTGGGTTGATCACTGAGTAGGGCTCCAGGAAAAGATCACTTTCTGAAATAGGGCTTTTTTTCACAGCAGACATTTTGACTTAATAGCAGGGAAAGCTCAGGAGTTACTAATAACATTAAAGATGGCTGCATTCCATTCAAGTGTCCCAGTAAGCCGTGACAGTGAGACTTCATGCACAATACCAGGACCCTGAAACTGAAGCAGCTAAATGGAATTCTTCTGGGAAAAAGGCCTATTGATTATTCAGTTTGATTGTTTGTAACAATCAGTGAATGGTTTAGTCTATTAAATCCATATGCATATAATTTCCATGAGGTAAAGGTGATTCAAATTGCCCAAAGATTTTCAATTTATAATGATATAAAACAGGGAAAAGCAACACATGCAGAGAATGTTTGGCATTTTTGTACGAAGAATGGCCCAAAAAAATGTATTGATTGTTTTTTCCAGTCATATATTAAGCCTTCAAGACCTATGTAATAATTGCTAAAGAGGTGATATAATTCCATTTAATCATCCAATGTCCAGTATCTTTGTTTCAGAGAATATATTCATCTTTTTAAACTTGAAATCCTGTCTTTGGAGTGCACGTCTTGAGTCACAGCAAAGTGGGGGAGATATGTGCACTAGTGTCAAGAAAATGAAGCTTGATTTTGCAGAATTCTTGAAACAAGTGGATTTGTTTTGAAAACAGAGGAATCGCCTCAGTCTTCTATGGGACATATAGGATTTTAGGATTAAGTTTTGATCAGCCACCAAAAAAGTATGTATTACTTTTTCACGTGTCCATTTATTTAGCCAATCAATAGTATTTTCTGTATATTTTCATTTCCCAACATGATGGGATGCCAGATTTAGCCCTCAGAAAAGTGTAAACTCTTCTGCTCATTAAAAGCCCCACATTGCCAGAAACTACCGAGGGCATGACCCGTCCGGTGGCAGATTGTTTAATTTGTTTTACGAAATTAAGATCGACTAAATGACTACCAGTGATAACTGGACATGGTGATTTTTGTTTGTCATTCTAGGGGGCAACAAGGGAGTTAACTTGCTTGTTGAGTTAGACACAGGATCTCTGTAAAATGTCAGTTACAGCTTTATTAGACATTTTTGCATCTGTTATGTTTCAGAACTGCTTATTTTGACAGACCATACAAATTCATTCTGGTGTTTTCATGTGATTATTCATCTGTGCTTTTTTCCAGATTTATCCTTTCAGTTGATTTTGTATAGATTAAACACAGTTTGCACAATTACACTCTAAAATATATGTCTTAACATAAAGTTTTTACTTTGCAACATACAGTATAACACAGTTTTGTTAACTTTTGCTCCTCTTGCAGGTGGTGTACCATTCCTCAGCCTATCTGGATCTATGCAGAGACGGTGTTGTCAAGTTTGGGGAGCCCATTGATGTTTGCATCCCTACTGGTAACTTTGGCAATGCCATGGCAGCTGTGTACGCCAAGCAAATGGGCATCCCGATAAGAAAAGTCATCTGTGCGTCCAACCACAACCGCATCATCACAGACTTTATCACCACAGGCGAGTACGATCTCCGGGGACGGCCTCTGATGCTCTCCCATTCCCCGGCTATAGATATCCTGAAATCCTCCAACCTTGAGAGGTTTATCTACCACGTCTCGGGCGGAGACAGCCGTCTTGTCGAGGAACTGTTCACGTGCTTAGACAGACAGCAGCACTTTCAGGTTCCCAAGCCTCTTCTTGGCAGGATACAGCTGGAAGTGGTGGCTGGCTGGTGCTCTGAAGGCGACTGCTTGGCCGCCATCCAGAGCGTTCACGCACAGACGGGCTACGTCATGGACACACATACTGCCGTGGCTAAAGTCGTGGCTGATAGGCTGCAGGACGGTTCGTGCCCCGTGGTGCTTTGTTCCACTGCTCACTACGGGAAATTTGCTCCCGCTGTGTTCAAAGCCTTACAAATCCAAAATATTCCAGAGGATCCTGTTGAGCAGCTGAAGATGCTCGGATCGGCTGCATGCAGACCAGAAATACACAGAGACATGATGAAATGCCTGGAGGAAAGTGGCAGGAGGGGACACGCTGTTTGTCAGGCAGATTACGGTGTGTTGGTAGAAGAGGTGGAGAGCATGATACAGGACTCCTTCTTGAAAGTTATGTAGGATTATTTTAGCTTTTGTTGATGTTAACGTTAATTTAAATCAGAATTCATTATTTACAAAAAGTACATTCTTCATGTGTCTTCCAATGTATTTGTAATTTTTTTTCAAACAGAAAAGAATGAATGAAAGAAAAATGAATAAAAAGTACTTCTTATAAGCAGGTGTGGTCATGAAATTGATTTTAAAGATATCATTTAAAAGACCAAATCCTGCCTGAGAACACAGTCACTCTGATTACTGTAATAGAACTGTTGTCTAACTCGATTCAAAGCCTATTGATAGGCAACATTTCTTTACATCATTATCTAGAGTGCTGGCCCACTAGATGGGGGTGTCTACCTCTTGGCTACTGTTGTGTGGACACACTGGTGCCTGCATTGCAGTAATTGTATATAGGTATCGCTGAACAGGGAATTAATTACTGGCTAAGTGAGAAGGTCAAATAAACTAGTGTGTGTAAAATCAATATCTGCAGTCAGGGAGATAATCACCTTAACGTTAATTGTATGCTTATGAATTGCACTGTGACAATACATTGCCTATTTGCAATATATTTCCCATGGCTTTTTATTTATTTAACAATGTTTGTACCTCATCCTTTTTCTTATTACTTTAACTTTTCTTTGCTAATGTGAAGCTAGCTGAAGGGCTATCAAAGCCGCATGGTAGATCTCACAGCATGGCACTAAAATACAGCTAATGAATTGATCTCCCTGAGTTTCACAGCCCACTAATTGCCAGGTGAAGCTTGAGCAGATGGTACACTCCTATCAGTGTCCACTGACTCATTAACTACCTTACTGAAGGTAGAGGGGGTCTTTTCTGTTCCACATGCTTCCTAGCTGCTAACATTCAGGACCATAAAGTCTTTAAAAAAACTATTTTGTTCTCTTGAGAATGACAGTATTATGGGAAGAGTTTGACATTTTGGTAAATACGCTCATTCGCTTTTTATGACGAGATTCATTCATTTTCCTCTTATTTGCTTAGAAACAACTCTTTTTCAGTATATTTTCTGACTTTAAGACTTCTACCACACCCAAACAAAAGCCAACAAAATCACGTTGCTGTTCTTTGCCAGACATCTGTCAGAAGAAGCATCATTTAATACAGAGCAGGCATCGGAGTGGCCCCCGAGGGTAATTTTCCACCCTCCAACGTCACACCATCCATAACAGGAGCGTCCAGAAATTAATCCTGTCTCTGTGGCTGTCAGTCGAGTCATTTAAATCCAGGTGCTGCCTCAGCAGCCGCGAGGAGAGGAGGGAGGAAGATAAGTTTCATAGATCTTCAGGATTGCTTATGACTGCAGTTGTTAAAATAGATGGAAAGTCAGGCCAGCTTTGACAAAGCACTTTGCCAGCATGCCCTCTGATCTGGATCACTGTCTCTCTCTGTCTTTGCCAGAACTCAGAGGAAAAGTGTTTTCTTCACCTCTTGACTTTATTTTTTATACTTTTTTAAAATGATTAATTTCTCCATTATACATACACTACGTTGCCAAAAGTATGTGGACACCTGAACGTGTTGTCATTCAGCCACCAGAGCATTAGTGAGGTCAGCCACTGATGTTGGGTGATGAGGTCGACGTTCCGGTTTATCCCGAAGGTGTTCCCGAACCTTAACCAAGTGTTTGTGACTGTAACCATGACGATGAAGGCCCCCTAACATTAACCATTAGTACCAGTCAAGTTCTCCCACATCAAACTGGGAAAACCATTTCCTTACAGACCTGTCTTTGTGCACGGTGACATTTTTATGTTGAAACAGGAAAGGGCCTTCCCCGAACTGTTGGGACCCCAGGTCTTTAAGCCAGTGGGAAGAGAGTAGGGTCCCCATATGTGAGATGCCACTTCCATTAGTGGTCTTCTTAAAAAATGTTCAATTTGACCTGATTTGGAAACTGTCACTTTTCTCTGCTGAAGACTTTAAGTAGCGTCAGTGTAATGATTTTTTTTGTCAGGTAAAAAACTAGCTAGATATTCTTTCTTGTTGTACGTTAGGTGTGAAAGAAATACTCTGCTAAATTACCTAAAAAATGCAACCTGGTTGACGTTACATAAAGTGCAGGTGAGAATTTGCCTGTTGAAGAAGCTAACATTTGTGTTAGCCATATAAAACAGTGAAACAGTTTTCACAGTGTGAAACAGATTCTTATATAATATATCCTGGAATAAAACTGAAAACCTGAAAAGCCAAAAAAGTTTGGGAAGCACTGGTCTAAAATATCTGTGTATGCTGCAACATTAAGATTTCCTTTAATTGGGACTAAGAGGCCTAGTTCAAACCATGAAAAAAAGTCCCAGAACAAAAGCACACACAAGTATGTGAACAGGGTTGTCTACAAACTTTTGCTTACATAGTGTATATACCCCTCCCCCATTTCCTAAATGTCCCCCTTACTTTTATTTCTTGTTACATGCAGAAAAGAAATTCAAAAGAAAAGAAAGAAAGTCAGCAATGTCTGAATTAACATCTATATCGAAACACAGCATGGGTATGCAGTCTGTTAGTCTCTGCCTCATATTGGACAAATCAGAGTAGCAAAAGAAGAAAAACTACAGAAGTGTGTGTGAGAAGTGAAGCCTGTCGGTTTACTTGTCAGTGCTTGTGTGAAAATGAGAGAGCAACAGGGAGAATGCGGTCTCTGTGGTTTGAAGTGATCCATTCCTCTTGACAGAATCAAAGACCTGTGCTCTGGTGTTGTTGGTCTTGTGGCAAACAGACAGAGAGAAAGAGAGAGGTGCTGAGGGGCATCAAGACAAATTACAACTTGGGCTGGGTTTTTTTAATCAGTGCAATATTTTACAATCACCCCCCTGACTATACTTTAGTGTGTTTGCATGCTTACAGGATGACGGATCACTTTTTGCTATGCATGAATATACTGCATATTACATGTTCTTTCTCCCTTCCTCTCCTCTGCGTCTGTGGTTTGCTTCGCTGTGAGCACTGGCCTTATTAATCAAGCCGCTTGGCAGGTGAATGTGAGGAATGGGTGGGTAAGTGTCTGAAGGGGGAGGAGGGATAGTGTGCAGGTGCATGTGTGTGTGTGTGTGTGCGTGCGTGTGTGTGTGAGTGGTGAAGGGAAAGAGAGAGCCAGCTGTTGCTCAGCACCATAGTGGCCCACGGCTGGGTGAGCAAGGATAATTGCAGGTACCAGCCTGTTCCCATCTCCTTAATGTGAACCTGTGGCATAATGGAAACTGCTCTTTCACAGTGGAGGGAAATAGAAAGGAGAGAGGAGGAAATTAACGCATCAGAGGAGTTAGGAAAGAAGATCCGGTGAACCGGGTCGATTTGAGGCTCTGCTACCAAGATCCCTGACTCTATGGTTTCTTTTCTTTCTATTGAAATCCACAATGAAGTAATGAGATTTTGATAAACAGTATTTGGCACAGGCATCACTTTGATCTGGTTTTTTCAGTGTTTTTGTACACTGTCTAAAGGAAAGCTTGAAATTGTTTGCCTTAATATCAATTCTTGCCAGTTATTTGCTCCAAGTACCTTGATTTATTTTCTTCAACTACTTTCGTCTTTGTTGTCTTGGTTACACAACGGGGTCTCCTATGACATTTTGAAGGGGTTTGCATCCACCATGTTTTCTTCTCCTTGCACTGGCTGACAGAAACACATTTCAGTATGATGAAATTCATGACAGCACCAACACACAGACAAGTAAACAAGTCCTCAACACTAAAAAAGTGAATATTGTTCATTTTGGAAATTGCATGTTCAAAGATTTGCATTGCATTTCATTGTACATGGGTCCAGGGGTGCAGCCAGGATTTTACAAATACTGAGGTCCCCAAATGCAGCCCTGTTGCCACTTAGAAAAATGATCAGACAAGAAAAATGATCAACAAAAAGAAGTGCTTGCTTGCTTTTTTCTAAACCTTTTCTACACTGCCAGGACTCAATTCTGATGGGGATATTGTAAAACCTTAAAAATAAGTCAAATTTAAATATACTAAATTTAAGAAAATTGGAATCACCCAATTCAGTAATCATGACCTGAATGAAGACATGACATAAGCGCCCTTAAAGGTAGTTATGGCCATGAATGCGTCTCTACTATTGGTCACAGATAGCATAACTTTACCACAGTTTAGTGATATATTGGGTTGATGTCATGTTTTAATTGCTATGCTTGACGTCCCTGCCTTGTTATAATTCAGTAAAATAGTGTGTAAAACTTGCCGTGAAGTTTTATTGCATTTGTTATTGCACAATCATTTGTTTTGTAAGTGACTTTTCAAACTTGTGAAAATGAATTGGATCAAAGCTTCCTTAAAGTGAGTCATTAGCTTGGTTTTAGTAGAATTGTACCATGATGGACTCCCCCCCCTGCCAAGAATAAAACCCACAGGGGGAACAAAGGATCCTTGTCTATCTTGGCACAAAAAATAGACACATTTAAAAATGTTGCCATGAATTCTGGCACTAAACATTGGTTCTGAAGTGGAGGTAAAACACTCACCCAACACTGCAAAGACCTGAGTTCAATTCTTGGCAGCGGCGCCTCTGCCTTGGCCAGTGTGCTTTGACAAACACAATTATGAGTATTAATGTGGGAAGCCAGTGAGGGATCATGTCCTGGTCCGTTTCACATGTTGGTCTACACCCACACTAAAAAGAAAAATATATTATTTGTCATTGTGTTATTACAATTACAGTGGTGATAAATAGTTGTTATTCTGTCTCTTTGTCATCATGGCACTACTTACTTACGTACTACTACATGTAATGCTCAGTTAGTCTGAAATTTATTAATTACAGTTGTACTTAATGTGTACTAATGTTTATTACAATAACTAATGAATAGACCTTCACAAATGGTGCAATAACATGGTATAAAATATAATAAATGTCTTATTGCAACTGACATTTATCTTTATTCGTTCATCTTTATGATTTTATTATGTGCTCTGCATACTCTGTCCACACTTTAATATATTTGTGTACCAGCATAATGTTTCTTTGTCTCATTGTCAGTGTTCATTTCCTCCCAGTATCACTTGTGTTTCAGGTATATATGACCTTATGTATTGGTATAAAGTATATTTACATTAACATCCTGCACATGGGGTTTGTGACCTTATTATTATGACCTTTCATTATGAAATGAGCTTGGCTGGAGGATGCTTGTTCTTTTATACCAAAACAAGTCATCTGATCTGATCTGACAACACAGTGAGGACAGTGTGTGCATGTCTGTATAGGTGTGTTTGTGTGTAGTTGCTTTGTCTTATCAATAGTATTATTGCATACTGAAGTGTTTTTCTCCATGATCAATGGTTTCTTTCTGGAAGCAAGAGCCAAACAATCAGCTAACACATCTCAACATCGTGTTCACCCGAGGCTTCCCTGCTAATTACCTAAGACACTGATTCACACCCCAACGTACCTCTGTGAAGTGTGAGGAAGAGGAGGAGAGAAAAGAGAGCTAATGAAGGTGTCAACGGGAGCTCGCCTCCAGAAGATGATTGTTGTTGGATTGAACTCATTTGCATTTTGATGCAAACTCAGGGATGAACAATACGCATCGGTACCTATCTGCTGTTAACAGTCTTTGACAAGCACACAGACAAAAAGCAATGATTCAATTCAAGGTGAACAAAATAACTGTAGGGTCCTGAAACAGATTACATTTAACTGATGCCTCCGTCAGGCTTCTGGCGAACATCTGCCATGATCTTCTCCTCAGTCTGATGAAGGAAAGAGAATCCATTTCTCACTCGGAGAATGAGAAATCAATGACCCCGAGATGGATCTGTGTGAAATGAGATATGAGCCTCGTCTCTGAGGACACAGCAGGGCCTAAGATTGACAGCTGACTGACAGGGGTTAACTGCCAGGGAAGGCCGACAGGCTTGGAGGTATAAAACTGACCCTCTCGTACTATCACTCCAAATATACTGTGGAGCGTAAGGTTAAAATGCTACATGTTGAGGACAGGGTTGATACATGTAGGCCGACTGATGCTGAATTCCCAAGATATCCCTGTAATTGACCATTCGCTAAGCCCCAGACCCCTTACATACTGTTGCTATGCCTGTCAAGCTTTCCATTCTTGTACGGCACATATGCCGTGTATAATGGTAACGGTGGCAAATTTACCACTCAGTATTTATTGAAACACTAGATCTCTTATTTCATGTCAGAAGTAGACAAAAGCAGCTGCTCATTTCTAGCTGCTAACCACTGATCTTCCCAGGTTAAATGACAACTGGTGGATTTTATCAGCTGTAGCTAACTATTAGCTATAAGCTAATTTTAGCTCCATGAGTTGGCTGAAAACAATGTCTCCTGCTGACTTTTTAATGTTTCCACCTGACTCGTTTTAAAACTAAAATTTTGTGAAAGAGGTCTTAAATATGCACTTGATGGCTACATACATGATAGACATGGCAAACGTATTTCATGTAACACTGGGCAGGGTTGCTGAAGTGTAAATCTCCCCAAATCCAATAAAAAGCAGCACAGAGCTGCTAATGTTGGCCTAAACTCCTAAACTGAGCATCCAGGACCGGCTCACACACAGTTGTGAAATACTACACAGTGGATGTGCTAGCTGTGAATGAGCCTTTTGTTTCTAACATAACCTGTAACCAACCAATGATGTGCTCTTGGCCACTATGAGGGTGCTAGAAAACAGGATCAAGGACCTAAAGCCACCACATCTGATAACACGACTTCCCAGACCCCTTGCAGAATTCAAGAACTGGAAAGCCTCAGAGTGGCGAGCATGGCTCCTGTTTTACAGCTTGCCAGTCCTGAATGGTGTACTTCAACCACACTATGTGAAGCACCTAGGCCTTTTCTGCTTTTGAAAGAGAATGTCACTTTCCAAGAGATCAACAAAGCAGATGACACGCTGCTTGAGTTTGTGGCAAGGTTTCAGTTACTGTATGGGGAAGCATCTATGACATTCAATGTACACCTGCTAACTCACCTTGCAAAGTCAGTGAAATTGTGGGGGCCACTCTGGGCACAGTCAGCATTTGTGTTTGAAAATGCAAACGGTAGTCTGTTGAAACTGGTTCATGGAACAAAGTGTGTAGCTCTGCAGATTGTGAACAAATTCCTGTTGCACAGAGCAATACCACTCTTCACTACAAGGCATGCAGTTAGTGAGCAAGTGAGTTCTGTTTGGAATTGACAAATAATCCAACAGTAAAGAGTTTCACAAAATGTCAAGACACAACCGTTTTGGATAATGACAGGGTGACAGAGACTACTGATGCTGAGAAAAGTGCCCTCATTTTAGCACAAAAACACGCACCAGAAGAATGGTGCATAAAGGACTGGTTTATGCCAGCAAAAGCTATAGTCTCAGTAAGAGACCAAAGGACTGTTTTGCAAAGCTGATATCATACAGTATATGATCATATCATATCCTTCTCCTAATCCAGCTTCCCCAGCAATACCTTGCTGGTGGACCAGCTTCACCACCAGCACCAAACCAGCATAGACCAGCATGGACCAACATGATGGTTGCTAAGATACTTTGTTTATGAGAAAGGTTTCGTGAGTGGTCAATTTCCCAGGTATTCCTAGATTTCCTAATTCCAGGAATCTCTAGCTCTTATTGTGAAGGACCTGAATAAAAATACATTTTGCAACTGTTTGGCTTCACATTTACTGCCATTTACAATTCACAGTAGTTGAACATTAATCACCAACATAGAAAACAAACATGTTAAGCAAAAAGATTCTCAATATTTTTATTACCTTGTTTTCATATATGCACCAATCAAATGACAAAACACACACTGATTTAGTTACTTAGTTATGACACACATGTGAATACTTGTATTGTAAAGAAATCATCTTCGTCAGTGATTAATTGTAAATTGTATCAAAGTCTAACTTTTTTTCCTGGAACTCATATACTTTCTCTGTTTTAGGGTTTCCTTTATCATTTTAAGGGCCATATCTTTTCTCTCTTATCATTTTACAGCCTCTAAGATCACCAAACTTCTCCCTATTGTCTTTCTTTTCTTGGTATAAGGGTAATAATCAAGCCTTTATTGGCCAAAGAGACTTTAAAGGAGAAAATTGGAAATACCGGCTTTTCAAAAACTAGGTGTGTAAGGAATGCTGTAATATGCACAGCCTTTAAAAGGATGCACTTCCTCCACATCTGTGCTGACTGTCTGCATGTCTGAAGATGGGCTGGAGACGCACAGACTGCCTCGCAAAGCCTCTATCAGGCCTTTTTGGAAAACTTGGATCCCTTGTGGGCTACTCTCCATTTTATTTTTTTGTAATTCCTCTAATACTCTCAGCAGCACTTGGCGGAGGTTTCATTTTTCTCAAAGACAGGGAGGACAACGACTTTGAACGGCAGTTCACACCCAGGAAAGGACCCTCGAAGGCAACGAGATCTTTTGTTAGAGAAAACTTCCCCTACAATGACTCGATGTTTTCACAAGACAGGTTGTACGACAATGGCAACTTTGCATCCCTCATTGCTGTATCAACCGACAACTTAAATATACTAGCAAATCCTGCCTTTGAGGACATCATCAGACTCAACAATAAGATCCTTAATAATATCACTGTGTACAATGGGACACTAGGATTCAATGAGCTGTGTGCAAAAGCCAACGGAGAATGTGTCTCAAACACCATCCTGGAACTCGTTAGCTCTAATGAAACTGATCAAACCAGCATCATCTTCCCTGTGCATACACACAGATCCAGATCAGTGTTTCTGGGCTCTGTGCTAGGCGGGGTTATCACGGATGCCAACAGCTCGGTCATAAGTGCTCAGGCTGTAAAACTCTTCTACTACTTAGATAATAAGGAAAGCACAGCTGGGGAGTCAGAATTGTGGTTGAAAGAATTTAAAGAACTCTCAGATGGGATGGACAGCAAACACATTGAAGTACGTCACACTGCTGCTGTCACTGTATTGTGTTTTCAGTTTCTTTCATTGGTCTCTCTGAAAAGCTGGAAAATGTCCATAGGGTCCATATTCTTGAATATTTGCTACTGTATTATGTGGTAAAATGTGTACCTCTCTTTGTTTTATCTAAGATATTATTTGATTAGCATTCAACAGCTCCAGCTCCCATGAGGCTTTGACAGTGCACCAACGGCTCAGACTCAATGGAACATGTTTCAGCTTTTCAGAGAGAAGAAGACCATCCACGAGAAAGCCTGTTAAGATACTAGATGCTAGAACAAGGGGCTCTCTGTTGTCAAAACACTGTGGAGTTGATCCCTGCATGCTTTATAGAAAAATCCACCTTGACACGAATCCGGTTTAACGGTTTAAAGTTGCTCGCAATGACCGTTGCAATTCTGGCACAAATTTGTTGTCTAATGGAAACAGAAACTTCTGGAAAAAGACGCATGCCAGGACAAGAGGCAGGACTGCAGAGCTGTACATGCAGGCGTAACTCTTTGGCAGCTTGGGAGATGCTGGCCTTGAGTGGAAAAAAATTACTGCATTAGCGTCACTAGACAACAATGCAATGCAGCAACAAGATTTTTGAATAGCCTACAACCACCGACTGTAAACAAAACACTTGAACTTTTGAAGTCACAAGCCCAAATCCCCCCCAACAAAGTTTGTGTAACTGTCCACTTATATTTTCAGTAAATTTTATCTCCTTAAGTGATTGTCTAAATGCTGTATTAAGGCCCTCTTGCACCGCCATGAATATAATTCTGGTGGAGAAATACTAATTTACATGTTATTTTATGTAGATTTAATGATATTAAGTCTAAAACATATCAGAATCAGCCTTACTGGTGGTTAATTTGTATTAGTAAACAATACAGAAGACATGGCTGTGGACTCTTTACAGCCAAATACAATAAGTTTAGGTGTTTGAAAACCATTCTGGGAATTGCAACAAAATGGACAATATCCATCACTGTAAAAGTAAATAAAGGTGGATTTTGTCTCATAGCTGAACATGCTGTTGCACTGAGATGTTAAGAGAAGCATTAGCTTAGTATCTAAAATATGTACTGTGAATGTGCAGTAAAAAAAAAAAAGCATATAGATGCATTTTCTAAACATATTAGTTACAGCGTGTCTACTCCCACTGTATCTTTACACTTGCTTTTGAGATAATGCGGTTGGCAAGGTTGCAGACACACTGCTTTGTCCTGAAATCCAAGCTGTGCTGTCACACTGGTTTTCTTGCTGTCGTGACATCCATTTGTAAACACTGTTTTCTGACTTAAGTGCTCATGTTGGCTTCTTTCTGCTGTACTCTATTACAGGTGTCTTACCACACCTCCAAATCCAAGCAGGAGGAGATTGACAGTCACACCACAGATGGCTTCCCTTTATTCCTCATCACTTATGCCTGTGCTATCACCTTCTCAGTGATGTCCTGTCTGAGGTAAGAAGTGATCAGTGACTGTCACACGGTGAGCGATTTCCTGACTGCAGGCCAAGTCCGGGACACAGAGAGCTTTATCAAAGTGACTGATACAGGAAAGCCACAGGCAGGTAACATGTAGTGATCATGACAATGTCACAATCCTGTGTCCAAAGCAGAGTTATTGAAATTTAAAAATACTTAATTTGTACTTAAAATTCTGTTTACATTTTTGTTTTTTGTTATTTCCAATGTAGATTTAGAGGTTTTTGTTTAAATTTAGTTTCTGTAAGGTGTCGTTTAGAGCAGGGAGTGGACAAAATAATATAAACACCTGATAATGAAAAACATCATAAACTATGGAATTAAAAAAAATATAGAGTTAAACAATAACTGAACATGATGCTTGGCATACTGTTGGTAGTTTTTATTACATTACTAAACTTGATTACAGGCCTTTCTTTTCTTTTATTGTAACTTTGTTTTGTTTTGTTTCTCCCCACAGTTGTTTTTATTGGTGTAAATTAAAAATTTGATGGCGGGTATCAAAGTGAGACTCTTTCCTCTCACAAATGAAAAGTTTAAGTTAATAAGCAAACAGATGCACCCTTTCTCAATTCAACACACTCAGAAGTTTTGCTGCTTCAGCTTTATTTGGTCTGGTATGACCAGTAGCTTATGTTGGGCCAATGTTAGCTAACGTTAGCAAGCTTTAGATAGATATTGTTTTGCATTTGACATTGCTGATTCAGTTTGTTGACTTCTTTACATGTACTGTACTGTAGATTTTAGCACCTACCATCATCCTGCATTTATCACTTGTGTCCACAGTGGGCGCTATTCAGCAAAAGTTGCATAGTTCTGCTTTAAAGAGGAACTTAAAGGTGCTAAAGTTTCTGTTTACATTCAGTGTTAATTTTTGAGGTCTAATAAATGTGTTGAATGCATTTCTCTCCTCATGAAACATTTGCAAAGCTGATTTTTCTTAAAAGTTTGAAACCTGCATTGTTTACATCCACGTTTACTAGCTAGCAGTCTTAGTGTGAAACCATTGGCAAAAAAACTGTTTTTTAGTTTGACTGTTCACAAACTTTTTCCACTAAATGTGCACTTGTTAGTACTTAGTACTAACATTTGCACTTGTACAAAAAACGCATGCATGTGTGATGCTTTTGTTACAAATATCCAACAATAAGCAACATTATTCTGCGGCTTCTCAGGTTGAAATTGTCAAGATAAAGTTTATAAAAATGGACCTTGCTCATAGTGTATTGTTACCTTAATTAGTTGCATTAATGCTCTACAGATTGGACAATGTGAGGAACAAGGTGTGGGTGGCTATCTTCGGTGTCTTCTCCTGTGGCCTGGCTGTTACCTCCTCTTTTGGCTTGCTGCTTTACATTGGAGTGCCATTTGTTATTACAGTCGCAAACTCTCCTTTCCTAATACTTGGTGAGGAAAAGCCCCCCCCCCCATGTCCTTTTTTGTTGCATACTGTAATTATAGGTTGCAGTTTGGTGTACAAAATCCATCAAGTAATATACTGCGTTTACATAAAAGTGACCACAATGTAAAAAACATTCTCCTATGGTCTTTTGCAGACCATTAAATTGTTAATCACTGAGCAGTATTTTAACCGCTTCATATATTTTAAGGCAGATTAGACTATAGCAGTTCATCTTGTTTTATGAGCATTTTATGTTTTACATTAAAAATCTTGTAAAATGTTCCTGTTGTACCTGTTGTTAATTTTACATCACTAACATAAATGTTTCCAGGAATCGGTCTCAACAACATGTTCATAATGGTGTCCGACTGGCAGCACACCAACGTGAAAGACCCAGTGCCAAAGCGGATGGCTCACTCTTACAAAGAAGCTATCATGTCCATCACCATCACCGCCCTGACCGACGTCCTCAAGTTCTTCTTAGGCGTCATGTCCGACTTCCCATCCGTGCAGTCGTTCTGCCTGTACACCAGCACCTCCATCATATTTTGTTACATCTACACAATCACCTTCCTCGGAGCCTTCCTGGCTCTGAATGGGAGGCGAGAAGCCAGCAACAGGCACTGGCTGACCTGCATGAAAATACCATCAGACAATCCTGATCATCATTCTGAGCCATATAACATCTGCTGTGTGGGAGGCGACTATGATAAGAACACAGGAGCAGAGAAAAGTCAGAAAAGTCAGTTCTTTAAGGAATACTACGGCCCGTTTTTGATCAAACGCTGGGTCAAGGCAGTTGTAATCTTCCTTTATATGGTATATTTAGCTGCAAGTATTTATGGATGTTTGCACGTACAACAGGGGATTGAGCTTTATGATCTGGCAGCTGATAACTCCCATGTCACAAGATTCAACAGGAAGGAGAGGCAGTATTTTTCTGCTTACGGCCCAACTTTGATGGTTATTGTAAGTGAGGAATTCCCATATTGGAATATGACCAAGAGAGACCAACTTCAGGAATGCATAGAGAACTTTAAAGGGCTCCACTTTGTAGATGAGGATGTCTATACATCCTGGCTGGACTCTTATTTGTCATACGGACAAGAAACACATTTAAGCCTTGATGAGAAAGATGTTTTTCTCAAAAATCTATCAATTTTTTTTGATTTATTTCCTTTTTTCAAGCAAGATGTGAACCTCACCGGAGAGGCCGTCTATGCATCCCGGTTCTTCATTCAGACTGTTGATATTGCCAATGCCAGCATGGAAATTCAAATGCTTAAAGATCTTAAAACCGCTGCAGGTAGATGCAGAGCAGCATCTTTATTAGTCTATAACCAGAAATTCATCTTCTACGACCAGTACGGTGTAGTAGTCAGTAGCACGATTAAAAACGTGGGCGTGATCACAGCTGTGATGTTGGTTGTTTCTCTCCTGCTGATTCCAAACCCCCTCTGCTCATTATGGGTGACTTGTTCGATTGGTTCAGTGACTGCGGGGGTAACTGGTTTCATGGCGCTATGGGACGTCAGTCTCGATTCCATATCCATGATAGTTTTCACCGTCTGCATCGGCTTCACTGTCGATTTCTCCGCTCACATGTCTTACGCTTTCGTCTCCAGCAAGAAAACGAGTCCCGATGACAAGGCTGTGGACGCTCTCTCCAATTTAGGCTATCCCATTCTTCAAGGGGCCTTGTCCACCATTTTAGGGGTGTCAGTGTTGTCCACATCTGAATTTCACACATTCAGAACATTTTTTAAGATCTTCTTTCTTGTCATGTTTATTGGGATGCTTCACGGCCTCATTTTCATTCCAGTAATTCTGACATTATGTACAAGCTGCACAGATAAGAATGAAAGTAAAGACAAGACATTGAAAATCAGCAAACTATGACCACTGTTACAATGCTGATCATGTGTAGATAGGTAAATATTAGGTATTAGGTACATTTATCCCATAATGAACACATATTCCAAAACAACATTTGCTTTGAATGTGAATTTTTGTGAAGCAAAAACTTAAAAAATCTGAATTTATCTAACCCTATAAATAATAAATAATAAAAATTCAATGAAGCCTTTTCCCAGAATATTTCTGGAAGAACATGTAGAAGTTATGGTAACCTGTATTTTGTAAGTTATTCATTTTTATATTCATTTTGTTGTCTTTTTCTTAATGGATGAGCTTAACAGATGATGATTTTCAGTGATTTTGTAAATAGCTTTTTTTGTATTCAATGCTATATACTTTAATCATAGTTAATTGACGTTTAGGTTTCAATAAACATAAATTCCATTGGAGGTGTTCACTATTTTACACATGACAATAAAGTCTTCTGTTTCATATTGAATTGTTCTGCGTACTTTGTGTGCTGTTGTGCAAAAAATTACATTCTTGCAATGTATGAATACACGGGACATTTACATGCCGTGGTGCAAATCCAACATCTAACATCTTATTAACCTCTTATTTGGCAACTTATGTTAAAATGTACAATTAGTAGAGCACATTAACTAGTCTCTAAGAGCACAAAATACTGCCTGCAATGACTATATAATAAAAAAGTACAATTTCATTTCGGACAATTTTATAGTGGCATTTCTTTCATTAGCAACAGTGTGCTCATCATTTGCTATTCCTTAACAGATAAATTGTCCAGACATTTGTGTTTTTGCACTCTTCACATGGTGGTGGAATCAAACACTTCAATGTTACAATGATGGCTGACTTGGGTATTATAAATAAAAGTTAGGTTACAACCAAGAGGTCCTACTGATTGTCTTCATTTTATTGTGAATTAAATCTCTAAGCAATGTGATGGCTTTGGGTTGCCTCTAAGGCTGCATATGCAAAGGTCATTTGAACATATACCATACACAAATGTGAATTTGTCATTTCAGCATATTACAGTGATGCAACTCAGTAATGTGTGGCTGCAACTGGTGCCCTGAAATTACAGGACAGCTCAGATTTACCACAATAACCCTATCAAACTATATGGGGCAGAAAAAGAAATCAGATTTACATACTTTTCAAATGTCACATTATTCCAAACTGTATGTAATTAAGCTGCGCCACAATTTCTCAATTCTAGGAATTGGTGTTGATGACATCTCTGCCGTCTCCAGCTGGCAGCACATTAACATTAAGAAGCCGCTGCCCATTGCAGATGGTTAACACCTAAAAAGAAGGCGCTATGTCCACCTTCGTCACCGTCATCATCACCATGTCTGATTTTTGTGCAGCATTTTGGTAGCACCGACGTCAACATCGGAATGGAGAGAGAAAGAAAATAAATGTTTCTGTTCTGTCAGTGAGGAAACACTGGACACACAGTTGTACAGGATCAAGTTTTCCCACTTATTTTCTGTACAGTGGTGCAGTCATGGCAGCTTGTGTATTTCTGGTCTCGGGCCGTTTGCTTGCAGATATGAAGATTTCAAGATAGGACAAGCAGGCAGCCTGGGATGCAGCTGTATGTTGGATGGTCAAGAAACCCAGGAGGTCTTCAGGTTCCAACTTCCAGCATGCCTTATGGTCCGTGCAGCGCGCAGACCGACTCCCAGCTCTGTCACCCTCCGTCACGCCTGTCTTCTTCACCCTCCTTCCAGGACAAGATGCCTTTAGCCCACACAGCGTGACATGACATGCCCCTACGCCCCGGAGAGAGAGAGAGAGAGAGAGAGAGAGAGAGAGAGAGAGAGAGAGAGAGAGAGAGAGAGAGAGCAACCTTAGAGCTTGAACTAATAAGAAAGAGAGAGACTGATAGATTGGTGACAAAGTGAAGAAATAGATCAGATCCCCATTTTGCTGCTTAATAAAACCCAGATCCTTCAGTGTAGTTTGCAACACCTTGCCTCAACTGCAAATGAGTTTATTGATTAGAAACATGTCAAGGTTGAAGGGAAAGCATGACTGAATTTCCACATCACAAATACGTAGGTTTGGAGTTTGATCTCAGACTTCTGTTTTACTCTGCTAACAAAATGATACACAGAACCATTAAGGAAAACAAAGAAGCATCTATTTTTAAATATTTTTAAAAATTGTTTTACTACTTTGAATTAAAGTGGATGTAATTAAGCTGGTTTAAACTGATCAGCAGTAAATAAAAGCGACTCTTGGATGCCAAAGAACAAAACAAGAGAGCACATCTCTATCAACTGATCTAAATTAAGTGCTTAACTTTGATAAATCAGCCGGCGCTGACTTTATCTGTTTCAGCACCGGACAGCTCCTTAACCGCTTCATGTGTTCCAGCACCGGGCAGCTCCCTCGCCGCTCCACCAAACGCTGCGCCGTGATTGACAGAAGAAGCGGCCATTCGCGGATCAATGGCGCTTCTGGAGCCTTATGAGATGATGAAGAAGACGGGCTTTAAGGGCGCACAGCTCCTGATGTGTCTCTTCGTGGCTTTCGTAGGCCTACTTAATGCTTGTTGTGGTCGGAAGAGGGCGGAGTGCGTCTGTCATCCAAGCGAGAAGCTCCCTGGCTCGGTGCCTCCTGAAAAATATATAAATATAATAACAACCTGCCCCCTTACCCCTCCCTTCCTCCTCGTTTTGATTCAGTCTGTGTAGCCTACACGCAGAGGGAGAACGTCCGTCGCACAGCGAAGCCAGGGCAGTCTGGTCTACAGTGAGAGAGAGAGGTGGGGGGAAACAGCTGCAAGCGGATCCTCCACATCAACAAGCTGTATGAGACATCTGTAAAGAAGGAGAAGGGATTTGGCGAGGACAGCGAGGGGGTTCCTTACGGTTTCCCCCTCCTTTGCTTTTTGATTTCAAGAACAGAGGCGTGGAGCTTGCAAGAATATCCTACAAGTGTAGAAGCGATAGTTTAGCGGAGCAATTTGGTAGATTTTCTACAGCACGCCCGCCCAACGACACTGTAATTCCGTGCAGCAACCCCCCCCCCCCCCCCAAACATCTGTGGACGCTTTCAGGAGGGAGATGGCTGTTTTCCGGCTGTCGTTGCTTCTGCAAGTGGGATTTGTGATCGGATCAAACCATAAGAACGCGGAATGGTCAGCGCATGGGGAAAATATCAGAGCACAGGAGGCGATTTACGGCGCTCAGACTCACGGTCGGCAGCTGGCGCATCTCCGAGCGCCCCATCATCCTCCCGGGGAGACGGCGGAGCTGCAGCAGAAAACAGGGGAGCATCTCCCCAGGGTGGTCACGGCTTTTCTTCACACGGGGGACTCGACCACCTTAGAGCACGCCAACTGCTCGCGGAGGTACGAGCTCACCTCTTTGCGGGGAAGGTCACCATCCACCCCGCATTACTCCATGAGCAGCGTGCTGGATACGGTGCTGCACGCCACAAACTTCCTCAACATGATCTTGCAAGCCAACAGGTCCAGGGAGCAGAGTCTCCGGCGAGACATTGAGTGGTACTATGCCTTAGTCAGGAGTATACTGGAGGGAGACGCAAAGATTCACCGGGCGGTTGTCACTTTTAGCGCGGATTCGTCCGTGGCGGGGCCATCGGTGCTTCTCCAAGCCACCAGGGCCGGTGGAGAGATAGTCCTTCAAGACCTCTCCAGCATGGCCCACCACCATCTGCACAACCGCACAACCGACACAGAGTGGTACCACGGTGTCAAAGACAGGAAGAAGCCCAGTTTCCATAAGAGAGTGCTGAGCCAAGATTTTAGATCAGTTGACAATTCTTTAAAAACAGGAGAGAGTTTTATCCCGGACAAGACACATGTCAAATGGTCTGCGCCCTACCTGGAGTGTGAAAATGGCAATTTTGTTCCCCGTTGGCTTTTGACCTTATCAGCTGCTTTCTATGGCCTGAAGCCCAACCTGGCTCCTGAATTCAGGTATGCACACAGATGGTTGAAAACTGAGCAGTGATGTTGGTATAAATAGAAAAGCTGAAGCTTGTCATTACAACTGTTCATAAAGCTGTTCACACACCTATGATGCCTTTACTTGTGTTATAAAACTACAGATTTATGTGAGGAAGAGATGCAGGGTGAGTTCAGGTGGGTTTAACCACCACTACATCTCCAATCCCCACACATAAACCTAATAAGGTGATCATACTTGACTTTCTTTCCTCACCAAACATACCGCAGCTTCCCACTACCCCCCCCCCGTTGTTATACAAGGGGGGTTTTCTTCTCTCCTCCAGTCTGACAAGGCGGCGGGATGCTAAAAATAGCCCTGGATGTTAGTGGATGTAGCAGTGGTGGAAACCTCTGGCTACAGGCCTTAATTCATTTTTCAAACTCACTCTGCTGCATGCTTTACTACTCAGGAAATGTCGTGTGCCCTTTCTTTTCCCTTCTTCAAGGAGGGAGGCTGCTAAATCTGCGATGAGTCAGAACCTTCCTGAGATGAGAGACAGACAATTTTTTTTTTTTTAAAAAGCAACAGCAGCCAGCATCAGCACATGAAGAAATGCTGAAATATGTCTGATGTTTGGGTGCTATGTACAATCCATGTCCTAAAGCCACCCCTGCTGCAGCCTGCTTGTGTAATGTGCCATGTTTACGCCACCGGTCCTCATATGCACTGAAATAGTCAAGTGTTATGGCTCCATAGGATCCTAACCAACATCTTCCCAATGAATATTTAATCCAGATCACTAGTTGTGTGTGTACTGCCTTCGATGAATCTTTAATTGATACACTCCAGTCGCTTACAGGCAGGCACGGATTGCAAATGAGTCAAAACCTGCAGTGATTATACTGTAATAGGCTATCAGCTGCCTGGTGATATCCCAGACTAAAGCCTCTCAGAGCAGCTTCACTTAGTCTCAGTCTCCTGCTGAAGCAATCTGATAGGAAATTAGCCCGCACACTCAACTGATGAACAGTCAAACCTGTTTTACACCAGAACTCCAGCTTGCAATTTATTCGTGAAGCCAAATTTATGATTTCCATGGCCAAAGGAGACGTTTTGTCGTCCATTTTTACCCCTTTTGAGGCATCCTCCACAAGATTGAAGGTGTGACACGTGTGGGCGTTTGGTATTGTTTAATGTCCCTGGAGAGTGGCCTGTTCAGCGGCACTAAAAGACACATCCCGCTGTGCTTCAAGGAGCAGAAGAGCAACATCCATTCATGAATTTGTTTCTTATGGATTGCTTGTTGAACTATTACTGATAAAATATGAAAAAGGAAGGCTCTGCTTACATTTAAGACCAATACAAGTATTAAACAGTTCGACATTTGGGGAAATACGCTTATTCACTTTCTTGCCAAGAGTTAGATGAGAATTGATACCACTCTCTCATGTGTACACTAAATATGAAGCTACTGGCTGGTTAGCATAAAGACTGATAAAGCCTGGTTTGTTTATTCAACAAACAGGATTCAACATGTAGTGAGCTTTAGAGGTGCTGGCAGGTGGATTTTATCACCTTTGGACAGAGCCAGATTAGCTGTTTCCAGTCTTTATGCTAAACTATGCTAACTAAGCTGGTAGCTGTAGCTTCCTATTTTGGGCACAGATGTTTGTATGGTAAATATGGATGCAGCCAGTTAGCTTAGCTTAACATAAAGACTGAAAGCAGGGGGAAACAGCTAGCTTGGTTCTAGCGTGGAGCAGGACTCCAGAAAGTCACTTCTCCAAGAAATAGTCTGTCACATAACCTCCAGTAAAACCACAACTTTGTTTTTGTATGGATTAAAACTGAGCCGGGTTAGCTGTTCCCAGACTTTATGCTAAGCTAAGATAACTGTCTGATGGCTGTACCGTCATCTTTACAAACTTACAGACATGAGAGTGGTATTGATTTTTTAGCTAAAGGAAGCAGATTTCCCAAAATGTTGAACTATTCCTTTAATGACCGAAATGCTGTCTTCACATCTGACAATGTCAATTTTTTTCTGTCATATTGATCCTCTGTGCAAATTTTACACATTTTTACAGAGTTCAACAAAGAACACGCTGTTTATCACTCACAAAATGCCTTGAAAACCTTCCTTAGTTATGCTCAGTCAGTCAGACAGTATTTTTCATAATAAGGAGATAATAGTGGGATATTTCAGGCCACAAAAAACATCTGTTGCACCTTGTCAGTTGTTCTTTTTGCCATGCATCATTCCTCTCTTAGTTTGTTTCTTAACAGCAGTCTTTCAGACGCTCATATCAAAGTAGCAGGCGGCTCATCCTGCATCCTCCCTGTTCCTCAGCACCCTGCCAGATAAGAAACAGAAGAGGAGGGGATAATATAGCTGCCTCAGACATCAGCTCTCCTCCGTTTCCCCTCCAGATGAATACACAATCAATACAACAATGAATTAATAATGAAAGATGTAGAACAACAACCCTGCACGGGCCATCTTGAGTCCAGCCTTTTAGTGCTTCAGTCACTTCCTGTTTGGTGTGATGATGTCGCAAGGTGACTGTTTTGAGATTTCATGCATCTGGCATATGGAAATAAACACAAAATTGAGGCTGTGTTTCTCCTGTTTGTTGAACACGCAGGTGCTAAACAACTAATGTGACTTGTTATAGAGCAGGAGTGCATGGACATGTGTTTGTGATAGACCTGTGAAGGTGTAAGAAATCGCACCTCTCACACTTCATCTCTTCTCTTCCCGTCTGTCTCTTCAGCTGCACTCGAGTCACAGGGGAGGCAGCTTAGACCACACAGAGAGGACTGGCTGTTTGTGTCAAGCGTGCAGTGTGTATCCCTCTCGCTGTGTGTGCATGCCATTGTGGAGGCTGAGACATTCTTCAGGATGATACGTACCGTCCTAATTGGCAGATCACTCTTACTTCAGACACAAACTTGTTCGTACACAGACGCACAAATGCAAAAAACACACTGAACAAACCACACAAAGTGGAAATACACAGAAGAGGACGAAAGGGAAGGGGAGGCAGGAGGTGGTGTGCGTGTTAAGTGAGCACACACTGTACTTCAAACTCACCTTTCACAACACAGACCTTAATTGCTTTGTGGCTGAAGCTCAGGCAGCAGCAGCACTATGACAAGGCAAACTAATTGAAACTATCTAAAAAGTACAACCAAACGGTAAAGAAATATATATATTTTTTCAGCATATTTCTCCAAAGGCCAAACAGGTTCTAATTAGGTGTCAGAGTCGTCTTCATTTACGCTTGGCTTAGCGCCCCATTTTGCTGTACAAGCAGCTACAGCCTGACTGCTGTGGGGCAGAGTTGGAGGCCTCAAGCTCTAGGAGGAGCCAGCAGCATCTGCTTGGATGGACACCATCCAGAAACAAATAGGAAAGAAATCCCGCACTTCCCGCAGCTGAGCATGATAATATATGACGGTAAACTAATGAAAGAAAAATTGCATCCAAGAGGAAAATTAGTGGAGCTAAGTATTTCCGAGAAGGAAGCTCACTTACCTGATGAAGCTGTAAGAGCGCTGAAATTATAAGTGCACCTGGAATGAGTCTAGATTTACTCTAGTAGATTTTGCAACCTGAAGCAAGCAGGGGTTAAAGATCCCTAAGATGCTCCTTCTCCCACTGCTGACATCACTGGGACTCCTGCTCAGTAAGGTGGCCTGTCAGTACGATGACTTCAGCCAGTAAATGTCACCATTACAGAAAACTACTAGCCTTCCTGGCTTGCTGTAAAGAGATATTATATTCCTAATAATACTACTAATGATGGAAATAATCTCAGTGATTTTGATGCTATTACGGTGATGTAATTCGGTTGCCTCTCAAAGGACTATAAATCTGCAATATTGTTACAGTAGGTTTCCTTTATGTGGTGTGAGAGAAATAGCGCTGCGGTGTTATAGAGGAGGCCTCAGAGTGATTTGTTGGGTCTGAAAAGTTTGCAAAGTTTTAGAAAAGGAATTTAGTTATTTTCAGGTTTTAAAAGTTTTTGTCTGTTTTGTGCGGACAAAAGGTGTCAGCCAAATACAGGGACATTTGTGTTTAAACCTCTGTATATTACATATTCCTTTCATGATGAGTAGATGTCTCATAATAAATATATTAGTTATAAAGGAGGACAAACACATACAGAAAATAAGAGAAAAAGAAAAAATTAAACACCATTTTGCAGCTTTAAGACATTTGATATTGAATATATAAAAAGTGCTATAACCTAATATCATGCAGATCTCCCGTTGTCCTTTTGTTCATTTATTGCATCTCGCTATAATATTTCCTCAGAGGGATCATAACAGTTTCATCTTATCCTGCAGCTGTCAGAAATCTTGTATGATTTTTAATTTAAGGGCAAAATACAGAAGAGAAGATATTTAAATGCAATTTTAATATGCAAAGTGGATGCGAACCCTGTTTCAGAACAAAGGAATGGTGGAATATTGCTTGTTCCATGACTTGTAAGATGGAGTTGCCAATGTTATGAACATTATAGGATGATAAGGGTGGAAATACCAAAGAACAAGGGCTGTTTATTAAAAGCCATGCATTCAATTTCATTCCGAATAAGACAATAATTGTGATGTAGCTTGTCATCAACTACAATCAGACTATCAATCAGCTAATACTCTCCTCGAAACTGTTAGGTTTCCTTTGTCAGCAGCTCAAATTATTGAACGATCTTCGGACTTGGTGTTTGGTCTTCAGAGGAGTGCTTTTAATGACAAGAGTGTCAAGAGTCCAGAAGTGCCAGCTCTCATTAAAAAAAAACTTTATTCGCTTTCTGTGACAGCCGCTTTGCCACGGGCGCTGTGTCTTTTTTGATGACCAGCGACAGAACTCAATAAAATGACCCAGGTCGCACTGAAACGCTGGTAGACAAGCAGCATCCTGCCCAGCGGCTATACTCACATTAGCTTCTGCTCGTCCTGTCAGCTTAATGCATTTCCACCACATGAGAGACATTTTCCTTGGGAGGGCTGCACGGTTCTTGCATTGTGATTGTTCCATGACATAATGCACGAATTGTGCCCTTCTAAAAGGACAGCAATGTGTTCTTGTCAAGGCACTGAGGAATGCAAGTTCATCTGGGTGTGCAAGTCTTCTGGCTACGTGGAAAAGCTAAAGGATAATGTTTAAGCTTGTTGTGCCAGTCTTCCATGCTCACCTCTCCTTTATATTATTCTTGGTTAATCTGCACACTGTCAGTATAACTGGAGACGTCAGGGCTTATTCCTCTTGCTTCAGAAGAAACAAACGGATTCATTCTTGTGCAAATATCCAGAACATAAAAATACCCACTCCTACAGTATACACATTACAAATTAAAAAGTCTTAACTTAGCTTTTCAGATGATTCTGTATTATAATTTATGTGTCTACGTTCTCATTATTTCACACAGTGTCATTAATTTATATACATATATACATATATTACAATTGAAAATATCCACCAAAAATTAATTCATGCATGCATTCATTAATCATTTATCATCATTTAAAAGATGTAACATTACGAATGGTTCATCAATGTTCAATTCCATACTATACACTAATTCTTAGCAGGATTTGAATATGTAGTGTGTTCACACTGGAAAAGTAAGACAAAAAAGTTAGAGCGTATGGTGTTGATGTATATTATTGACCCACAATGCAATTGACAAAAGTAAAAAGAGGGACGACTCACAGCTGCAATTATGCAATTAAAATGTAGATGGTGGTGAGAAAGCTCCAGGAAAGAAATAAAATAAAGTACTAAATCTCATTTGGTTTCTGTTTGTGAAGTTTAATTGGTAGTTGCTGCACGCAATGATCGATTAATGATGAAAATCAAATGTCAATCCAGTTTATTGCAATTAAGTTGAAACTTTTTTTCTTCTTGCCATTATTATTCTGTCACAGCGCTGTGATGAAAGACTTGCAAAAGCGTACATCTTTTCATATGAGTGAAAACTTTTAACGTTTCATTTAACATTATCTAGCAGACTTATTTTATTTTATAACTGGACGGGTTCTAGGCTCTGATTGGGCTACTTTTTGTCAGTCCAGTCTGACAGTACTGCCTACGGTCTGGAGAAATTTACCGGACATCAACAGCTAGCTTAGCTTAGCTTAGCCCTACTGACTACACTAAGAAGTCTTGTCCTCACAGTGAAGTGATAGGGTTCACACACCTGAACAAAGCCAGGTGATTCCTAAAATGCCATATATTGCATATGGAAAGCACTAAAAATGATTGGCTACATTGCTCATATCATCCTTATGTTATCACACTGCCGTGTTCACTTAGCCTCATGAGAGATAGCTTATAATAGCTAATAGAATAAATTATTATGCTGCGCTTCACCTGGTATTAGTCTTAATCCATTCACTGCACTTTATTGTTTTACCACATCTCCATGCCAGAACAATGGATTTACTATGAAATTAACCATGACAAAAATCATATGGATCGCTCCTTACATCATTTTTAGGTGCCTCTTCTGTGCTACGATTACTTGAAATTCAGCCTCCTGTTCTCTACAGAGCGACAAAATGGGCAAATCAATCCGAGAGACCATTTTCTGGGCCTGAATAGAGACATACCGCTCAAAGCGTATAGGCCTGACATTCAGTATTCATTCATGAATACATCAAAGACTGACTTGTAACAAAGAGGGCACACGGAGGCCTTCATTTGCGAGAATGTTTTGGTGAATATCCTTTTGTAGCCTAAAAGCAATTACCCAGATATATCTACAGTCAACTTCATAATGCTGGGGCTAACATTAGCACAGTCTGACTGGTGTGTGAGAAAGACCAGAGCCCCTGCTGGTGGGATGCTCCTCTCTTTGCTGGCCTGGCCTTTAGACCCACAAAGAATGGAGGATGAAAGGGGAGAGCACTCAGTTTCCTGGGGCACCACTATCTCCTGCTCTCTGTGATAATCCTGTCTTTATGCCCCGAGGGCCTTGATGGCCACCATGATGCATTCTGCCCATGTTCCTCACTCTCAAATTACGACCCAGTCTTTGTGCTGCACGCATTTTCAGTCTCCGTTTCAGATGCAGCACACATGCTCTTTCTTTCTTTTTTTCTCAAGCTATTTTATACGCCATATGTCCACTTTGGCTGAGAAGCTAAGGATTGCCTGGAGAGTTGGAAGCAGAAGAAAAAAAGAGGAGGCGATTGTGGGAAAAAAAAAGTAGAAAACAGGCTATTTATTTCTCTGTATAGACTCTCAATTTCACAAGCAAAGCCCGTGCAAATGTTAATGCTTGAGCTGCCAGTGAAACAGACATTTTGATGAATCCTACATCCTAAACAAATGGTCCTGTTCTTGTGCTGCATGTGTTTCCGTGGACTGTTTTTCTACCCTTATTGCATAACAGAGAATTCAAACAGAGGTTATTTCTCGGCAAAACGACCAGCAGTGCAGTGGAAAACAGCGAGGTCAGTTTGCCCCAAGGCAGGACCGGAGCAGCAGTTATTAATAACAGAAGTACAGGCAAAGAGAGCGCTGGACTTGCCCGGTGTCCATGGGGAGCTGGGTATAGTAAAGCTCTTATACACCTGGAGAACATGCCCCACCAGCACTATTCGTGTGTGTGTGTGCATATGGCTAAGGAAGTGAAAGCTAGATGGACAGAGAGAACATTGGTCCCTCAGTCATGTCATGTTCTAAATATTAATATGTATTGCAATGTTATCAAGAATTGAAGATATAGTAAGTCTGTAGTAGGTGCATTTGCTGCTCATAATAAATCCACTATGAGCATTAGAACTTACAATAAATAACCCTTTTATACATGTACTCGTTCACATTTGTGATCCACATTATTGAATTAAACTTTTAACAGCTTGTTTTCCCCATGGAGCTTTTATTTATCCTGCTAAATAAGCGATAATACTTAAGCCTTGATTAGGCTACCAATTGGACAAAGAGGGCAAAGCGGGCAACTTCCCCAGACCTTCAAGGGCCCCTAAATGTCCCAGAATGTGTGTCAGTTGATTCATTGCAAATTTGTTAGGGAATGTGCATCACTAAAGCACAATATCAAATGAAATGGTCAGGGCCGTGATCTCAGACGCTGTCTTGTCTACTTGTGCCAACATTTACATTTTGCTAGATTAATTTGTGTTTAAGAAAATTACCAAACATAGGGGGTCAATAGGGGCCCACAGCTCATTGTTGCCCCTAATAATACACTCGGAGGTGTTCTCATATTTGAAAAATAGTGAGATGTAAAATTCTGAAAAACTTTGAATGTGTGACAGGTGGTGTTGGCAGGCAGCAGAACCTAACTGGTTTATTTCATATTCATTTAAGTTCAGGTCTGAACAAGCTGCCGAAGTGCAGAGCAAAGTTATTGTTATTTTTTGTATTAGAACCCCTCAGAGTGTATTATTGCGCTTATACCATGACCCTTTACTGCAGTAAAAAACAGCTTGTTTGTAGTGAGTTTAATCCATGGTTAGGTCTGTTTGACCAGTGAGCACTAGCTGGTAATGTGGCAGTAAGCCATAGTACTGTTGCTATGGTTATCTGGATTTAAAGTAACTTTCCCACTAATTAAGGAGCTGGTTAAACTCTTGATTGGAACAATATTTACAATTTTGACAGACACCTGGCAGCCAACCAGAAACAAGTGTTTTCCATTTTATTAAAACAAAAGTTTTATTGACCTTTTTCACAGCAGACATTCTGACTTGTCATAGCGGAAAATGCTAATCATAGCTCCGTTCTATTTCAGTATCCCAGAAAGCCATGTGATTAATGTTATTAATCACACCTGTGCTTCCTCTGCTATAACATGCCAAAATGTCTGCTGTTAAAAAGGCCTAATATAGATCAGTAGTGAGTTTTAACTATCCTTTGGTACCAGCTGCTCTCGCAATTTCACAGTTTGTCACAGTTGCAATTTTCAGTGCTTTCTGGCATCTCTTCTTTTCCCAAAAGTGATAAAGCAAAACTGACAACGTCCTCTGCCACCTAACACAAGAGATGGTTTGACTAAGGCGTTACCATGGAAACCACACTTTCTGTGTCCTCAAAACTGAGTAGTAGATGGGACAAGGTGTTTACATACCTGCGCATCCCAGCTAATATCAGCATCAGTTGTCTCTTTTCCAATACCTGAGATATAATCCTAGTTATAGGACTTTTAAAGTTACTTTCCTAGATGCAACGTCAACACGTGAACACTTTATTTTATGGGCCCATAGTTACCTAATTATTTCTTCTGAAGTTTCCTCAAAAGAACTATGTAATTTGGTACTAATTATGGGGAAAATAGAGACAAAGTTTTGAGACTAGTTTTGTTGTTTATATGCCGTTGATTTTAACTCTATTTGCATTAATCACACAAGTCTCAAAAACAGACAACTAACACAATAAATAAGGTGACTCGACAGTTGTTTAACTTTATAGCTCTACGGAAACTTTTTCATTCTCATGCCTCACATTATGGCATGTTTTTGTTTTGTATTTTGAGTCTTGTTTGCTTTCAGTACAGTTCATTATTACTGTCCAAGTTATTGGTACGGAGCTACTCAGTGATATGATAAAAAACCCAAAGGACTGTGTCATTCCCATAGTCCCTAATAGGCCCTAAACAGCTATTACACAGTACATTTATTTTGTGTCCTCTTACTCATCCATCAAAACTGCAAGAACAGTAGAATGACATGTGAATAGGGCTGTTTATTTAAGAACAGGAAGAACCAGGTAATAATGTTCTCCATTAATTTCTTGCTGAGACCACAAAGCGGCTCTGGGGGCAAAATGCATTATAATACAAATCATAGCATTTTAATTGATGCCTTATTAGCCAATGATCACTGGTAGAAACTTATAGAGTCTAAAGGGGAAATCAACCCTGAAACAGAAGTGACATTTATCCTTACTATAGTTCAGGCTACTTAAGTCTCTCCCAGTGCTTTTGAGACACAAATCCTGGAAATTGGAAGACCAAAGCTAGTAGTGTATGTACTCCGCTTTTCTCTTTGCTATCTGTTAATCCTATAACAAAATAAAACCCATGTCAATGCTCAAACAAGCATCACGGCAGTTAAAGGTTATTACAAAGTCAGCCACTGATTTATTGTCAGTGAAGCCGCTCCAGGTTTTGCCCGATTAAACAGATTACAGCAGTGATTAATTTGCTGGCTTTGGAGGAGAGTGCTGTATTTTAGTCATACTGATCTTTCGTGTCAGTTGTTCTTCATGCAAATGGTGTGCATGTACATGTGCGGGTGTACTGTATCGAGAAATCTGTACATGCTGAAAGCTGGATCGGAGAAATGTCTCTTTTCATTGGTGCACATTATCTGGGTGTCATGACACTCAAGAGCAATAACTCTCGAGCAAGTCTTCCACGAGGTTTAAAGTCAATATAGATTTTCTAACAACACTTAGCCTCGGGCTGCGCTCCGTTTTTTAAGTCTGCCAGGAGGGAAAGCCTGTATGTGGGCTGAGGTCGCCAAGAGACAGTTCAGGCTTTCTTGTTGAACTTTGTCTTAAATATATTGTCTTGCATTAAACAAACAGAATAAAACAGTAGATCTCTACTGTATGTTTGCATGTTTTTCTTGTGTACACATATATATACTGTGTCCGGCTATTGGTTTGTCCTGTGCTTCTGCTGTCAGGTAGAAAAGACATATGCCACATCACTGAAAAGACGGTCAGAATCAGAGAGTCTGACCTTCTCCTCATAGAGCTTTAGGCAGCTAAGTGAGTATAAATCCTCAGCAGCCCTGTTAGAAGTTCTTGCCTGGCTCAGCTGGCCAAAATGGACCAAAGACTCCAGCCTTTCCAAACCGCCATTGCTGAGTGTTTTGTTGTCTTAAGTGGCCTATCTGCAGTTTATCGTCTCTGTCAGAGTTTCATCTGAGCAGGAAGAGAGGTGATTAAGATGTGGACACATTTCTTTCTGTTTACCAAAAAGCACATTTGTTTTACAGTTTTTACAGTTACTCAGAAATCTGTATTCTCTTCTGAATGTGCATTTTAGCCTGTTATGTTATGTGTGTTGTTTGAAAAAATACTAAATCATTTACTTAACATTTGTGTACATGAATAGTTCAGGTCAGGATTTTCCCCAAATCTGACACTGCCCCCTCTTGGTGGATGTAAACAGGAAGATAATGTTGCCATGGCGTCAGTTAGCTATTTAGCTGTGGGCTACAACTTGAGCCCCGTTTTTTTTTGTCTATATTTGTTTACATTTTGACAAATTGGCACCATTAAAAGTATGCCGAATTAACTATTAGCACTTCCTGTTTGCACTGTACAAATTAATGTACAGACAACTATCGCTGGATTACTTTTATACTAAAGAAAACTTAAAAACGTGATGTTCTCAGGCAAAGTTCTGGAGTTATAAGAAACGTCTTTTTTCTATGATATCTTAGACTACTTATGGGCGTTTATTTGCAATGGATATTCGATATAATGATGGATCATAGGAAAGCGTACGTCACACTGAAACTAAAAATATGGGTATTATGTCTATGTGTTCAGATTTGACTGAGTTATGACTCCGTGAATGAGGCTAAGGGTTTTAAAGTACCTTAATTGCCTGCATGAGCAAGCTGTGCCACAGCCACTGCTGCTGGTTAAGATAGCCTACCCTACTCTACTGTATATACCTTATACTGTGGCATAAACGTGACTAAGAAAATGATATGTCATACCCTTTTTAACTACACATATAGAAACACAGGGTTTCTATTTTTGTCTATTAGTTATTCTTGTTTATATTAGCACTAATGCTAGAAGTTGTTGAAGGGGGATATTATTGTTTATTTGGTGATTTTAACAGTTGACAGTTTTTTAAATGTATATTTCATACAATTAATATATTTTAATTACCACCATATAATTTGCCAAATATGATGCATTTGTTTTTACTCTTCTCTTTTAATGACTTAATCATATGCAAGTTTAAACACAAGATATATGTATATTGTCGTGGAAAACTGCCTATACTGTTAAAGTTGAACAAAACACAGGAAACACTTACAGGTCGTTGACAAAGATATATTGTACAATAGGAGGTAGAGAATCAGAAGTCATCAGCTATCTCAAAGAGGAAATACAAGAATACAGCTTTTATAGTGTTCAGGAAACAAATAAACTCTTTTCCATTGGTCAGTGTTACAGAGTTCTGTAAGTTTAGACCTATAGGAACTTTCAAAAACATAACAGGACCCTTGACGTACATCTTGGTGAGCAGAGAAACATCTTCGTATAAGGACCTATGCTCCACCGTATAGCTGACATTTTGACCTCTTCTACAAGAGTCACATTGCTCAGCATACACACATGTAAAAGTCGCGTTGAGCTCAAGACTGGAGACAAGAATTCAACTAAACTAACTACTTAAATGTAAATACATAAGCATATAATTACTAAATATTAATGAGTATACAGGCATAAATGGTTATGGGTAGATAATTAACATATGAATAAATGATAAGCTATAAGCTTACAACTAAGTTTACTTTCACAATATGATAAACGTTCATTATGTGAATTCTCTGAACTAATGAGGTGATCATCACTGCACACAACAGCAGCAGAGACGCAAATACTGCAGCACAAAGAAGAGTGTTCATGTGCCCAGGAAATGATCTGATAGATCAATTTTTTTGGTATCGATCCTATTGATGCTAGTATCGATACTGAAAACAAGACTTTGTATTGGTAATATTGAAACTTTGGTGATCGACTTGCGCATCCCTATTTTCTACAACCATATTGACATCCAATCATGCATTTATCAATTTTCAAACAGTTCATTCCCAAAACTCTTATCTTTGAGAAAAAATACTGAAGATTTTCTAAACTTTTAGAGGATACAACCTGTAGAAATCCCTCACTTTCCACTGACATTCTTGATTCTTCAACAGCCGGGTTAATGGTGTCCTCCTGTCTTGCAGGGGCGTGGTGCGCGTTGACATTAATCTACAGGATGTTGATATCGACCAGTGCTCCGCTGATGGCTGGTTTGCTGGAACCCATCGATGCAACCTGACCACTATGGAGGTGAGTGTGCCGAACATACGGATTAGACAGAAGATTGATTTGCTCTGGAACTGTAACGTACACGCATTCAGTCACATCTCCAAGAGGCACTAAATGGAAAATAAATGTAATTGTAATAAACAGGATGGTGATTCTTCTTTAATGCTACTGTTACAGCTTACTACCACTTAACTAAACACTATAGGGTATCTTTTATAATTATGTTCTTTAAGATAAGAGATATGGGGAATTAGCTGACTTGTTTCCAAAGCAGATCAATGTTCTGCAAAAAGTGACAGTTACAGTTAGTACTTTACTTTCTTTTTGTGTTTCCATTAAACATATATATGTATCCTTCAGTGTGTCATGGTTGCATTGACAAAAATATGTTTTGGTTACACCTGAAGCTTTGATAAATGCACCTACACCTCCTCCACCCACCTTATCAAGGTTATGTTGTTATTAAGTATGATGTGTCTATCTCTTGAAACTGAATGCACAGCTTTGCGTGAAACTAGGTGGACAGATGGGACCAACTGGACCAAGGTTTACTTAATTTGGAATTTTACAAGTAATCCGGACGGCTGTCATGTTTTTAGACATTAGACAACTAACAGAGATACAGTATATAAAGACTTAGTTCCAAATCTTAAGGGTCTTTTTACAGGGTCAAGGAATATATTTAACTTAAAATTTAAGTGATGGGAATGGAGATGGAGAGTTGGAAACGTGTTCAGCATTGGCAGAGGAGAAAATAGCCCTGGACATTTTTATACTGATGAAAAAATGCCTGTCTCAAGGCCTTGGAACATGTGGGCAGAGCTCTTGGACAAGATGATAAAACTCTCAGCGCTCTGCTATTTTTAAGAGGATATCAAATGTCCACATCCTCCATTTTGAATTGGAGAACTGTCATTCATTTCTATTTTCAACAATGCTGGAAGTAATGCAAGTAATTAGCAACTACTGCAACTTGGAAGTCAAAATAATTATATGGCTGTTTGGCTTAAACCTGCTCAATAACTATGGTTTTGGCCACTTGGGAGCAGCTGAAACAAGTTGGAAACAACACTTACCACATTTAAAGTTTATATGTTGAACTTGTCAGCAACATTTGCTTATTTACACAGTCAGCAGCTACAGAGCAACATTATCACTCATTTGGAGTCGTATTTGTGGTCACCTGATGAATGTAAGTCGAGTATTTACTGTCTTTTAGCTCTGTTTTTGGTCTCTACCAACTCCTGAGAGAAATATCATGCTCCTTAGCTGCTAAATACTCCACTATGTTCATCAGCTAGTCGCTCAATATGTCTTTTTGCTGTTTGGTGCTGGGGAGGTATAATGTACGGTGGGTTTATCAGCGGATTTTAGTTGAAAACAGCTGCCTGCTGCTGGAAACTACGCTGTGAGAGTGACTGTAAACCACACAATTAGCTAAAATATGCTAAAACGCTTCTGGAGAGTCGTTTGTCACTAGGGGTGACATACCCTAACCCTAAGCCATATACATAAATAGACTACATAAGTAGTCATGTGTTCCATTGTTCATATCAAAATATGGATTATAGCTGCCTTTACAGATGTATATTCCCTGAAAATATATTTATTTTGAATCAGTGTAAACAGGAGAGAAAAAACAAGCTTTTCAACCTATACCAGCAGTTAGCCTAGCAACCAATAATGCCTTATTATATGCCAACTGATAGCATGCTTGCCTAAAACAGTTATTTAATCACAAGTCATTAATACTTTCAGCCTGCTTTCATAGTAACCTTTCATTTCATCACTGAGTGCTGCTGTCTGGCTAGCAGCTAGCTTTCTGGTCGATGCGCCCCGATGCTTCTTACCTGCCGGTTCAGTCTCATCGTTAAGAGTGATAGATTTTGAAGAGGTGCTGTAGATCAGACTGCTTCATAATGCATGTGATGTAATGGATTGCAGTGAGCCTCTTTGAATAATTAATCGCTGTCTTTGTCTGAGTACTTCCACCTCTCCGTGGACAGTCAATGCCAGAGACATTTGACATAGTGTGTGTGTGTGTGTAGGGTGACTACAAGGAGAGAAATACATTGTTACTGGTATAGATTTTAGCTGGGTTTGCAAAATAATGATCTCTGTGTGCTTACAGTGCAGGAGTGTGTTAGGAGTATGCTTTCTTACAGCTGAATGATGAAAGCTGTTGTGGTCATGGCACGGATGGTTCTTGTCTTGCATGACAGCTTTATCACACAGGAGTGCTCATTATCGTCATATCTGCTAGATAAACAACATGGAGGGAGAGGTGTAGAGGTAGGATTATATGTATGGAGGCAAATTCAACAAGAGCGGCAGTGATTGTAGCCACCTCGTTTGAATGTGTATCGCAGAGTTTGTATCGTAATTCATGAATTACTCAAGCCCTCCTCACATAATAGCAATCTTGTGCAAATAGGAATTGCAGCAAGCCATCTTCATATCTGTTACGGCTAACTACCTACCTTCCAGGCCCTAAAGTGCACGACCAGGTAAATCAGAGGTGACGTGGGAGGCTGATGTCTCTCCCGCTATGAATAGAAAGCACGACTGCAGTGTAATCAAGTCTTGTAGGACTGCGCGTGTGTGGTAATGTAATCAAAACGGCATTGGGAGGGATGCCCCATATTTGCAAACGGATTCATTTTGTGTTATTGCTGTGTTTTTTTTCCTCATACAGGTATTCCCTCTCTACACGTGCAGCAATTTGTTGTTTAATGGGTTTCTTTGGGGCCATTTAAATAAAAAAAGACAATAATTTCAGGCTGCTATAGATCCACGTTAGGAGTATTTTCTGTGTTTTATTGGAAACAAAGCTGTTGGTTTAGTTGCTGCTGGAGCAGTTTATTTACTTAAGTGTTTCATTGACGTAATCACATTACAATTCCACCCTCGGATGCTCTTTATAACAGCATTTGCAGCAACACTGCACTTCCACTTACATGTAAACTCCACATTCTGTTTTGAATGCACAACTCAGACGGGATTTATCCAACATCTATGAATTCCTTTCATCACACATCCACTGTTGTTCTTCTGCTTCTTAGCATCGTTTTAAGTGCCACCATCCCAGCAATTGAATTTGACAAAATGCAGCCGTTCCAGCCAGCCGGCTCTCTGGCCTCCCCTCACATCCTGCCTCTCAAGCTGCTGTTTGCCCAGCCAAGCATGCAGGCAGCCCAAACTCAGATGGAGGCAGATGCTATGGATGACTGATTCACCAGGCAAGCAGAGGAAGGCAAAACAAAATGAGGCCCGGACTGTTGACAAGAAAAATACAATAACCCAACAGTGTCAGAAACCTGTGGTTATTTGAAGGCAGTGCTATTTTAGAATCAACAACAGTTTTCCTCGATTCTTTCCTCACTGATCATTTTCACAAAACCTTTCACTACTTTTTTCCCCCAGTGGTGCCACACTTGACCTGAACTATAGAAAAATCCTATCCAAACTCATAGGATGTCAGAGTTGTAGCGCAATGTGTATGTTTTAATGCTTACAAGCCTGAAAATGGCTTGTTTTAGGATAATGATGTAGATAGATAGTTTCAGAAATTTGCAAAAAATTTGCATCTGTCGCTTCACTAAAATCAAGTAACAAGTTGTTTTATATTGGAAACAAGTTGAACATCTTACCTTAGCTGTAGATTCATGTTTTTAATAAAATAAAGTGTTTTGGACTTAATCATAGACAGAAATGAATTGATAGCAGTGTAGATAACAAAACTTAATACTAGGAACAAAACAATATACCATTTCCATATTGTTGTAAATCAGTTGTTTTTGCAAATAGGCACTGCATATATCACCATCAAATTACAGGAACTTGCATGCAGCGGAGAAAATCAACCAGAGTACGCCAACGCTGCTGTCAAGGACAATATATAGCAATCAATTTTATTATGAATTCTGACAGCAGATCAATCGCCGCAAGTATTAAGCCAAGAGCAAACACTGTATTTTCTTTGATTAAGTATACAGTACAGCTCTGACTTGTGCCAATCATGGTGATGCTAGATGAAGCATTACATAGCCAAGCATGGAGCCCAAAGATTATCAACCACAATCTCAACTTAATTTCCTGTTGAAAAGGTGTATACAAGCTGTTTGAGGCTGACGTTTTCCTGTTTTTCTTTTTCTTCCTACCTCTCATCTCTCTCACTAATGGCACTTCCATTAGTGTGTTTCACCGTTCTTCAAAAGTCTAGGACTTTGCCGCCCTGGGGGCACCTTTCATACGAGAATGCGGCTGTGGATGATGATGAATGTTTCAATCAATTAGCTTATTGCTCAGAACAAGTGTTGGAGCCCTGGGGGACTGTAGCCTGTGAAAGGCAGTGACACATAACCTGAATGATTACGCCAGCCGGCACGACAAGGACTCCTGACTCTGCGCTGTTTGTTGTTGAGGGCTGCTGAGTGAGAAGAGTGAGGGCCACTGGTTAGAAATGAACATTTATAAACTGAGAATGATACGAAAACATCAGACTTTGACCATACGTAGCGTCACAATACCTGGATTTTGAGTTTTAAATCTAATAATTCAATCCATAGATTTTGTTTAATATCAGTGACAGTAAACAGGGTAGCCAGCTGATTTGTAGACTACCACTGCTACTCTGAGGTCTGACATTACAACTTCTGGTTTGTACTTGTTTTCAGCCATGCTAGTGGTGAAATATCTCAACAGCTATTTGATGGATTGCCATGAAATTTTGTGCAGACATTCATGGTCCCCAGAGGATGAATCATACTGACTTTGGTGATCCCCTAATTTTTTCTCTAGTGCCACCATGAGGTTGACATTTGTGGTTTTCAGGGAAATATCTCAACATCTATTGGATGTATTGCTATGAAATTGGGTTCAGACATTCATGCCTCCTTCAAGACTATATATAATAACTTTGCTGATAAAATGACTTTTTTCTAGAGACATCATCAGGTCAACATTTCAGTTTGTCCAGTACTTTGGTTTATGACCAAATACCTGTTAAACTAATGACTTTTCCATCAGCCTCAGTTATGCTTTCTGTTTAGCGCTAATTAATAAATGTCAGCATGCTAACACACTAAACTACGATGGTAAACATGGTACATATTATACTTGATAAGCATCAGCATGTTAACCTTGTCGTTTTGAGTATGTTAGTATGCTGACATTAGCATTTAGCCTAATTTAGCCTTTAAGACTCTTAGTCTTGTTAGTTAGTTAACCATTTTACTAGCCCGTTTAGATTAGCTGGAATCCATAAATTTATTGAGGTTACATCTGTGGGTCACTGGATGGTACCCTGGAAAGCACATGCTTGTAGTCACAACAGGGACCATTTTGCAATGGGGAGTAGGATTTTGGCTGGCCCAGTTTTATGCTGCCAAAATTTTACTCCCCCCCTATCTATTGTTTGCAAAGTCTGAAACACTTTAGATTTATTGTGCAGTGAATGGCTACAGTGAGCCTGACAATAACTTTATGTCTTTATATCTTAATGTTTATAAATTGCAATTTTGGATTCAAACTCTTGCCAGAGTTGAAGTAATATTATTGAAATTTCAGTCATTCTAGCACCAAAGCTAACAACCCATATGGCTGCAAAAGAACTGACTCTCCACACCAAAATACCCACAAAATAGGTGTCAAACCACTGCGTCGCAGGGGACATTTGATGGTATTGGTGTTTTGTACACTCAACAGCATGTGTGGTTTATTTTTTGCCTCGCTGTGGTGTGCTCCTTATGTTGTTGAAAGGCTGAAGTGGATATTCCAGCTCTGTCTGCTGAATCACTGTTACATCTTGACCTTGGTTCACAAGGTTGTCCTGGCCCAGCCGGCTATCATCTCAATCACACGCTGATTTCTCCGCCGTGTACCTTGTGCTGCTGAATTAATAACGCCATCAGTGTTAAACAACTGCTGCTACCCTCCTGCTCTCACCTTCTGTCTCTTTCTGGTTGTCTGTCTGTCTGTCTGTCTGTCTGTCTCTCTCTCTCTTTCTTTCTCCCATTTTTGCAAACAGAAAAGTGCACACAACACACCCTTGTTATTACAGTGACTTACATTAATTCCCTGAAGGCTTACCCTGTAGCCCCAACCATGATCACTATATCCCTAAGCCCAACAGTTACCCTGACTAAGTGTTATTTTAACCTTTACCAAAAACCAAGTCAACCCTATAAAAATAACCTTGTGGGGAGCAGCTTTTGGTTGTTTCTGTACAGATGTCAGATTCTTGTTTAAGTCTTAACCCAAAAAGAAATACTTAATTAGTACCGTACCGTGTTTGGACTAGCCTATTGTTCTCAGATTATTTTTCTCCCCACAATGTCACTATGTGATAAGATTTTGTGAACAGATTTTGAATTTTTATCATTAAGTGCATTTCCATCCACCTTTTTTTATGCGCCCTTCAATTTGTGCACAAAAAACCCAGAGTGGAAACAAAATATGGCAGTAGGTTGGATCGATAAAAATAAAATGTGACAAAGTACAATGGAAACTTAGCAAACTTAACTTTGAACGGCGCTCTTTTAATTCCTCTGCTGTGATTTATGGCACCCGACTGTAGAAATAGTGCCACTGACTGTTCTCGATGCAGCCGACCCCTGATATTCACATAACAGCAGTGGATGGGAACACAAATTAATTAGCTTTTTGTCTTTTGGGCAGATTTTCTGGAAATTTGGTTAAAATTTGCACTCAGTTTGGATGGAAACTTGACTATGTGATCAGTTTTTTTCCCTCACAGTAAATGTGTGAATAGACCCCCCCATACACACACACACACACACAATGTGATTATTACGCAGACATAATGACACGAATCCAAAAAATCTGTCCACTATCCATTAACAGAAATCTTTCACATTAATTGAGCCAGTACTGTAGTTGGATTAAAAAGAAAAAAAAAAAAAAAGAGAAAGAAAAAGAGCTGATTGGCATTAACCCCACTGGTGACCTACAACCCATTCATGTCATGCATTGTTTCTGTGATTTACATCTCATTGTCCCTTGTCCTGCAATCTGCATTTGCAGCTGCCTAACTAACAAAGATTAGACAACGGCCATGTATCGTATTGGCAGTTATGATAACAAGTCCTTTATCTGCAAAGCACTGCAACTGCTACAGAAGAACATACATTTCCCAGGATTCTGGCACAAGAGTGTAATGTACACTTTTGCTCAACCTCTAGCACTTGTTTTGAATTACTTGAGTACACAAGTACTGTAGTTCCCTTTTTTTGGCAGGTTCGACTGATGGGATTCATTTTAAAACAATTTGAAAACTGACTGCCAACTGAAATCCATTCATCAGCATGTCACAAAAAAAGTGTTGCTTCATTTGCATACAAAGGTTTTAGGCCTCATTCTGCCCCATAATGAGTTGTCTTTTGTGTAAGCAATCATTTTCTACTAGAATTTGTCCTTTTTTTGTTTTTATCCAAATGGCGGATATACTGTAAATGAAGCTTTGGAATTTGGCCAGTATTCCACTGCTGAAATGAACTCTGAGTGCAACATAAAAAAGCAATGAAATGTGCAATTAAATTGTAGTTTTCATATTAAATCAATTTTTGGACCAGAACAATCCATTTTAAATGTGCTTTTTGAAGTTTTTTAGACTAAAAGGAGTTTTCTGCCATTAAAAAAATTACTTTTTACAGTGATACGATGATTTCTGGTTTGAAAATGAAACTGATTGTTAAGATATCTCCTGTACAGTATGTTACTTTTGCTTACAAAAAGGAGAATCAACTTTTATCACTAATAAATAATAATGAATACCAGGATATGTAAACTGCTCACTTGGTCATATGTTTTCTTAAAGTCATACACAAATTCATAAGAAAGCGCATAGATTTCACATCCAAATACATCATTCTTCACTGGGACTTCACTGTTCATTTGACATGCTGTATGCTCTGTAAACTCCCCAAGCCCTTCTTTGAGAATGTGATTCACATTAGTTGAGCAACGGTGAGTAACGTTTATCTGCTTGTTTCTCTGACAGCTTCCCCCGTCCAAGTGTTCCCTCTACACTCATTCAACAAAAATGCTTACCCCTCCATCTGCAGCCCCAGCCGTGTATTGTAAGATAAAAATAGCTTTTTAAGCATCTCGAGAGTTCCCCTTCTGTGAGAAACGTGGCATCGTAGTCGGGCAGGGATTCCCTCAAGGGACCCATGTAAAGAGTAGTTTCACACCAGGCCATGGCCCCTCCAACCTGCTGATCTTGTTTCAGCAATATGGGTGGAGAGAAAGGCCTTGAAGCATCCTAATTAACTACACTCCTTGCTACGTTGCCTATTAGAGTATGTTCAGGAGCCTATAAATAGGGTAATTGCTAATTATCTACAGTGATCTCACCAAAGCTGTGATTATGCTTCAGAGTTGATAAGGGTGCTTGATAGGAAGGAAATAGAATACTGCTGTGCACCAGCAGATTTAAATTCACCCTTCAATTTGAGCAAATCCTTTTGTGCTGTGTGAATTGCACATTGTAGTAAAGTAGTTGAGAGACCAGGACATTAAGTCCTACTCAAGACCAGGAAATAGAAAAAGGCAATTATATGTGGGTTTCTTTCTACTGTGGAAAGAAAGATTAAGGAGTTTGAGGATGATCAGGGATGTAGATCCGTCTGCAGCTCAGCAGATGGATGGAGTGTTACATCTTGGAAACAGTTTTTCAAAGTTTTCAGGGCTGGAGAAAGAAAAACTAACTTTTTAAAAAATGTTTTTTATAGCAGCACGAATATGAAATATCCAATAGCATGTCGTGCCAACACAGTCTGGGCCAGAATACTTGAGTATACTTTGAATGTTTTCTGTAACACTGCCTACATTTCATCAGTAAATATCCAAAAAAGATAGACGAGTCAGTTTATAAGTGCACCATTCTGTCATCCAAGGATAAATGTTGTTCATTATATGGGACATTTTTGTGTTACCAATACATTAAACCACTGATATACAAAAGTCAAATCCCACATTGGACAGTAGCAAGATGCTCTGTGTCCCGCGGTTCTGTCTATTTAGGGGTGCAGATGAAAACATAATGTTGAGGGCTGTTGGCCATAACACAGTGGGACGAGAGATCACAGGACACTTCTGGTTTTAACTCTGGCCCCCGGCCCTTGGCAGTTCAGCCCTTCCTTAACCACTGTCTCGCTAATTGGCTCTGTGGATAATACTGGAACTCTGAATTTACATGGAAACACTTTGAAGACTTGAGTACACTCGCCCCCGGGCGCAGTCATACATCCGCTGCGCTCTGCCCAGCACACCGTAAACCGAGGCAGAAAACAAACACTCAGTCCAGGGAGCATGGGGGAAAAAAACAGTGGAATGTAGAGGTAACATTTGGCTAGGGACCCATGAGATTGGATGTAAAGTGAGTACAGCCATATGCTTACAAAAGAAAGAAAGAAACAGACAGAGAAACGGTGAGCACAGTATCCGTTTAGCACAGCTTGCTAATTTTCTCCATTTTGCATTAACGAAGATAACATCAGTGGCCTGCAACGGATCAGACAGACTGTGAAGTTTAGTAACGCTCGAGTACAAGGAATTGCCTGTTTTTTGGATACAAACATTTAAGAAAATATAATTTTCCCCTATGTTCAAACGCCTATTCTCTAGTATGATTTTTAAACTGTGGGAAGTTAAAACCAAAAGACAAAAATTCAAGTCAGGAAGAACTGTTTTAGGTACTGTTTATGAGGAGAGTCGGGAGTCTTGTGGGTGAGTGGACAGCGGCAGAGTTCCCTGTTCTTCATCACCCATGACACTTTTTGTGCCCGTTGTTGCTGGAGGCTGCTATGAGGATGTCAGAAAACTTTGTGCATGCCCGTTTCCTCTTTTTTTATGTGCTCATTGTCCTTGTTTTGGCATGAGTGTGCTCACGTACGCGAGTGTGTGTACTTGTGGTCTGTCTATTTGCAGCACTGTCCGCTGCGAGATGCAAGAGTCAACATTACTGTGCATTTTAGCGTGCGTACATGGAATAAATATGTACCCGGCCAGTTCACTTTGACACTTACATAAGCTGTGAATGTGATTGTGAAAGCAATATCCCAGTGGTGTCTGTTGTGTGTTTACTAGTCTCAGCCTGATGGCAATGTAAAGCTCCCTCTAGGCCAGAGTGTTTATCTCTTTGGTGTTTAGGCTTTGGTCTTTGGACGGCACCCAAAGCGAGGCCCCAAAGTCCGGGCAGCCCTGCTCTGGCTAACTCCTGCTAGTTGACCTCGTTTAAAGGCCTGGCTGGCTGTCTAGCTGTCCCTCTGAGCACAGAGCCACAGCCATCCAGCTCCCTGCAGCGCTTCTGTGACTCTGGATGCTTTGTGTGTTTGTCTTTAAGTCTGAGTTAGAGTAATGCACAGGCCTGAAATTGTGGTCTGAGTCAGATCCAGCGCCAATTTATTTATCCCAGTCCCTGCCCAACAGCTAAAAAAGCATGAACCCGGCCTGAAGTCAATATACTGATGTCAAAACTCGTTCCTCTCTCTCTGTTTTCCTTTATGCATCTTGTGCTCTCTCTCCCTCTCATACACAGAGCTGCACACAAACACTAGTTCATTTCAGTCTTGCTGCTATAACTTATGGACCTATTCATCATGAAGCATTAAGTGTGTAGTGAGCCAAATTTAGATTTTACCTTTTATATTCTCAATGACAACCAATTAGTCAGAGGGTGGGGGTCAGGTAGTGTAATATTAGTGTTAATCTACTTTACAGTATATTGTACTTTACTTTTTATTGACCTAATATTGTAATTATTTTTCTTCATACTGTAATTCTACTACTGCTATTACATTTTTCTCTCTACACACAGCACCTATTGCATGTCAATCCAGCCTGAAAAGAGCGACCTCACCTTTGTTGTGCTTCCTGAGATTTCTCCCATTTTGTGTGCTTTTTATTTTATATTTTATTTAATTTAAAGAATCTCATTAGGCTAAGAAGAAAAGAATCACAGCAGGATTCATAGCATGTAAAACTCCTTTGTTTTGCATTCTTCTATTAAAACAAACACTGTGTTTCTCTGGTGCCTTCATACACATCCTGGTTTACAGCATATACATGCACACACACACAGACATAACTGCAGAGTAAATTGCCCCCCAGCCAAGTCTTGTCCTTCTAACCTTCTTTCTGTGCATTCTTTAGTTCAATCAGCAATTACTGGACGATGAGCTTTCTTCAGGGTCTGTGTTGCGCTCTGTAGGATCATTACAAATATCTACAGAGGCCTATTGGTGGTTGATTAGGCTATGCGCTGGACCAGAAGAGCGTGGGCTTATTAGAAAGACAGGGAGAGTCCTCGGCAGGCCCTAATTAGCTGCAGAATTGAAATAGTTCCTGGTTTCCTGGTCAGGTGGAAGATGCCTATTGCTCGCAAATCGCTTTTGTGAAAGGGGCCCCTGGTTTGCACTCGTAGTTCCAGTTCATCCCAAAAATCTGACTGGGGCAAGGAGAAATATGATTCACAGGATAGGGATTTTTTTTTTAATTGTGAAGTTCTGGAAAGATTTATCTATTCAGTCCTATAAAAAAATATACTACAATGGAACAATCTGAGTGAGGAAAAATCACTCTTTGGTTTAACTTCTCACAGCTCACAAACATACAAACATACAATCTGTGACAATGGGGATTGCAAGTAGACATTGCTCATTTTTATGGGGTCACAAGCCAAAAATGTTGAGAACTACTGGTCTAAAATATCATCATATGCTATAGCATTAACATTTGCCTAAATTGGAAATAAGGGCTTAGCCCAAATCAAGAAAAACAGCTCCAGACCAAAGGTGGGTTGTCCATATACTTTTGGCAATATAAGCCTACCTCCCTTGGGTCTTGGTTTCTGTTTATTGCTTCAATATGGGTTTAATTCATATTTTAGAATTTCAATTTATGAAATAATGAATGAAATAATGAAGCAGTGATGTGATGAAGAAATTGCATACAAGCCAGAGAGCAAGAGGAAGAAAGAGAGCGAGGCTGAGTGTGTGTTGTGTCTATTTTTGAGTCTTGCTGTCCTTTTATAAGTGCTCTGTCGCAGGCAGACCATGCTGGTCTGACAGCGTGACGCACTCCGATAAAAAGGCTCTCGCTTGCGGTCACACACATGTCACCATGGCAATTAGCATGTCAGAGTGTGCGTGATTGACAGCTGCCACAGCTGGGGTGTAAACAACAATGGTGAGGAAACCTGGGGCGTTGGAGACGCACAGTACAAGCTGTAGGTGTCTCTCCTACATGTGACATAAAGAATACATGAGGCAGATCATATTTCTACATTTCTACATTTCTTGTTTCTACATCCACAGGTAGGTGACAGGAATAGATGGACTGAAAAAGACACTTTTTATTTTTCAATATTCATTTATTTTCTTATTACAGTTAAATTATTGTTCAGTTTTAAAGGGCAAGTACATTTATTTCTTGCATCCATGTCAGACCTTATCAGAAACAACAGTCAAACACATTATTCTCAATCATATAGACTTAATTAATTATCGGTTAATTTGATCTCTGGCAGCACAGTTGATGCCTTCAGCAGCATTATGCAAAGAACAATATGGCCGCCTGAGTTATCTATCAACAGAACATCATCAAACATAATTCATAGCATATGTCATGCACAAAGAAGTAGGTCACCGCCTGTGTGTGCTCTATTTGAAATACTAGTATGTTGTCTTATAATTAGAAAAGATTTAGCTGTACGTATTGTATATTTGACAATAATATAATCCTATATAGACCATGACAGTATATCATGCAAGTAATTTACATTTTAATGTAAGTAATGAAATTTTTTTAGTCTATGACATGTCAATAAATTATGAAAAATGTCCATCACAATTTTCCGGAGCCAAAGGTGACGCCTTCAACTGTCTTGTTTTATCTTACCAACTGTCCAGAACCGAAAGGTTTTTCATTTACTGTCACATGTACGGTAGAGAAAAGCAAAAAATCTCCACATTTAAGAAGCTGGAATGAACAAATGTTTGGCATTTTTGCTTGAAAAAGAAAAATATCCAAGTAGTTTCCAATTCATTTACTGTCAATTGACCAATTGACTGATTGTTTCAGCTGTAAAGTTTAGTTTATTTACTATTTAACATAATATCCCAGTAGAGGGATCTCAGACAATCATCGACCAAAGACTTAAAGGTGCCCTGTGGAGTTTTCTTCTAAACAAAGGTCTGTTTACATTCAGTGTTTCTCACCAAAAACATTGTTTGTAACCTTGAGACCTTAAAAATTATGTTATGTGCATCTCCTTGCTCATAAAACATTTGTTTAGCCAATTTCTTACATTAATTTTACTTGTGCATTGCCATTTTCCGTGCATTACCACCACCTGTCCATCAGTGAAATAGTGTGACACCATTGGCTGAATGTGTACCAGCATGCCCCTGCACGTTTCTATAAACAAAACGGGGACCAACTCATCAAAACATTGGACAAAAATACACATTTGTACCTTTAAGTTGCCTACATATTTGATAAAAAAATAGAATTTTTATTTAACTTTCTTAATTGATATTTTTATGAGAACAGGTGTTGTGTTTGTCAAATGATGATAATCTCATCTTGGACCAGAAATCATCTTTAATCAATCAATCATCTTAATATAACTTCACCCTACACCTTGACATTCGTCCCAGGTGTCTCCTCATCTCCTCATTGCTGTGTGGAGACTTTTACATATCAAAAGCTCCATTTTATGGCCCGTTGACATGAGTCTGGCTCCTGGCTGGATCGCTGCCACTACGATGTGACTGATGGCAGGTAGCTGAGAGGTAGACTTGCGCTGTCTGGGCTGCTTCCCCCGTTCAACATACTCCACATCCGAACCCCTGCATCAATCAAAGCAGCAGGCAGGAGTGGGATGCACCGCCACTATGCTATTTCTGGCTCTCCCTGTCACACACACAAAAAAATGTGCATACTCACAAACACACACACCTGTCTCTGGCTGTTTCTTCTAGTGTCTCTGTGAGATGGGCAGTAGCTGCAGCACGCTCCACCTGTCCAGAGGAGACAACTGAAGATCAGTTACCTGACTCACGTTGCACCACAGTCCTCATTTAAAGCTGCACCAGGCAGATTTTTATGAAGGGATACACAACGCAGCAGCCTAAATCAATACAAGAGGCACCAATTTTGTTTTTTTGGATACTGGGGTGCAGTAGAACAGGCTGGAACAAACACCGACATACAGTATTATGCAGCAACTTGTGGAATTAAAGTCCAATATTCACTCTGCTTTTGGTTCTGTTTTGGTCACCACCATTTCCTGAGTGAAATATCTGCCTCTTTATCAGCTAAATTCTTTATTATGTTCACCAGCTATTTGCTAACTTTTCTTTCTGCCGTTAGGTGCCGGTCAATTAGTGTACAGTGGATTTATCAGAACTTTTTGCGGAAAACAGCTGCCTGCTGCAGCCTGGAAACAAGGTGGTGAGAGCGGTGAGAGTGAACCAAAACAGTACAGTTGCGGACCGTAAAATCAAAATAATGAGCTGAAAGATGCTAAAACGTTCTGTAGAGAAGAGGGGAACTGCAGAGTTGGGTGATAATTCTCTGTGGGATCGTCATCTTTCATCTCCAATCTTCATTGAAAGGGCAGGTTTAAAATGTTGCATCAGGTGAAAGCACAAACCAAAAATGTTGCCTCAATGTTGCCTCAATGTAAGTCCATTATTTTTAAAAATTTGGCCATAATGTGGTATTGGACTGTATATACGGAATATGAAAGAACCTTTCTTTCTGGTTTCTAGTGTGAAACACGATGAATTTAATTAAGAAAAAGACAAATTCATGGTGTCTGGTGTCTTCTTTCTACCATTAAATATACTAATAAACTAAAACTATACATACAATAAAAATAAACCTGTTATGAAATAGGTAAACATTTCAATATAAGTCACGTGGGTATAATATGCTGCTGAAGTCTAAATACGTAGTTTCAAGGTACTGTCACCACTGAAACGAGGAGCCGTCCTCAACAGATTAGTGTAGTGCCACTTTAAATGCTTTGGTCTCTTCAGTGGATTTGTTTAAGGAACTTGTTCGCTGAATAGTAACCTGGTAATTACATTGTGCTTTTGAGCCCTGGCCGGCCTCTCCAAGGCTTTGACTGGAGGGCCTTCACTTGCAGACGGAAAAAATGCGTTCAGACCTCCCCAAGGACCTTGAGAAATCGCCAGAAATAGCGGCCTCTTAAGACGTGCAGAGTCCAGTCTGCTGTGAAGAGCATCACATAGACTGATGCTTCATTTAGACGCTGCCACTGGCTTTGCCTCTAGATCTCACAGTCAGGTCACAAACATTTCATAGTGTGTCAAGTGTCAGCTGAAGTACCGTTGCTAATCTGAGCCCCTCGTCGTTTCTTGGGTCTCATAAGTCATTATCATGTCTGCTTAGAAAAACATGTTCGCGTTGTGTGAAAATAAGACTGTTATGTAGTTTTAGGGAGAGAGCTTTATGTCAATGACCCAAATGTGTTCATACAGAAGAGAAGATGGAATCTCATTCCCATAAGAAATAGAATTAATGGTTCTCTTTTAATCATGCAAATAAGTCTGTTCTTAATTTAGATAGGAATTATGTCTTGTAATTTGGCAAACAGCACACAAAGTCTGCCAAGAATGCCCCCCGATGCCCCTCGTGTTTTTCTCAGCAGCCCTCAGTCTGTTTCCTATCAGACTTTCAATCAAATGGAAGACACTTCGCTAATTTAATATTGAGTGGCAAGAAGGCACAGTTAGACAGAGAGAGGAATCTCACAACTTAAATAATTAGACCCTTGTCCCTCCCACGAGACATTTGATCCCACATTGTGCTCACTGATTTTCAGCTAAAGGCTTTACTTTTGGTTTAGTATTGACACGTTTTAATTGCTTTTATATTGGTGTCTTATCAGTCTGTATTACAAGATGACGTGTTTAAAATGTATTGTCAAGGAAGTTCAAATTGCATCCACTGTCTTCTCTGTGTGGTTGATGTATACGTTCTTTTTCTCTTCCCAGTGTTTGCCGATCCATGGTCATGGATTCGTCTTGGACAAGTACAAGTGCCACTGCAAGAAAGGATTCTACCACCCCAACAGGGTGGCTGTCAGTGGCTTTACAAGTAAGTCAGTGACAAATTAATCAAAATTATTACTGTGTAATAAGGATGATTGGTCCCTGCAAGGTGAATTCATTGGTCACTTTTAAAGGAAGAATTTGTTTTGTTTTGTCAAATTACAACCTTGGACAACCTGTATCTCAATATTTTTAGTGAAGGTGCAGTTGGTGACTTTTGAGACATATAACAACTCAAAACATTAGGTCAGTTTTGTATATAATCAATTTGAGGATCCCTTCTTGTGTCTGAAAGCAGATTAAAGGGAAACTCCGGTATTTTTAAACCTGGGCCCTATTTTTTTTTAATACAAATTCTGGGGTCGAAATGACTAATACTTACCAAAAGTTTTAGAATTGGTCCAGTAAATCACCTCCGCCGGCATCCGCAAACAGGCTGCAATGGCTGCAACGTTCTCTGTCCTTTATCCAGAACAACCTTCAGATGCATTTTAGACTTTGAGCTCATAACAAAATTTTACGAGAACACATTTCAAGCAATTTGCCAGCAAAGGTTAAAAAACAACAAAGCAGCCAGTTTGGAAGAGACACTTTGTTGTAGCAGATGAGCTCATTTGATTAGTTTCTGACTCTGCTTCAAAGTTGCACAAGTGTTCATTATCATGACGATCAGCTGTTAGCAAAAGAACCATATGCTCACCTTATATGTTACATTATATAACATCTTCATTTTATAACTGTGGTAATGAAAGACTCGTGTTACTGCCCTGTCTGATAATTGAAGTAGCCCCTACCTGGGGGAGGCTAATCAGGTTCAAGGTGGGAAATATCTTTTTAATGGTAGTTACTTTTCCCAGTTTATTCTGTCTGCTGTGAGTTAATTAAAAAAGGATTTTGCAGACACAGAACCCCAGTGGTTTTCACCTGCCCTCCATCATTCTCTCTGCCATACTTTCATTTCGATCCACCTTCCCTCCTGTGTCATCCCACTCAAAACTCATACAGCATGTTCCTCTGTGTCTATCTCAATTTTACTCAACCCCTTTTCTCACCCTTTTTCCCTCCCTCCCTCCTTCACTCAATTTTTGCACCCGTTTTATTGCACCCATTTTTTACCCTAAAATATTTTCCGTTCATGCACAGAAAAGCAAAAAGGCTCCACGATTCCTCTCTCGCACAGCTGGATATCTGTGCTGTCTGCTCCTGCCTGTTTGCTGTGCTGCGAGTGCACACAAACTTGCGTGATCATGTGTGCAAGTCTGCATGAAAGCTCAGTGTATGTGTGTGCGTGCGTGTGTGTGTGTCTGTGAGGACACAATAATAGAGAGGAGAGACAAGCCTGTTAGCGAGGCATAGTGCTGCAGTCTGACCCACCATGGGGCCAATAACAAGCCTGTTAATCCACAAGGGGACATCCTTGACACTCCTTTGCAGAGAAAGCCAGTGCAACTCACTTTCCTTTGTCTCCCAGTGATCTTCCACTCTGGATCTTGCATATAGATGCGTGAGAGAAGTTACTGTAGCTAAGCTTCCTCTGACTGTCAGTCAGCCGCAGGAGCAACAAACCAATGAGAATGAGCTCAAGGATATGACTCATTGCTACGGAGATAAGTAGTCCTTTTGAAGGGATCAATGATCTGCAGAGTCATATCTCTGAAAAATAGGCCAGTTTCTTTTTAAAGGCAAAATCCCTGCAAATCTCTGAGACAATGGCTGTTTCCAATAAAGCCTCCATAAAAGCTCTATATAAGTCCACCATCCGTTATCTGTCCAACCATATGGCCATGTCTCAGGGGATTTCTATACAAACAAGTCCACTAGCTTCTTGTTGTCCCCTGAGTTTGTTTGGTTTTTACCTTAGTTTACCCTGGGAGGGATTTTACCAGGAGGTTTTTTTTTAGCATTCACTGCTGTCCAGTGTGACCACTTTTGGCAACAGAGCAGCTCCTTTTGAAGCAGTTGATGGTTTAGTGGCTGGTTTATACCTCAACCTCAGTGGTAATTCTTGAATACATCTACTTTCCCCACCCAGATATTTGTCCCTAGCTTAAAAAGCACGGATTTTTATGGTTTCAGCCAATCTTCCTCGTCTTCAGACTCCCGATCGTCCCTGTCCTTGTCAGGATAAAAAGACTAAATTCGGGCATGCCTCTGTGTGCTTTTTCCGCAGTTATCAGCCTCGTGTGATATGCCAGTGACTGAACAAGGTGCAGCAGTGTTGACTTTTCATGTTCACACATATAGATCCATCTCCTTTGTGTTGACACAATGTCGATGAATCCTTGTAAGGTCAGAGAGGGATAAGCACATATATACTCTGGACGATTCGGTCTGTCATAGAAGCACTTCATCTCCTTTATCTTAATACTGGTTTCAACAGATCAGGAAGAAAATTCAATAACAAGAAAACTTCATCAAGAAATGACAGTTTTTTGCTACACAACCTGCTTGTATTAGCTATAAAAATCATCAAAACATGATGAAATTCTGAACTAACATTGTGATACTACTTAAAGTTGGATTGGCAGAAGCTGGATGTTTAAACCGTTTATTCATAACTTTTAGCTAACATTTCAACTGTTTATCCATTACTTTTAGCTAACTTAACAATTTCAACCTTTTATCCATTACTTTAGCTAACATCAATATGTGGATACATTTTTATAATCAAATCATAATTTCAGTTTTTTCTAATTAGCTGAGCTACTCCATAGTCTTTCTGGTTAGGAATCACTGTCCTAGAGCAAAAATATCTGCAGAGGGTTGATAAGCTTGGTGATCAATACCAATAACAGAAAGATTACTGGGTCAGTTGCTGAGATTTCTTGCCTTAAATATTTGGATTTAAACTCTCGTTTTTGACAGGGATGGGGAAAAAGGGAAAAGCTGCAGACAGCGGTCCCAATGCGGACGAGGGGTCTTCCAGCGACTGCCTGCCGTGCCAGCAGGGCTGCGCCTTCTGCAAGGACGACACCCCCTGTGTGGCGCGAGAGGACGGCGCTCTTCGCATGGCCGTGCTCTCCTTCCAGTGCCTCTGCTTGCTGATTGTCTTCGTTAGTATGGTACTCATCTACCACTTTCGCAGAAATAAGGTATGTATCATAACAAACATTCCCTTATGGAGTTTGATCCATTTATTATGATTTAACTGACATCGTTTGTGAGTGATTAATGAGCCTTTAGACAGGCATTGTAATGGGGATTTAACTGTGATTGCTACAGAGATACTAAAGTTCTGTTTTTCTTTTTTATTATTACATTATGAAAATCTTTAGGACAGGTCACCACACAATAATATTCTCACAGTTAACCATTTTCAGCTTTTAGGGAATTTGTTCCATCACCATTTAGAGTGAAAGTTTGCAAACTCAGCATATATTAGAGAGAGCTATACAGATTAAATTCATCACATCAGTTATGTGTTTGATGTTTTCTGGGCCGTATGGTCACCAGCCGTTTGGATCAATAAACCAGTGAAACCATATGTGGGTGGTCACAATAAAGCTTTGAAATAATTTCAAACAGCTCAGACACAACTCAACATCAGCAACTTGGACATCGACCAGTTGTGCAAATGAGAGCACTGAAGTGATTTTTCATCGTTCACAGTTTGGGTGGTAATGTGCAGCCATACAACTTTCTAAGGATGAAATTTGTGTTGGTATTTAATTCATATCATGTATTTTTTAATCAAATCTATCTCTATTGTGAAATGCGGCAGTGAGAAATGTTGATTTGGTGTAGGTTCGCACCTGGCTCACAATGTCATCCTCATCTAATTTAATCACTTTAGTAAATAATCTACATTACCTTGAAAGGTAACTGCATCATTAAAATGTGAAATTACTTCACAAACACAAAACTTGATCCTCTGTTCAGATTTAGCTCATGCACTAGAGATTCATAGCACTTCTAGTCTCTCTAGATTCAATGGTGTTAACAATGTAGTTTTTTTTTTATTCATATAACCAGAAAATTGTCAGATTATTGGAATAATATTGAGTAAATTAAGTATTTGACCAAAGCTGTGTTTCTGCGCAAGAAAGACAGTGGACAGTGTGGAGTTAAATGTTCAGTGGATAAACTTTTGAGAGTGCTCTCTCTTAATTTTCATCTACTCAGCCATGCCGTCTGTTTCTACTGCTATCTGCTCAAGTCTTATTCTCAATGAATTGCTGCAGCTTCTCCTGAAAATGCCAAGTTTTACCCTGCAAATACAAAAAGTTTCATGAATTGGCTTTTAGCTGAATCATTAATATATCACATACACATAGAGCAGTAAAACAAAATTCTGTATGTAAGTACAAGTAGTGCTTTGAATGTGACTGGAGACACTGTATATGTCCCATTTATTATGGTCAAAAGCCTTGTGTTGTGTTACAGAACAACTGAGCTCAATTTGAATGAAATTTGGTGATGGTAGTAATTTATTTACTGAGTTCACTTTCTACCCAAGTAAACTTTTGACCGAACTTATAAAATCCTCTGAGCCTCTAGTTGCTACTGTCAATTGATTGGCTTAATTAAAGGCTTTGTCTTGAGCATTACATGTGGGGATTAGCCTGAAGATTCACCACATTTGTGACAGGGGAGCATCTAGCTGCTCCACACCTAAAGACTCTGCCATTATATCAACCAGAGGTGAACAAAGGATCGCTCCCATTAATAAAGCAGATGAAAGTTTTAGATACCCCAGGGCTTTGTCATAATTATGCAATCCCCATTAATCTTATCAAACTAAGTTTAAGAGTTAAGTTTCAAAGATCTTAACAGACTTACTGATAAATTAGTTCATTTTCATAAATTAATGAGTTCATTTAGGTTGCAGATTTAGGTTTTCTTTTTAAATATTTTAAACAAATAAACATCACTCATCTGATCTACATAGCTGTGCCTAGTGTTCTGTGTTGTCTTTTGTATGTATTTTTAAATACACAGTTGTCTTCTGCTCTTTGAAAGCCCCCTCAAGCATCTTGTCAATTAGAGGACGATATGTTGTTAAATAAGGGCCTGAAATGGTGAACCCCTCTATAAAAAGTCCTTGCGGCAGGAGCTTTCACTCTACTTTGTTTTCTTTCAACCAACAAAGAAAAAAAAAGCTCCATTCCCCTGAAATATTATGATGTCCTGCTGTTTTAGGCCTCCTGCAACTGCCGTATACCCATTTTGTAGAAAGGGCAAATATTTTTCTATAATAATTTAGTGGGTTTGGACATCTTTAAACCAAAAACATAAATTACCTTCTATCTTTTAAAATATGACTATAATGTCTTGAAATTTTCCTTTCAGATGATGGCTGTATGTTATTTCAAATGGGACTTTCTGCAAAGTTTCTTGTACATAAGTGAAAATGAAAATTTAAGCTGATGTAATCAATTTTTTTATATCAACATTGGATAAAATGACTGTGTAATGTAAAAACTGTTGTTTGTAGTGACAAATTACCAAAGATAATTATCCCCCTCAGCTTCACATAGCGTTTTAGCTTCTTTCAGTTCGTTGTTTTGGTTTTCTGTAGGGCATGCAACTTTAATGTTTTGATTCACTCTCACGGCTCTCATTAGCATTGTTTCCAGCAGCAGTCAGCTGTTTTCAGTGACACCAAATGACAGACAGCAAAGTTAGCAACTAGCTACTCTCGTACTTTAGCATTTAGCTGCTGAAGAGCCATATATTTTCCTCAGGAGTTCGTGGAGACCAGACCAAAGCTAAAAGAAGAGTGAATATTGGACTACATTTGACACGACTCCAAATTTAATGCTAACTGTTTGCTAACACGTTATGCGTAACAACTTTATAAGGAAACAGTATTTCAGTGTTATGTTTACAGCTTGTTGATAGCCCTAATTGGCCAAAAATCAATTAATGCAGGTTTAAGGATATGATGCATGAATTCAAGTTTAATAATTGGTGTATCTCTCTTTTTTGGCAGAGTATCAGAGCATCAGGTCTAGTCCTGCTGGAGGCCATCCTGTGTGGAGCTCTGCTTCTCTACTTTCCGGTAAGCCCGAGACACTTGCCAGTTTGTGTGTGTGTGCGTGCACGCTCATTTCTTGATGTGTTTGCAGATAATCCTCATGCCATGCTCCTTTGAGCTGAAAGCAAAAATCTTCTCCATGACTGAAGGTTAGCATTCAGTTTGACCTTCAGTTCACACTGTCGCTCATTCATCTAAAACAAAAATCAGACCTCTGAACAAACTTTCATATGTGCAGAGCAGCGGCACGGAGCAGGATCGTTTGCCTTGTCAGATAGTACAAACCTCAGTCCATAAATCATATTCTGGTATTTTTTGACAGCTGCATAGAGCTGTGATCAGCAGGGTTTTCACAGTCAAGGTGTGCGTGTGATAAATCCGGACCGGCTGAGACAAACATCCCAGGGCTTGTTGGTGACCCCCTGCTAACTGTACACAGAGCCGGCCAATGAACCCAGCAGCCTGTCAACACTACCATCTGTTGACCAGCCTCTCACGCTGCTTCATTCAGACCTTCACACGGAATAAACTCCATTAAATTTTATTTGACCTCAACCTTTTAGGACTTTTTTATTCTTAATTTATATTCTGGTCATTTTTTATCTGGGACTTATTTTCCCAGTTTTTCCATGATCTTAGAACTTTAGCTATTTCAGCCATTACCTGTTTAACAACCATCCTCCTTATAGGGATGGTCAACCTTAAATTAAACAATCTGACTGTTTTTTTAGAGCTAAAATGATTACTCGATTCATCGTGTGTCATTTTTCGAGCAGAAATGTCAAACATCTGCTTGTTCTAGCTTGTTAAATGTGAGTATTTAATGCTGTTTTTGGTATATATGATAGCGAACGAAATATCTTTGGATAAAACAAGCAATTTAAATACATCAACTTTGGCTTTGGAAATTTATACCTGAATATTTATTTACTATTTTCTGACATTTTATTGACAAAGCAAGTAACTGTCAAATTAATCGATAATGGAAATAATAGTTTGTTGCAGCCTTGCTATTTTTGAAAATTAGACCCGTACAATAAATTTGAACATAAAGTTTCGAGGATTTATTACACTGTACACTGCTGCCAGACTGCTTTGAGGGAGACATGATATTTTTGATATTTTTGATTATTTTTACAACATGGCGTTCTTTTTGAAAATGACCACAATGAGCGAAAAGAGAAGAAGCTAATTGAACAATACATATATTACATGTTTATACTTATAAAACATTTCATACTAGCAGTCTTTTAAAGTTTAACGTTATGATAGTGTCCTGCAGGCAGAACAGTGGGCGGTAAAAGGTTGAAGTGTAAGCAAAAGAAGTATCAAAGTATTGTCCAAAGCTAGTGGATGTCTTATTATAGAGCAAACATTTAATGAAAACAGCATTCTTTGATTTTTACTTTTGGCATTGGTTATTGATTGTTTCCTTTGGCCCCATGTGACTTCTTGGTACAGCTAGTAAGGAATAAATAGCTTTTAAGTCCAACAACTGAAAATGGCTACTGGTTACAGTAAGCTTAATGTGAGACTGAGACTCTTTCTTCATTTGATGTACCAAAAAAATTGGATGAATATAAACATGTGGAGACTATCAATCAATGAAGATCAATCAATCAATGTAATTTTGTATAAAAAAAAAGTATTTTCCAACTTCTGAAGCACCTCATTATTACATGAATCTACCATTATGTCTTCCTCTTGGGTGCTTGGGGCATTGGCTAATTGCAATTTAGTTGCAATCATGTGGAGCTATATGCTTATGCAGGGTAAATTAAACAGATTTAGAGCCGGCTAATTAATGCAATTTGCTGCGACAAGGTCCTGGAAAGTAATAATGTTTGAAATTTGCAGAGTGACAGCAAGCTGGGAGTCAGGTTATTGGTTAGTGAATGAATGAATAGTAGATGATAATCCAGTATCCAGCTGGTGTAGCGATGGCACTGAATGCTAAAAATAGATTTCATGTAAAAAGGGAACATAACTTTGTAGCTTTCTCTATAAGCCCTACCTCGTTTCAATGCTTGTGAAATTCAGTAAGATTATTCTGTACTCTTATGCTGAAATGGTCACTGTGAACACGGCTTTGAGAAAATATCTCGGCCCGATCATGTGAAAACGGCGTCTTTCTGAATGGCTCTGTGCAGCACGCTAGATTGATCTCCACCCTGATGCATTTCCATGTCTCCCCTGCGAATCCCACATGAGCCGCGGCTGTGAGGGTGAGACGCATCACTCCCAATCTAAATATAGATTCAGAAATATTCCGCCGCTGCTGCTGCTTCTGTTTTAAATAATTCCACAGTTATTAAGCAGCAGGGGATACATCTCTTCCTGCTCCCATGGCATTCAGCTTTGTGGAGTAATGCACCCCCCCCTTTCTCTCCCAAGTGTGTCACATGCAATAACTTCAGCCCCCCTACTTTGAAATGAAAGGGGAGGAACAGGGAGTACAGAAGGAGAGTGGCAAAATCATGGCAGTGCCAAAGCCGGCTATTTCCGTCTGGCTGTGGAGATGAGCGAGGGGGAGAGCGGACACGCATTTGTATTTTCATATGATCCATGGATTAGCTCGCCAGCCCTGCGTTTGTCTCTGTGCAGCTTCTTATTGACGCTGCTGGGGGAGGCTTAGATTGGAGTAAAGTAACAGAGTTTGAATTGCTATTATTGCAGCTTGTGGGTTTTTTTTTCAGATGCCACCATCTCCTCCAGTCAAGGCAGCAATACATTTAGACAAGAGTAATGAACCGGGACTTGGCCTGAGGCGTTGCATTGTGGTGCCACCTGACCTGAACTTGTCAATAGACACTCTGATCACGATGATGGGGAAAATGCAAAAAGCCAATGAATTAAACGTGATTTTACTTGTAACAATATTTTTAGAATCTCATTGTCCAAATTACAGCTCGTGTCACACAATAGCTTGCAGAAGAGATATTACTTGAAACAATTATTCAATCATTTTTATTAATTATTAGTTCATCCTCTTTTCCACATTTGCTTTTCCTTTTTCCACCTCACAGTTTCTGTCTTTTCCCGGTCGGTTACTCTGGTTTATCTTTTGTCACTTGGTTTCCTGGTAATTCTTCACTTCTTCTCACTCCTCCTTCCTCTCAGAAAGTTACTTAACTACATGCAAACATGCTGTAAGAGAGAGATTTATCTTCCCTTTGCTACTTCCTACCCATCTGTGTGTGCACCAGCGCAGGCTGCTCCAGAGACAGCACTAGCTCCCTGCATGTTCTCCCCTGTGAGACATGTCACGCCTCCTGCTCTGCTGCTTATGAATTCATAAATGTTAACTCATATGTAAAAGTGGTAATCTGCAAGTTTCTATTTTTAATTTTGGTGGCACCTTTTGTGCTAAGCATTCTTCGCTGTGGTGTTTTTGCAGTGCACTTCCCAGAGATCACTTGATAATCAGACTTTTCTTTAGATTCACCTTTGATGAAGATAGTTAATGAGTTCCTGTGGTTCTCTGTTCTATCTCTGCTCAGCTGTGTGTACTTTTACTGCTCATGTTAACTAAAAATCTTCTGTTTATTCCATACAAACTTTCTTGTTATATTAATTGGTGATTGTTTCGAGAGGAATAATAACAATTAGATAGGAAGTTGGGAAAAAGCATACATCATATACTACTGAAAATGCAGCATGTCGTCTAGAAGCAGCATTGCATTGTGGTCTATTGAGGCCAGTGTCAATGCAACAAAGAAGATAGATTAAACTTCAACATGAAAAATACTTTTTATTGTGTAATTTTGCCTGTCATAGTTTGAGCAGATGATCCAGTCTTGATACTTAGGACATAACATAGTATTTGTTCTCAATATTAAGGATGCTAAATTAAACTGAACTACATTAACCTAGGAGTGTTTGGCAAGACAAACAACAAATACATAGTTTGTTTTTTCTTTCTAAACAGCCCATCTGAGTGTTTTATTCCTTCCAAAACCATTACAAATGACACAAGACAGATTTATATGACTGTTTTTTAACTTCTTGCACCTGCTATAGTTAAGATTTTAGTTTTGTTCAACGCTACACATGCAAAACTGCTTGGTTAATGTTAGAGGAAAGTCGTGGTTATTGTTTAAACAAACCAACGTCAACTGCTGGTATCACGGAGGATGTAAACCGCAGTATAAACGTGTCAAGATCTGAGGCTTTGCCCAACCCAATCACCCACCCTGACCTGCGCTTCTATACCTGTAACAGTGTCATGCTACTTCTGCCTTATTTATTCCACACAAGAGGTCCAGGTTAGGTTTTTAGCATTAGAACAAAGGACCAACACTGTTGTTTTTCTGATGAGGACAGTCTCTATGTAACGGTACTGACCTAGCAAATTCAAACCTGCCTAAAATTATGTACTCTGTAAAATACTCTGACAAGGATTACGTCATTCCGCTTTCCACTTTTGACTCAATCCTTTTGTTAGGTGCAGAGTAGAGAGCGTCATGGATGTCCTGCTCAAGAAAAACTTTCCTTTGGGTACTATTCCCCCCCGTCCCTCGTTCCTTGTCTTTTCACCTGTCCAATCTCAGCATTGTCTTGGTGCCAAGCTGGGCCAAGGTGCCACCTCAGCCCAACTCAGGGCTTTGCCTGGCATGGCAGGCAGGCAGGCAGGCCTTCACAACACATCAGGGGGCTAATGAGAAAAAGTATGGCCAGGGGATAATGTATCTTGACCTGACAGGCCATGAAACACAGTCTGCCAGCCATTTGTCTCCCTTGCTCTGCTCTGTCTTCCATCCAAGCTGTTCTGACACTTTCAATCTGACTTAAGTGAATCTGGAGGGTTGCTGTTAGCATTTCCAGCCCTCCCTTCATACCCTACTTCCCTTCTTCCTTCTCCCTTCTGCAAAGTGCTGTAGAGTCTCCCCAAACATACGAGCGAGGATGCACTGCTGCATCTGGAGTGTTCCTTCTATCTACATGAGCAGAGAGAAAGAAAGTATGAGAGATTGGAAAAAGAAAGATAGCATCACCACATGTAGGCAAGCTATTCCTTCTCTGATACGTCCCTTTGTGCCCAAGCAAGATGGGAATATATCTCTCAGGATCTAACTGGTGATGAGGAGGGAAGGGAATTGTGGGAGGCGAGCGCCAGCCAGGTCTGGTCTTGACTGTGCAGAGGCCGAGCTGGATGTAATTTACACTCGGCTCACCTCAGGGAGTAGCGGGAGGAGAAGAAACCATTACCTCCCTCCAGAAAGCTGCCCTTCCCATGTGGCAGTGAGTGTCGGCTTTCATATAAAAATGGATCCATTGCTATTACAACATCCTCGGCTCCCACCTCTCACCGGTGCCTCCTCCTCCCACTCTCTCATACTGAAGGTGTTTTGTAGATTAGAAAAATAAGAAGAGACGGAGAATGAATCAGGAGATAATGACCAGAAAAAGCGGGGCATGGGCGGACCGGATGGCTGTCACGATTTCATGTCAAAACATTAAAAGTAGCACAAGAGCTTTGTTGTGACAGAATGATTCCCGAGGCTGCACCATCCCATTCTCTTCTCAGATGGAGACAGACACACTAAATGGCTGAAAGTCATTTTTCTCCCCCTTTTCGCTGGTAGCAGTTTCCTAAGAAACTGTGATAACAAAAGGCTGAAATTCAGCACCGTCTGTTCTTTTGACTGGAACTGGCCAATGTTTTCAGTTTTAGTCATTTCTACATCTAAAAAACTGATGTGTTTGTACTGCATCATTGACAGATGACTAATATATGAAATTTTATTTTGGCATTTTCATTTCAGTAAGTGCTCCATAAGTATCAGGTTGCTCTTCTAGCCGTCATAGCTGCCAACCCTAATAATAATTCAGCATTCAAACCCTAATTTAAAATTTTCTACTTAGTCTAACAGAGGCACAATTCAAAGGCATTTAAACCATTTGGGTTACAGTATCAGCGTCTTAACATTATTAAGTTCTGAACCAACTCCAAACTAGAGTTACATTTGTACATACAACTGTGGTTTTATGATTTCTGTGTGTAGAAAGTATGTAATCCTTTGATTTCCACCATTTATTTGGTCTATAGAGGACAGAATAACTAAACTTTCTCTGCAAAAACAATTGCCCTTGCAGTGAACACTATAAACTGCTACCAGATTCAACTGTTAGTATGATAAATGTATAATATGTTGTAAAAAAGTTGACGCAAGTTACATGTAAGTTAGTCTTATGGTATAATCAACCTATTAAAAACCACTTATTGGGTGTGTAGATCATCTGTAGATTTTCTGCAGAACAAAATGTAAGCAGGTCAACAGCTTACGGTTTGGGAAGTAAGAGAATAAGAGTATATAGGAAAACAGACCACAGTTTGGTATTTTTACTCTCTACTGAGTCCAGCAAAGAGAGAGAGGTCTGACATTCTATGTGATCTATACCCTGTGGGACCCTGACCTTCACGGGAAAAGGGGATCAATCCCTGAAGCTTTCACCCTCTGCATCGACCCCCCCTGCAAACACATATTTGCATTTTTATTGTCTGTACATTACAAGTTAATTACCCACTGCTGCTTTTTGGTGCTCTTTTGCTAACTGCATTGGTCTAATAAAAAGATCCACCCACTTTCTTTTTTTAAGTGTTGTTTGTTGAATATCTCCTGTTTGCCCTACAGCGAGAGCTAATTATCTAAAGCGGTCTAGCACAAAATAATTTGTGTGTGCTCTGTGGTGCATCCAGTTGGGCATCATATTTTGGTTGTGGGTGTGTTGCCATTCTCACATGAAGCCTTTTGGGACTGCAGAGTGCCAGAGTTTTGTGTGTTTTCATGATATTAAAGTTAGGCGCTAACACTCGCTGTGTTTTTATATATTTATAGGGTAAACCCAGCTATTATCCGTACTCCAGTTAGGTCATATTTAAGGTCTCAGTGTGCTTCAAACAGTCTAGGTTGTACAATGTCTCATACACCCACGTCTACAGGCAAAACTTTTTTATACTTTTTCTGAGTGGCCACAATCAAAGGCAGGGCGAAAAGCCTGCGGTCATGGAAATGGTGGTAATGGCACACACTTTCGGACAGTCACTCCTCAAAGGCATTGTGACAGAAGTAGTTGTGTGAAGAATGAGAAAAGAGCGCTTGAGAGAGAAGTTTAAACCCTGCAATAACACATTCTTCTCCTTACAAATGAAATGTTGAATTAAAAAGCACTCAAACGTGCCCACTCAGTTAAATATACTGAGATGGTTTTAGAAGGCAGAAGCTTATGGTGGCCAATGTTAACATTATTGAGTCAATTTGCTGACTTTATATAACTTGTATCTGCTTGTGCTGCTGTTACTGCTTTATAGTATTTACCATTATTCTGTAATTGCCACTTCTGGCCACAGTGGCCGCTGTTCAGATTCTTCATGACTCCTCTTACCCTGTTAAACATCACTATAACTTCCTCCCTTCTTTTAATAGACTGAAAAGTATTAGAACCAGGACAGCCAGGTTCTGCAACAGCACATGCACAGAGGCTGTTCATGCCCTTAATTCCTAAATCACTAATGTGCTGTTATTATTCCTGTCTATAAGACACTGTAAGGGTATCTATACAATTGTGTCATAGCAGGTTTGTGGTACTTATAGCATCCCCATGGGAACGCTTGTTTTAATTATTTATTATTATTAATATTATTCCTTTTTTTTAATAAATCACTCATGTCCCAATGTGGTTACTGTATGAGATGTGACGGTTTTGTTAGTTTTTGTTTTGTGTGTGCTCACCAAACCAAATTACTTTAACTTTTTTAATAAAACTGTCTCTTTTAGGTGTTTTGCTTTCTTCAACTTTAGGTAGTAGTTGCTTTTTCTTCAGTAGTACCCAAATACTGCTCTAAATGAAACATCATTTGCTGCAACAATGTTTTAAGTTATGGGCGACTTAGTTAAGCTGTAGTGTAAGAAGTAACAGAACAAAGTGTTGAGTTTAGTATGAAACTGACTAGTTACAACATAGCAGTTGACTTCATAATCTTCTGCTCAAACCTCCGTTCAGTTGGTGCAACAGGCTGCTGCCCTCCTTTGTCCCCTCAGTGTTTCTACATTATAAAGGTAAAAATAAGGAGAAGAGACTGTCCACACTCTTTTCAAAATGGACAGAATAAACAGATAACTCAAAACAAAAGTAGAAAATCAGCTTCAGGAGAGTTGAACACAGCGGTAGCCAACATCACAACATCTCCCTGGGAAGCCGCTGCTCGCGCCACAGCTGGCTGGCTTGCGTCACCATCGTATCAACAGGGACACTCTAGCGGGTAACCAACCCACTGAATCTCTGTGTGGAGCCAGCTGGTGGGTGCTGAAATGAGAGATGATTAGGAATGAAAGATAACTGCAAATTAAGTGACTGAGTGTTGATTGAATGAGTAAGTGGGTGAGCGTGTGAATGTTGCTCTTGTTATGTTTGTCTGTTCTTTTAGACTCCCACCACTCCTCATTTTACCACCAGTCATTGTTAAATATTGTCGTGGAAAACTGCCTATAATGTTAAAGTTGAACAAAACACAGGAAACACTTACAGGTCGTTGACAAAGATATATTGTACAATAGGAGGTAGAGAATCAGAAGTCATCAGCTATCTCAAAGAGGAAATACAAGAATACAGCTTTTATAGTGTTCAGGAAACAAATAAACTCTCTCCATTGGTCAGTGTTACAGAGTTCTGTAAGTTTAGACCTATAGGAACTTTCAAAAACATAACAGGACCCTTGATGTACATCTTGGTGAGCAGAGAAACATCTCCACATAAGGGCCTATACACCACCGTACAGCTGTTCTGCAAGAGTCACATTGCTCAGCATACACACATGTGAAAGTCACGTTGAGCTCAAGACTGGAGACAAGAATTCAACTAAACTAACTACTTAAATGTAAATACATAAGCATATAATTACAAAATTTTAATGAGTATACAGTCAAATGGTTATGGGTAGATAATCATTCTGTTTTGCGTATAATATGTTTGATAGGTGGCACGTTGATGTGGTGGTCAGAGAGGCTGCCCTTTATCCACACCATCACAGGTTCAGACCCCCAACAACAGCTGATGTTCCCATCAACAGCCATCATTGTCTAGAATCACCCAGATCACCCACCTGCTTAGTCACTGTCCAACAAGTCACTCTTGATAAGAGCATTAGTGAAGCTCCTTATATGTGTTATAACATCTGCTGTCAGGTTATATATCTCACAACAGACCATTTGCATCCTCAGTAACAGAAAACATCAACTAAGCTAAGCTGGCCTCCAGCTAACTATTCCTTTAAAGGTTTGGATGACTTTACTGCTTAGCAATCAAGTAACTAGTAACTAATAAAGTTCTGCAAACATCTGGTCTACATTTCCTTACCTTAATGAATAGTAAGGGACAGGTTTGGGGGGGAAAGGTCCTGGGCAGAAAGTTGGTTATGAATAATTTCATATCATTAAAAAACTGAAGCCTTGAAGGAAAGATAAGCCATGGAGGAGTGCTTCCGTCAGCCAGTTAGCCACCTTGCACTCCTCCAAATGTGCCATTGTGCACTTCCACAACTTATAAAAGTTCAATCTGCCTATGGAAGCTAAATGTTACTCTTCTCAGGTGTGCGTCTGTAGAACACACTGTTCTGTTTTGTAGTTTCCACATGACAAGACTTTGTTTTGGAGGGCAGATGCAGAACCAGGTTGTGTTAAGTCAGGTGTCTGGGGAGCCTGGAGACCCGGCCGGCAGACGAACATCATCATCAGGGCAGACATCCAGCTGGGACGTGTTCACCCGCCCGCCTGAAACCAAAATATAACCCTTGATATTTCCTAAAAATGTCCTAAGTACCAGTTATGAAATCCCTGCCATTTGAGCAGAAAGACACTTTAAAGAACTTCACTGAAATTGTAGCACTTTTCAAAAAAATGATAGACATCTGTAACACTGATCGTAGAATAAGCAGCAAATGTTTGTTGCTCAGAGGGCTGCTAGATGTTGGCAACGCTCACTCAGCATTTCCAGAAGCATTTACTCATGCTGTAACTGAGACGAGACAAACGGGGGGGGGATGGGGCTGAAAAGTAGTAAGTGTGTTGATAATTGTCTCCTTGATATTGATGTGCATTAGATAGGTATACAGCACCCTGATCCTCTCAGTCCCTTCACGCGCACACTTGCATGCACGTACACTCACACGTTCGCGAATAACACTCGATCCCTTTCCTTTCCCACAGCGCTGAATCTAAGATTCCCAGCACTTAGCATTGATTATTAATGGCAGGTTTCAAAAGAAAAGGGGGGCAGAATCTGATCTTACTCTTTATGCACACTGGCGTTAAGAGAAACCTGTCGGAGGTTCGGGGCCAGTCTCTTCCCAGAAACCCCACTGATGGAAAGTGCATGGCTTGTGTAATGAATTTCCGTATGTTCTGAGGGTCATGGCAATGTTTGAAGACAATGACTGCGCTTACTTTTGAGTACTGACATTGGTCTGAGCATCAGTGAGGACACTGGGGGATGGGGATATACCTTATTGTATCAGATGAACTGGGGAGAGCTGAGAGTCCGGGGGGAATGGATTGCTGGTTTTGTGTTGCAGTGAGTACAGGAACTAGAAATTGAGCCTCATCATATTCTGTAATATTTTCAGAATATCCTCTTCATGGACAAACATTAAAGCTCATCCGAAACTTCAGTGGGTGGTTTAAGCTGCATGGAAACCAAACATATTTCACATTTTTGTCACCTGTCCCAAAATGTATACACTCCAGAGTTTGAATAAACTAGTCAAACCCAAGTGGCACCAAATCACAGCATAGAGACCGCCTGAAAATGCATTTTTCTTAAGTGACATTGTGTCATTGTTATGGGTGCAACAGAGTTTCTCAACAATTTATGATCCCATAATTCTCATTTCAGCACTTGCTGAGTTGTTGTAATGTGTCAAGTTGTCATGTAAATCTGAGTATGATATTATTTTGTATTGTGCTGTCAAGAATTATCAAAGATACGCTACCATTCAAAAGTTTTGAATCACCTGCCACAAAAGCTTGGTTCGGTACAGTCAGATGGCTTAGAGGACTACTCTATGTTTTGAATGTAAATGACACATTTGGTGTCTGAATTATACTGTTTTTATCTATGTTAAAATAGCCATTATTGAAGGAAAGAAGAAAAACATCAATATAACAGCTGATTCCAAACTTTTGAAATCTACATAGAAATCCCCCATGACCCCTTGGAAAGCATTAAAGTTTAGTATAAAAGCTTATTAAAACAACTGTACAACAAATTAAAATGTTGACCTGATGATGGCGCTAGAGGAAAAGTCAGGGGATCACCAAAGTCATTAGGATTTGTCCTCGGTGGACCATGTCTGAACCATATTTCATAGAAATCCATCCATCCTTTGTGTAATAACCAACTTTCCTGTCACTGAATTGTAAACAACTAAATCCAAAACTTTTCCATTGTGGTTTTGACCAGTGAAAAAGAACAGTAGGGGAGATCGCACCATCAAAAGAGAAGCTTAAACTGCTAAATGTGTTAAAAAGTTTTCATGAAGACTCATTCAGATCAGTTGGTGTCAGCCCTCGAGGGAGCAATGCTGCACATAACACCTCCCCGCCTCTATCTCATCACCAACCACACCAGCCTTAAACTGGCACGTGAAAGAGATCCAGCTTCTATTTTGTAGTTTATCTAAAAGGGAGTCATGAGCTGTGTTCTCCCCTGGTGCATTTTTACTCCTCTTCCTGTGCCCTCTTAGGTCCCTCTGGACCTAAATGTGCGTCAGCAAGTTGCTCAGTGCCTGCCTGGCCTGCTATCTCTTTATCGGCTCCTGTGCCTCTCCTCTCTATTAAAAAAAAATGCACTAAGGAGCAGTTACACATTGTTATTTAGATATTTCCCATTTCCTTCCTCACTGTTTAAAGTGAGTTTTGGTGTCTATCGATAGCTTAAAATGTAGTTTCAGAGGCTTTTCCATCCAGCCTAGAGTAAAATTCAGCATTAAACACCCTGTATGCATTTAAGATTAACAACTGAATGAACACTCCTCTATTCATTATTTGCTCTGTGCCACATTCCCTTTTCAAAGCTGAGTCAACTGGAGCAAGCTTTGTTTGAGTCAGAAGTTTCTGTGTTTGGTCGGCCGGCGTCTGTGAGCAGATGAGGATGTGGGCCACCCTTTCTCCCCTGGGGTCCTCCGTGTCCCTTGACTGACTCAAACCTAGTGAGCAAAAATATCCACATGCCTGCGTCTTCTCCGCAGCCTGAGGGAACGCAATAATGCCTCGGCTAATCCGATTAACATTAACAATCCCACAGGGGAAATCGCTGCACATCTGCAACGGACAGATAATTATGTTGCCTCAGATGTTTGTTTCTTCCCTTTTTGTGTGTTTGTTTTGGCGCTTTTCATGTCTTTGGAAGACCATCAGTGTGTTTTTTTTCCTGTCGGCTTGGATGAGCACCATATCAGTGTGTTTCTAGGTCTTTGTAGCAAAAATGGGTGGATGCCCTCCTCCTTGTCTCAAGGGCAAGCTTTGCATGATGTTAGCAGGCTCAGATGGATTTGTTTTTTTGAGCAATGCCAAGAACGGTTATAAAATGACACTGCACTTCACTGTTCTATCTTGGTTTAACTATTAACTATTAATTTATGTATTATGCAAAGTTTATGTAAGGGTATAGCTCACTATGTGCATATTAGGAGTAGGTTTCCTAGACAGATTCTCTGAACTGAGACCCTGGCAGTTGGGTTCAGATGATTTACGACTCCACTACATGTTTAGACTTGACATACTGCCCCATTTTCGACCATGACGTCCAGCCTTATGGGATGATGAGTACTTCAGTTAGGTGCAGGTCTCCTTCGTCAGCATTTCACCCTTGTTATTAAAAGTTGTAACAGGAAACCATATTGTGCTTCTGACTCTACCCAGTGCGTACCTTTATAGCATAGCTGGCTAAACTGTGAGTCAAACTCCAGCCAGAAACCAGCAGTGTTATCGCCCTGCCTTCTTGAATAAGACAGGGTTGGTGTCGTATTTGAATGTAATGTACTTGGACAGGAAAGTTACTGTAAGGTTTAGTTTTTGTCCCAAAAGTTAATACTTCAAACCAGCTTGAACAACATTAATACTCATACATACAAAAAAAATGGAGTGTGCTTATTTGCAAGTTGTTGTTTTTTAGCATTTTACAATGTCCCAACGCAAGGTCCATTTACTAGCTTTTCCTGGAGCTTTCAAACATATCACACAGTCTTCATCAGCAGATCAGTTGTCATGGAGATGAAACAGTTGACATACAAACTCAGTAACGTGAAAATTCTCTTAGGACTGCTCCAAAGTTAATTCCCTACCCTGGAAGCAGCAGCTGTCAAAACAGTCCCGACTTAACTCACCAGCCCTGTCTAGAGCTTTCAAGCTGATGAAGACCATGTGACAGGGAGTAAAGCCCTGGGAAAAAAAAACAAATAAGTGAACCTTGTGCTGGGATTGTTTTGTTGAAATCCCATTTCCAAGGTTAGGAAAGAACTTTTGTGCTTGAACTTACAACATTTAAAATTCCCTTTGATAGGTTGACAGTGGCACAGAAAGTGTTATTTGGGGGTTTGAGGAAGGAAGTGAAAAAGACAAGTAAGGGAGCAGCTGACTGATGACAGTGAGTTCATGAGCGATACAGAAAACTAAACTATATGAGCCCTATATGAGAACTATAAGATTCCTCCACTGTTCAGAGAGCCGTCTACTGAGAGCACATCAGGCAGGAACTTCCCATGACTTTGTTTCATTTTTACAGGGATAGAGGGTCCATTAACATCTAGATGGCCAACACTCACAGTTGTATGGCTCTCTTACTTATTTCTTACTTTGTTTGTTTACACAACCTATGTTATTTAAGGCCCCTTCTGCCCTCTTGCAGGTTGGGATTCTCTATTTCCAGCCGAGTGTTTTCCGTTGCATCCTGCTGCGATGGGTTCGCCTGCTGGGTTTCGCTACTGTCTATGGGACACTGACTCTTAAGCTGTACAGGTAATACACACACATTACACACACATGTCTAAACTAAACCAACATCGTTATCCATCTTAGGAAATGCCTATCGAATTACATTGACCTCTTTAAGTGCAATTACACTGTGTCTAACATCTTAATTCCTTGTAAAAGTAAGAGCCTTATGAAGTGTCGAGGCAGCGTGCTTCTCTGCTAATTCATCACCAGACTACACTGCTGTACATGTTTATGGGTGGATTCACTGCCTCATTAAATGGAAGAGGGAAAAATTTGGCCCCAAATGATCTCCATACATAACGTAGTGTTGAATGATGGTTGGCAAGACACAAACCGAGAGACAAATGTGTGTGCAATCAGAGGAAGGGAAAGGACTGCTGGAGGATAAGGGAGGGAGAGGCATGAGGGGGGTGATCCAGCACTGAATAGTTGATGATGAGATAGGGGGTCTGCTGTATTTAAAGTAATGCACTTGAAATTGTTCATCTGTGGGGCTTTTTGTCAGGTGAATCTGTCAAAAAGGCCTAATGAAGATGCTGATTAAGAGGATGTGGCTAATGCGAGCGGGAGCCGGGTAAACCCTTAGAGGTGCAAGTTAACATATTGCACAGATCAATTTTTGATTTGGGCTCATTAGTGGGGAGCGCAGTGGACACTTCATCAATGTGCGTGAAGGGCAGAGCCTAAGAATAGCGATGGCTGGTCATGTGTTTGAACACAGTTTAATTCCAGCTACACAGTCTTTGTGTTTATCTGTGAATTTAAAGCTACATACTGTCATGTGGAAATGCACAGAATAACTCAAAGAATTAATCTGTAGATACTTCAGCTCTTTTGAAAAACAACTATAGGACATGTATCATGTACCTCTGGGCTTACATTTCCGTTGTAAATCACGGGTTAAAAGTAGATAATCTGATGCTAAGATATTTGCATTTTTAGCTTTTTAAAACATGCAAATGAAAGTATCAAACTTTTTTAGCTCTTCCAAACTAAACAACAAAGTGGATAATTTGTCATTGCCTTGTAAAAATATGAGCTTTGTCTGATCTAGTTGGCCCATTTTCTGATGTATCACTTCTATATTTAAGCTATATTTTTTGAGGACTTGGTTAATAGTAAAGAAAGATTGTTCTTAAAGTGAGCTTCTCATCTCCCCCCACAGGGTGCTGAAGGTGTTCCTGTCCCGTACAGCCCAGAGGATCCCCTATATGACCAGCTGGCGAGTGTTGCGACTGCTGGGCATCATCCTGCTCATCGTCTGCTGGTTCCTGGTGGCTTGGACATCTGCCGTCTGTCAGAACCCGGACAGGAAGTTGGCTCTCATCGACGTGGGCTACACGCCCGACGGGCTGCAGTTCAGCATGTGCCTGCTGGATCGCTGGGACTACATGATGGCTGTCGGTAAGCCCTGATACTGCCCTCTGCCTCCATAGGGTGTTGTGAATAGATTTTTGTACGCTGAATTCTGTGTGTGCGTACCACAGTGAGAAAACATGGGTTATTTGAGGTATTCATGGCATAAAATCAAGAAGTAATTTGTTAGGCGTGATAGCATTTGGAGTTCAAAGAGAGTGAGAGAGACAAGAAAAGAGTGAGTGATGAGGTGAAGGAGAAGTTGGATGAGTAACAGTTTTCCTCCATCTACATTTGGCGATGCGCTTACGTTTCCCAAAAGTAGACATCAATCCTCTCCACCGGTGCTACACTTTTGGATGTTTTCCTGTGTTGTTCGTGGAGGAGAGAGCAACCAGCAGCAGATAAAGACAGATGAGAAATCAAAGATGCTTGGAGGGGGAGCAGCATCTCGCGTTAAGGAAATTTGCATGCTGTTTTACGCCTGCTGACTCAGGCTTCGTGAGAGTGAACCGAGGTCCTTTTTGACTTCTGGGAAAACAGATGGACCCCCTACATGCTGTGATACTATAATAGGCACAATATAAAAGGCACATTTTCATTCTGTTTATTAGGAGGTAAAAAAAGGTTGTTAATAGGGAGGTGCGAGTCAGCTCTGACGTCGCCTACATATAGGTCATAAATTACACACACACCCAGACGCAATAAATCTTTCCGATTTAGAAATCTGCACCTGCATACGCTCGTAGTCAGTGGTCTAATTGTAATACATTTTACATGCAAAAATGAAGTTTCAAACCAGTAAGGATGTATTATTTTGCCCAATTATGCAAAACAAAACTGCAGTTTCAGCATCACAACAGTGTGTTCATTTAATCTAAACTTTTATTTTCCATTTAATTACATTTCTCCCATATTCTTACTGACCCACCAGCATTTTCTATGCCGTGGAACTTTGCTTTATGTACTGTTAAAACTTCCTTTGGCCAAGTCATTTTTGTCTGTAATTGAGTTTATGCCTTCTCAAAACACATGAAAAAATGGAAAAGCTTTTTCATAAGACACCATTTATAAAGGGCTCATACATTTTTTTAATGGTTAATAAATACTTCCAAATCCATTATTAAGAAATGTTGGGTTGCCAGTTGTGAAAAATCTCTTTGGCTGGTGGTCATCCTCCTCAAGTGTCTTACATTCTAATTAATAAAGGTTCAAAGGTTTCACATTTTCTAATAAGCTATCAGCAAACCTTAGTACGTCATCTGCAAAAATGTTATGATGTTAATATGTTCTTAATAAAAGTGTCATGCTGGAAGAGGATATACACCAAAAGTTGTTCTTATTAGTGGCATAAAATGGATCTATTAAGGTTTAGTAAATTATTTATTAGCTATTAATGAAGTTACAACTTACATACCCTTTATAAAGGCTTACCCAATTTACCCAATATTTTTCCAAATAAAAAAACAACTTTTCATGCAGTGACCTGCCTTATTTTTTTTTTGTTTTAAAATACAGACAAGTATTTCTTTATTGGGCATTTTTCCTTTGTTGGAAAGCTGTTGGTATAGAAGCAGCCAGGAAACATAAAACCACCTATTTCTAGAAAATACTTGAAAAAAAGTTCAATTGGAAACTTAAAATATTCTTACTATGCTGTCAGATTGTTATGCTTTTTAGAAATAATACATGGTTTTAGTAGCTTTTGGTAGCTCCTTGGGTTGACTGAGGACTACCTTGATGCATTTAGTCTAAAAAATCTGATGTCCTTTCATTCATTTTGAATATTTTGACCATATATATTTGAAGTGCTCACACAAGCCTAACAAATAACACTTCTATGAGGGGCCAATTGCATCTAATGCTCACTGTTGTTCCTGTTGTGAGGAATACATGTGATTCACTCAGACCTGACAGCCCCACAGTTCAAGCAGACAACACAATAAATGTCAAAATAATGGCAACAGGTTTTCGTGGAAAAAGCGGCCTGTTTGTTGCTGTGGAGTTTGGTACCTAGGAGACATTAGTTGGGGGTTGCCATGGAGGTGCATGGGGATTCATTAATGGTCCAGAGAATACAACCACAGCTGTTACAACTGAGTTTGATAGCTTCTGTTGAACAGAGCATTGCACCAGCTCCATGAAAGCATTGAACTGTGACAAGTGGCTGATTGGTGGGTGCACGTCCCTTTTTTTGGCCTGTAAACTGCATAGAAATTATTACTTGGCCTGTGTGTTCATTGTGTTCACCACTTCTTTCTCATTCTTGCTTCGCAGCTGAGTTCCTCTTCTTACTGTGGGCAGTGTACCTGTGTTACGCCGTGAGGACGGTGCCGTCGGCGTTCCATGAGCCCCGCTACATGGCCATCGCTGTTCACAACGAACTTGTCCTAACAGCGATATTCTATGTCATCAGGTAACAACTCCTCCCCCCAGTCATTTGGATACGTTAGTTGGTATATGTGAATTATATATATGTTCACCTACTCACATACCTTTAGTGGTATCTATCTATGCACATCATTTTGGTTTTATTTGTGTGGGTCTTGAGATATCCTTTCTGAGATTTCTGCTGCTTCCCTTTTACAGTGGAGGTCAATGGAATTTTATTTGTGACTCTTACTCTCTAATTATGGGAAAGTTTGCAAATGTAACTTCCAAACTGTACTTTATTTGTCCGGTGTATGTTTTTTGTCTGATTTGTTCAGTTAATTTCATTTTTTCTTTATAATAATTTTGTATAAATAGAATGTTAAGAAGAAAAACTTAACAGCAATGTGTCTTTACAAAAACAGTGTCCAGGTTACTTTGGATAATCCACAGACAACATTTTGTCATTTTCAATGCTGTGAAAATGACAAAATGTTTACCACAAAGTAAATTCCATTCACCTCCATTGTGCTGATGTGGAGGCATAAAATCTCAAAACCTCAGCAGAGAAAAACAAAATGATCTGCATGCCCCCATACCACAAGGTATATGAACCGACTCTTTAAATCATGAAAATCTTTAATAAATATCAATTCTTGGCACTATCTTAATAGTCCTGGTGCAGTAACCCCCACCAGTCTAGGGCTCCAAGGAGGATAAAACAAACGTAACTACTGACAAAAACATCTTCTTTAACATACAGATTACATTCACATGTTCCACATTTACTATCTCCATATTTAATATCATAATTTTTGATTGCCCTCCGCTGTTGTCATTTTGACATTTATGTCCTCCAGTAGATTGTCTCATTTCCATCACATATAGGCTACCGCATGAGGCTCAACTCCTCTGTTCATCTGGGAATTGTTTTTATTGTAGTGAAATCGGCCCTCTTCCTCCAGTGTACATGTCAAATAGCTGCACCATGCAATTTATAAATGAGACGTTTCAGCTGACACCGCCACAGCTATTCCTAGCTGGAGTCCCCCTAATTGAGAGCTCAGCTCCATCACATTATTTTCTAATGAACCATGTCAGAATGATTTATGGGGTTTTTTCAAGACAGCATAAATAGCTTGAATTATTGGCAGCCATATTCCAGTTATAAATTAACATCCATTACCAATAGATTGTGTATCATCGACGTATAGCCTTGGACTATAGTTTTGATTGTATTTGAACATCTGGCTCTTTGTGATTACTTTGCCAGCTCCTTTAATCTGCCTCTTCAGCCTTGTTGTGAGGCTTTTTTTCTGCAGAAAATGGCCAAACGAGACCTTTAATAAATTGGAAAGTTGCCTGGTGTGGCTAGTTATTCTGACCAGTTTCCATCAGAGACCACAGTGTAATTTGGGGCTTGTTAGAGGCATCCAGCGTCCATTTGTGTTACTCACAGAACCTGCTATTTGATCCCACAGTGACCAGTTAAAGCTCAGGCTTCCTTGTCCGCTGTGATAGTCATAAGGTTTTAGCCAGGTCCAGGTGTGAACGGGAAGCTGAGAGAAAATTCAGGGAATGTAAATGCTGGAGGGTCGAAGTGTGAGTGATGGGGAGTGTTTCAATGAGATGCTGCAGGCTGAGAGGAGACAGCATGCCAAGGTTATTAAATCCTCATCTGCCCAGAAACTCCTCACAAAACATGAATGAGAGAAGACTTCAAAGCTTGGGGACATTTCATATGCTGGACCTTTGCCTTCATTCATGCCTCTAAGCTATTACCACAGTAACTGTTCGTTAATTAGCCATTTTCCAACTCCAACAACGTAATGAGCCTACTAGATGACATTTGCTTGGATAGAGGCTCTCTAGTGGTTGAATTAGCATCTGACATACCTTCATATCCTTAATGTGCATGAGGTCTTGCTGTGCTAAAAGCCGGTTAGTTCTTTAAATAAAATGTTGGAGCTACTCCTCGCACTACTATTGTTTCTGCCAGTAATTATCTCATTTTCCACCAACTGCTGCGCCACAGTCAGTCCTGTGTATTACTGTCTGATGTATAAATAGGCCGAATCTTGTGACCAGATCAAGGTCACTCCCCTTTATTGTGAATCCAATTGAAAAAGAATGAGGAAAATATTGTGTCCTTGCTGGCAGAAGGATCACCCAAGTGGAACATTATATGAGGCAGTGGAATTGACGCCTAGACAGACAGTGTATAAATCTACTTTGGCTGAAAACACATTAAGTCTGCTGGTCTGTGTCTCTCTCCAGGCTCCATCTGTATCTAAGAGGTTTACTGCAGACAGAGCAGTGTGTATGAATATCACAGCATAATTTAGTCATACTTCAATACATTTACAGTATGCACATTTGGTATTTGACAATCAGCAATCAAAGATGTTTATGATCTGTTTATTAATAAAATTCTTGTCAATGAACATGGTGACATTGAGCAGCTTGATTAATGACTCTACATTATTCTTATTATTATTCTTCTTCTTCTTATTATTATTATTATTATTATTATTATACATACTGTAGTATAATGCAACCAGTGTATTTATACTAGATTAAACTAGATTCAACACTTTCCTGGTTCTCACGTTTGGTATATCTTTCATCTTTTCTTCTCTTTACATCCTGACAGGTTCACTCTTGCTCCAGAGCTCCATCCAGACTGGATGCTGCTACTGTTCTTCACCCACACCCACTTAACTGTAACAGTAACATTGGGTCTACTACTCATTCCTAAGGTAAACTTCACGAGTCACAAGTCATGTTTCAGATATTACTATCCCAAATGAAAAGTAAAAGAAATGTCAAAATGTCTGTGCCATAGAGCTCCATTGTTGTCCAAAAACTATTAAAAACACATCAATGAGCCACACTGTTGCACTGGTTCCTTCATCACGATAAACTTAAACGATAAACAGTCCTGCCGCTGTGAATACTCACTGGAGCACCAAATGTGTATTAATCCGCAGCTGAAAATAGTCCCGAACAAATGGACTATTTATTCCTGTTTGAGTAACATTTGTTAAGAACTACAGTGCCCAGCTGTTTTAGGAAATAACGGACTGGCACACTGATGGCTCTGATCTTTTCATGAGATTTGTTGACAGATTTGCAACAACATTGGGAGATATAGTCATTGACAGCAGTACTACACTGTATAGTCAGATTTCAATAGCTTCACCATTGTTGCTCAAGAAATTTGATTTTTTGTTCTTTTTTTATGCCACTCCACCAGTTCCTGTTTGCTGGCACCCACATGAGAGATGATATAGCCTCTGAGGCCTATGAGGACGAGTTGGACATGGGTCGTTCTGGGTCATATCTCAATAGCAGCATCACATCAGCGTGGAGTGAGCACAGTCTGGATCCTGAGGACATTCGGGTAAGCAATGTTTCCTTTAACCTTTCATTTTCCATTCTATAACCTGGTGAAATCATTTGAATCCCCCACAAATACTGAGCCATGGCAGTTTTTTATTGCAGACACCAGACGAAATGGGCCATCTCAGTTCTATTAATGGCTGTGGCGTAAGGTCTTGCGAAAGTCTTTGGGAAAAACGTACCAACGTGAGCAGAGATTTCTGTTTGTCTGTTAGAGCTGAAGAAGTCTCTCTACAAAAAGATTTGGGCAAGCCTATTTACCAGAGGGAGTGATCTTATGATGACATCCTGCTACTTAAGAGCATTCATTGTATCGGATAAATTCAAGACCTGAGCTTAGAGGCTGTTTCAGACCTAACATTAAAACAAACTCCGTTTCCTTATTTGATTCTGTCCAAGACTGTCCTGTCTTTGCTTTTTTTCAGCACGCATGTGATATTCCGTAGTGCATCATTTAACAACCGTTTGTACTGCATGTTCTCTGTGCAGAAGAATGTCTGCTTTTTTGTAACAGTGTTTTGATTAGAAATCCATTTTTTAAAGTGTGTAAATGCAATTATTTGTTCAAAATAAGCAACAAAACAAGCAATTGATCACTTGGCATCTGTTCTTCCCTTGATTCTTTCATGAATATGTAGGAGGAGCTGAAGAAACTCTACTCCCAGTTGGAGATTTACAAGAGGAAGAAGATGCTGGCAAACAACCCTCATCTCCAGAAGAAGCGGAGCTCCAAGAAAGGGTTGGGTCGCTCACTGATGAGGCGCATCACTGAGATTCCAGAATCGGTGCACCGGCAATGCAGCCGTGAAGACAAGGAGGCTGGAGAACACGGGAGCAACCGTAACAGCATCTGCATGTTGAAGAAGAACCCCTTCGATCCGACTCACCCAGGAAAGCCAGCAAAGGAGGAGACGCTAAAGAACAAGGTTTTCTCCCTCAAGAAGTCCCACAGCAGCTATGACCACGTCCGTGACCAGAGTGAAGACTCCAGCAGCTCAGCGACAGACAAGATGGAAGTGACCACAGCTGAAGGCTCCCTCCTGGATACACTTATGGGGAAGAAGCTGGTCAAGAAGAAGTCCAATGAGAATATGAATGTCCCCAGCGAATCTACGGAATCAGTTCCTTTGGTCTGCAAGTCAGCCAGTGCCCATAACCTCACTGCAGACAAGAAACCAATTCATCCTAGAGCCTCCATGCTGCAGAAGTCCCTCAGTGTCATCGCCAGTGCCAAAGAGAAGACTTTAGGCTTGACAGGAAAGACCCAGACCACAGAGGACAGCAATAAGAAGAGTCAGTCAAAGAGCAAAGACACAAGGGCCAATGCTGAGCCAGAAAATGAATGCCAACCCAAGATGATTATTAGCCAGTCGGTTGAGTACAAACAGAGTGCAGCAAAAGGCAGGATCATGAAACAGCCAGTGGGTGGCAGCCAGCCTACAATCTGTTCAGATCCAGTCAAGGGAAAGGACCTCTATGATCTCTCAGAAGTGTGTCCCTGGGAAGTGGAGGATCTGCCAACTCCGTCTGAAAACAAGGTTCAAAAGCATGTATCCATAGCACCAAAGGAAACCACAACGGTTCACGGAGGTACCACCAAGGGGGGAAAATCTCAGAAGCAGAAAGCTTCTGATCAATCTCCATCGAGTGGCAGGCATTCAAAGGAAATTCAAAGGACAACCACTGTACGAGCGGAGGTATGTCCATGGGAAGATGGAGGTGAAAATCAAGGCAGTCAAGTGGAAGGCTCAAAGCAACAAATATACAGTCAGGCAAGCAAACTTGCTAAGACCCAGCAGCCTCATTCTACAATGGAGAGCTCCAAAACACATCGGGCAGAGGTTTGTCCATGGGACCTCGAAGACGCCCAAAAGACAACAGAGTTAGATCCTTCACCAGATATGACAAAACAAAGGAAAGGCACATCTCCTGTGGTTGGGAAAGGGAGAAGTCCCCTTTCAGATCCATCCAAAATAGGAGGCTCACTCCAGCCACTATCCTCAAAAGCTGATGTATGTCCCTGGGACTACGACAGTACTGCCATATCTCCAAATTCTGGACAGAGGACACCTAGTCCCTCTCGAGCATCCAAAACCAAGGAATCCCCTTCAAACAAGAAGGGTACACCTTCCACAAGAACAGTTGAGAAAGAGAAACCAAAAGACGCTGATGATGAGAAAAGTAGAACAAAAGCTAAGGACAAGAGTAAATCTTCAGAGAAACATGTAAGCCAACCAAAAATGGCTGAGGTATGCCCATGGGATGTAGAGAGTCATCAGGAAGTGCCGGTGGTAGAAAAAAGGAAAAGCGCAAATGTTGGAGCAGCCAAAGCAAAGCCAGCTGAAGTCTGTCCATGGGATTTTGAGGATACCTCAGATAAAAAAGGTACAGACAAAAATGCTTCTGTAGTGAAACAGAGCATTCCAAATCCTAAAGGCGGGGTTGTAAGTGCTGCTAAAAAGGCAGATGTTTGTCCCTGGGACTTTGAGGATAGCACATCGAGCAAGAAGGCATGACACTCAACCTTAATGGACCACTGAAATTGTAGTTATTGATGTGTACTTTTTTTTTCCACTTTGAAATCGTTAAATATTACCTTTTACTATTAGTACGGTGACTTGGAAGAAAAGTTGATCAAGTTCCACAAGTTGCCTTCCTTTCCGAGGTTTTGTTCCTGTTTTACCTATTTTGAAAATAAGGAAAATGTACAAAAAACAAAACAAAGTCATGATGAGCATTCCAGATTATTACAGGAAAATCCTGAAGATCAATCTTAGACTAATTATGCAACTTTTGATTCAGCCTTTTCACTTCATGAGCAATGTTGAAAATCTGAATTTGTCATGTTCTGTATTCAGTCAACAATTCTTACATGGTTCTTTTTGTGCATTATCATCATCACTTAATGGACTAGGATATGACATGACAACAGGAGGTGTAGAGAAAAAGAAGTATGAAATTGGTTGATGTACACAGCAAAAGTGAAAGCCAAAGAATAAGGGAACATTTGCAAAGAGGGATGTTGGTCTTAAAACAGTGAAGTTAATTTATTAGTTTGTGTCCAACTCTTGGCACAGAGGGAAGGATTCAGTGAGGAAATCAGTCTATAGCACTTTAGACAACTCCATAAATTAAGAACTAAGGACAGACTCTGTTCTTCTTGTACATTTTGTCTTCTTATTTTCAACCTCATGGCATGATATCACACACCGACCAAACTTAGACATGTCTTTTTTTTTGTTTGGATCTATTTAATTGTAGTTCTCGGCAGATTAAATGCTTCCAAGTCTGCAGAGATGTACTGTATGTGCCTAACTAACTAGCATTGTCTTGTAACAGTCTGAAGTGAAGCAAGTGGCTTCTTCTTCAGCATTTTGTGACGGTGAATTATATAAACAGCATGCACAGCCAGGTATCGAGAGTAGTTGGACCCTACCGGTTTGTCAACTAAAGCAGTTAATGTGTTGACAAATATATAATGTTGTTTTTTTGAATATCACAGGCACTCCTTTTCCTGCTTTCATATTTCCAAAAGCTCATTCAGGGTGGTAAAGATTATATGAGAGCAGCATTAACATGAATGTGTGTACACTGTATGTACACTGTAAAAAGTAGGGGTGGAATAATACTGGAGGAATACTTAGGAAACAATTTGCACCAGCTTTGTTTATGAATCCAGCATGGGTCTTTGTGTTGGCTTGCACCAAGTGTGTGTGTACGTGTGTCTGTGGACACAATATCAAGTAAAAATGTAATGCCGTACCCAAAGAGTTGAACCTCTGGAGTCTCATACACGATCGACTCCTGGCAGTGCTTTCTGTCCTCACATTCCCTCCATCTCAAACACCAAAACCAAAAAGGTGAGCAGGTCACCAATTTCATTTTACAAACAGCTGATATAACCTGCTGCTTAAAGGACAGTATTGGTTTACTATAACATGGGTCTAATTTTCGTAGTTTTGGCCATCATTCCAATTGGTAACAATAACATTGTACTTGCTGAGAACTGGAACTGAGGCAACATCACTACAACAAAGTCCAATAGAGCAAGACCGACTTCCTGGTTCAGCTTTGACATGCCATACTTACTGTAGTTGTGTAAGACTTACACAGTTTTCCTGTACAATGAGGGGTTATTATAGCCAGATAATCACACGTCATTTTGTTTTACTTCATGCTTTCAGCTTGACATAATGGTCATGTTAGCCAACTTCTATTTGGGAAGGGGGGTCGTTTTAGCCTAACTAATCGGTAGTGAGTGATGTTTCTGTCCCGCCAATGTCATTTTCAATTGAGTCGACAGGAAAGCTGTGGTAGTGGTTGCTAGGAGCAGTTAGGTTAATGTTTATAACAACGATAAAAGAAATATGCTAATACTGTTGTTGTTCCTGTAAGTTGACTTACAACAACCTGTACAGCTGCCTTGATCTCATCCACGGTTTTGGCCATTTTCGGGGCCATTATTCTGTTGCCATGTTTCATGTATATAGCTATTTGTCTGGCTTTTTGCACAGGAACATAACATCACTATTCTTAATTGCACCTAAATAGCTCTAATTGGTCGATTGTTTCTCCAAGCGAGGGGAACGGCAGTCAGTGACCACAACTGGCGATTCCCCTAGAACCAGTGTAGGTTTTTCACTGACATTTTGGGTGCACTCACTTTCGATTTTAATGTGAAATAAAGCGGTATAGATAATCCAGCTAAACTGTTTTACAACCTGTCTGATCATGTGACCAGTATGTTTTTTGTCTTGTCAGACTTTGTTGTAGCGATGTCGCCTTGTTCCCAGATCTTAGCAATTACTTTGGTGAGTAACTCATATAAACTATGGTCATAACTACAAAAATAAAACCTAAGTTTTTATAAAGTGGAACTATCCTTTAACATTTTGAAATATTATTACTATACAGCCATTATGTGACAGCAGTATGGTGCTTAAAGGATAAGCACTACACTGCTATCAGTTTTTACTTTGTGTTTCTGTGTTGAAGTAGTAGTATAATGCATGTTCTTCCCAATTTAAGGCACGTAGCCCAATTGATTAATTAAGATGATCATTTTAGAATTAGGCTTAGCAATTAATAATCTGACCAAACCTTTTGAGGGTTTTGATTTGTTCAGTGTTTTGTATCAAAATGTCTAAATATTCATCATGCACTATCCATCCTGGGATTACAGTGAGAAAAGAAATCTCCCACTTATATTTAACTGTTGAACACCTGACAATAATTGCAGTCGTGAGGAAAACTATGTATCAATATAGCATCTACAGTACTTTACGGTATCTTGTGAGAATTACATGGTATCACTGAATGTTGTCACTGATTGTAATTATCTATAATTGATGTCAAATTCCTCGTGACAAAATATCCGAGCTCTGTAGGAGTACTTACTAATCGTGGTTAAAAAATAAATAAAATCACTGCTTGTGAAAAGTCAAAACACAGTTTGTCAATTGCTAAATTTCTTTGGCACAGCTCAACCGAAAATAATCCAGTGACAAATATTTGTAGCCTTATCCGATTTTATTTAACGTGTCGAGACGATTCCACAGCCAGGCTCTATAAACGTGATTTAGATGCTATGTCTTATATCTGCCTCCACCTACTGAGAAATTACCTCTGCCACTGACCTGTGGGGGGCTCGTCTGAAATATTTCAAATGTGGAGTGTTTGCCTTAGAGCGTGAGATTTGTCATAACCTCTGCTTTATGAGCTCCTTTAGGAACGGCGTCTTAGAAGAACTGTCAACGTGCATGGATTGATTGTAATGCTTTGATGGATCTACATATTTATGAACCAGATGTTAGGCTTCATCCATCATATGCATTGTGGTAGCGAATGCCAGGGGACCCCTGGTTTAACAACGACATTTCAAACCCCCTTTCTTTTCTTTTTTTAAGTGACTTTAGACTTTGGAATCACTGCCACATTGGATTTTACTGCCCTGGTTGATGAATAATATGCTGTATATTTTTAAAACAAGCCTCCTTTTTTTGTCCTTGTAGGAAAACTATTAATATGGGCACTATAAATGAGGAGATGTGTTTATTTCATGATCATTTTTTGGAAAATCTACATGTTCTACATGACCTGAGATTGAGCTCATACAGGCTCTGAAAGAAGCTATGATTTTGGTAAAATTCAATCTATTTGTTCAAAAAAAAAAAAAAAAAAAGGACCATAACAAGCAATATATTATGACATTTTCTAGCAAAGAAGGTATTTATTTTCTGGTGTCAAAACACATTTTTATTTATTTAAGTATTTATTTTTGTTGATTTTAAACTTTTACATACGTGGCCCATGAGATTTCCAGATCAGAGATATGTGGAGCACAAAGGAAACACGATTACAGTTATACTGTCTTAGAGCAGAAAATAATAACAATGCAATATCCCACCGATATACCATGGAATTACATCACATTCTCAGTCAATTTACTCTGTTGTTTAATTTGCATAATTTCAGATAGTACGCTTGCTATAGCATTCCTCAGTTCAGTCAGTCCATAGCTGTCTGTGTTAAATTGTGTATACATAACCAGTGTCTTACTGTCTGTTTCTCTGGAGACTATCATTGTATTTTAGCCGTATCATCAATGAATCAGTGACAGTTTGAACCTCAATCATTGTTCTTGTGCCATCTTGACATAGATGATACTGTGTCCTGTAGCTCTTTGTCCACCAATCGGATCTTTACCATGGTGCGTCCTGTTGGCTAGCTGCTTTCATTTGAACCCGACTTCTCTTCTCTTGTGACCAAACCAAGTCATCCGATGGCAAATACAACTACTACTACTGCTACTACTATTCAATGCTGTAACGTCGTAAATCTTGTGGCTTCTGCATGGATTCAAGAAAAAAAAAATAGGACCGATGTTTCACTGCCCTTGATAGAACAAAAAAGAAAAAAAATGGAGCTTTTATGGACTGTTACAAGTTGTATAGTGATACTGTCCCTAACCCACTGTATTATGTGCTTGTTATAACTATTGCTCTATGACAAGCTTATAGCATCAATATATGGAAATATTTGGTAGATTTATATTGTGTTATATTGTGATAGCATGTACATAAAAGATACCTCCTCTGCAATAAATATTTATATGAAAATTAAGTGCGTGCTCATGTGTGTCAGAATATGTTTTACTGCAATTTTCAATCCCTTTTCTACAGTGCTCCTACTACAACATTTCTAATCCCACGGGAAGTTGATACAAGACACTCCCATGATGCATTTGTGCTTAGTAATCATCCCTGTGTCAGGTTTGTTTGCTTGTTCTTCATGTAGACATGTAGTTGGATCAGTGGCGAACCGTGGCCATGGACCCTGGGCCTTCAATAGGACCATGTGAACAATCAAAAAAAGCAATACAAATAACAAGAGCCCTATGTCACATAGAAGTTCAGTATATTAAAAGGTTTATTTGCCCTAAATGGTTTCACAACACACAAAGGCCATTATGGAAAACCAGGCACACAAAGCTGGCTATATGACATCACTACATTCAATTATGGCGTTTTATTTTTTTTAACAACAAATTATTTTGTGAAAACAAATTATACAAGCGAATCAGACTTATTTCACATAATGTTTTTAGTGTTTGATCTTAGATATACCTAAATGTCAGTGTAGAGTTAATATCTGCCTGTCACAAGTAAAGGCAGCAATGTCATACAAACAAGTTACATGTAGATGTGTACCTATGTATAAGTTAACAAAACCATTTCTTAGTATACCTTCCAGTCAAAAGCTACCTCATCAACCCTTAGCTTACTGCCATGGCAGTTGCATTATATACAGTATGTGTCAATAATAAGGCTGCCTTAAAACTAACAACTAAAGACCCCCACCTATTGGCCAAAATTGAAAATTGCTCTAGTCACTGAAGCGTCATATAATTTAACACCCAGCTTAATCGTTACAACAAAGACCACAACCAACAGTCAGCTGAATGAACAGTTACACCTGTTTTAATGTATGACCCACTAATATCAGTTAAACGCTATACTTTATGCTCCTCTCTCTACAAGTGCACAATATTAAAACAAAGAAATGCGAGCAATAAAAAAACAAACTAGAAATAAAATAGCTAGAAAGAACTGCAGACCATATGTGCCCAAGGATGGATTTACTACACCAGAGTAGGAACCGTATATTGGAAACATTACTGTGCTAACCTTACAATCCAGCTTCTAGTATGCCCCTCTAGTCAATCATTTGCAAACATAATGTACACATCATTAGAACAGCAGACATCAGCAAAAGCTGTATAATTTAATGATATAATAAAAATAGAGAAAACCAACCGATTATTGAAAAAAAATAAGCACTCATCAAATTAATATCCATCCTGTGATCCTTTTTAAAGTGTGCAGTTGTTTGGGTCGTACAGTTTGTCCTTTGACTTCAGCTCCATGAGAAGTTATTTCTCAACTGAGATTAAAGCCAGAGAGATGAGCCTGTCCAGTGTTGTTTCTTGTGTACGTTTTAAAAACGTACGTGGTCCGTGCTGGACCAAGGCCCCTTAACGGGATTGGAAAGCTAGCAACCCCAGCAGTGCAGCTTGTTGGTGCGCGGGCTGCCCGGTAGCCACTAGCTTGAAAATGCCTCTGCTAGCTCCTGCTAGCTTGCACTAATCCAGGCAAGGCGGGTGATTGTCGACCTTTATGGATAATTTCTTGATAGTTCTTGCCAGCCAGTGGGAGTCACTAATTATCCCCAGATACCGTCAGAAGAAAAACTGTGATTGGTCCATTTCTCGTTCCGTTAAATTAACCCACTGTTTGCCAAGACAAGTTTAGTCCAAGTTTATAACAATAATCTATAAATTATTACTATTAGTTAGTGAATAAAAACTATTTCAATATTTTCTCTTAGGCCTTCACTGAATACCTTGAAGGCCCAGAGGGTTCCCCTCTGAGTTGGAGGCCTTTAAAAGCCTCGTGCATCATAACCACTTCAGGATATGCGTGTTTTGGCGACTGTCCTGAAATGCTTTTATGGCTTGCCTTTTGGACAGAAATCAATGGAGGCTCTGCAGGAAGCGAGAGATAGAAGATGGTATCAAATGCTGACTCCGGGCCCCTGCAGAAAAACCGAGCGCTGTTATTTTCCAATTCCAAAATAATTATTGGCCAAGGTGAAATTATTTATTCCCTGAGCCAAAGGGAAAATCATTTCTTGCTCTATTAATACTTTTCTTAATCCTATGAATTCAGCATAATGAGCAATACATGAAACACATTGCGTCTACATTGTCACAAGTACTTATGTCTCTATGAATATGGCAGTGATGCAGCCAAATAACATTGCAAAAGGGCATTGTGTAAAGTAAACATGTTAGCACTGATTCCTGATTACAAGAGCACTTTCGGAGCCTTTCTAATAAATAGAAGATCAATAGAGTCTGCTGCAGGGAGCTAAAATAGAGAAACGTCAGAGAAGAAAACTATTAACTGACCTGGGACGAGGAGATACAGTAACTATTGATGTTCCATTTGATATTCATTACTGTGAGATAGCAGTTTGCGTAATCCAAAAAGAAAGAGTACATAAAACATTTAAAGTGGCTACATAACGTTTATATATATATATATAGAACATCTTTCCAGCTGAGCCCCGTTTGTTAGAACAAAACTGTTCTAACTTTGAAAACAAGAATACAATATGTTCATCTCCACCACTTTGAAGAAGCTGATTGAGAAAAATATGTTTTCAGGGCCTTTAATGTTTAAGAAGTGAGACTTTCAGGACCAGCCCCAGACATTTTTATAATTTACATTTAAATATGGAGCAGTTATGCCACAGCATTGTTGTTAATTGTATTAAATTGCTGCTGTCATTCAAGAAAAAAAAGTTATTAATTATCTGTAAGGTCATTTATGAATCCTGATCTTTTGTTATCATTACCAATATTTTTGTTGTTGTTAACATTATTCGTATTAATATTATTGGCGTGTTGTTGTTTTTTGTTTTTTTTTCAATGTCAAGTAACAGTCTGCCCCTTAAACAAAGGGACAATATTTTGTGGCGTGAAATCCTGCAAATGAAACATTTCCTAATTAGGCTTTTTGTGGATCAAACTGTGTTTGGGACCACTCTACCTTGCTGCTAGTAGATGTCTTGTATTGATCCAGCCTAAAGTGCTCGGGACATAAGCATCCAGGTCTTTAAATCCCATAAAAACACCACTCACTTGGAGAAGACTCAAGTTCTCCTTCAATTTCTTTTCCACCCAAAAGTCAACTTCTGCTTCAGCTCATCTCTTGGTATCACTGCCATACTGTGAAGCTAAGCTGAAATCAAACCCTCCATCGCTACTGGAGCCTGCAGATGGACTGTAACTGTAAGTATTATGTGAAATGTCTCTGCCAAGCATCCTCCTTGAAAAAACAGATTAAGTTTCATTTATTAAAAACATTTTTTAATAACAGAAAAGTTCTATAGACGGAAATAATCTCTTTGTTCCGGTTAAACCTCAATAAAAGAACAGCCATGAGGCGGCTGCAAAAGGCACATCCAACATCCGCTGCAAACTGAGTCCTCTGGATCTCCCGTGGTGCATGTGAGAATCACAGTTGGATGTTGGTGTGCCTCTTTGTTGTCTTTGCGGGACAGCGGGGCACATCCTCCGGCATGGCAGGACTTATTTTTAAACCTCAGACGGTGATCGGTGCATGAATCACAGCTCTTTGTGGCAGGGCCATGTGGGCAGAGATGGACGGAGGTGGGGAGGAGGAGGGACAGAAGATGAGAGGAAGCTGATCACTTGGCACAAGCTTGCATGCTCCGTCGCTGACTCATCTGTCTTTCAGATGCAGGGATGGTCGGGAGGGAGGGGGTGGTGGTGGGGGAGGAGTGGGAGGGTGCGGGATGTTGAGGACATCACGTGTGTCGTGGTGGACTTGTGACTCACAAAGAAGGGTTGTGTGCGTGGGGTGCACCTAGTGGGAGATGTATGGACACACACACATAATTACAAGTTGTATTGCACCTGACAAGCCCAAGGACTTCAACACCCAGAAATCATGTAGTTTGTTTTACACCAAAGTTTTAATTTAGCTTTCTGTACCCAGCATTTTAAATATATTTGGTGGGTTAGGATCTGTCTCATTTTGTCATTTTTTAAGTAGATGAAATGATATGCTGAGTTATTTCAAAATGCCTAACATGACCTATGTTTGTGTTTACCTGGCTGAGAACTTTTGTGGCCGTGTGACTCTTGTTAAGCGAAAGCAGTGTGACGTTACAGCATCGCAAAATCTCTCAGGGAGGACGTTGGAAGGTGGATTAATAGGTCAACAAAGCATGTGACTTCCTGTTTCCAACCAACACTCAACGTTGGCTTCTTTGAACCATGGCCACGATCTTTACTTAACCTTAACGAACTAGTTTTTGTGCCTAAATCTAACTATACTGTTCATTAACCGTAGTGGCGGAGGTGTAGACTCAAGTCACAAGACTCAAACCAGACTCCAGTTAAAAATCTGATGACTTTAGACTTTAGAATTTTAAAAAGACTTCCAACTCAACTCGTGATTTTACTTGATATCCTCCCAAAGTAATAAAAAAAGTGTGCAATTAATTAACTGCTGTAAAAAACAGTTTACAGCATTTTCTTTGGGACAGCATTTTTTGAAAGACATGTTCCTGTTGAATTTTGTTGAAAAATGTTTTATACATGTTTTGGGTGAACTGGCCCTTTAAGTAATCACGCTTGCACAACCAGAATTGGTTACATTTTTCTCCTGATTTTGAGAAAGCACATGCTTGATGCATTGTACCACCTCGTCTTGTAATGTTTGACATGCTGGAGACCTCAGCCAGTGGGCAGATAGCCGCCCACAAGGTCCTGTTCCTCCATCCTCTGAGGCCACACTCTGGTCTGGACTCCTACACAGCTTTCCCAGCATCAATGGTGGCTTCATCATTAGAGGAGCCCCTGGTGATGTGAGCCTCCATGACTCACAGATACGCTCCTCCGCCACCACCACTACCACCTCCACAACTGGAGGCCTGGCAGATGATCCACAGTGCACACATTAGTACATTTATATACTTGCAATTCAGCATCCAGGTACACACACACAGTTCAGTTACTTACGCACACATGAGCGCGTATAATGAATAAGTCATCCAGTGAGTAATTATTTGCCCACCGTCAAAAAATACCCTCGTTTGACTGCTGCAGAGATGAACAACTGGAAAGACAGCTCATCAAAACCTTGAAACTCGCGTCGCTCTGCTGCTGTATTATGTAGGTAGATGAGCTCTTAGCACCTACTGACGCATCTCTGGAGGACTGACAAGCTAATGCCACGTGGATAAAACATCCATAAACAGGCCTGTGATTGACTTCATCCAAAACCTGAGAAAAAGTTACTTTCAGTTTATCTTTATAAATTTTTTGCCTATTTTATTTATTGGTTATGAGGCTGAACTATGTGACCTCACAGATTACACTGACTAGACTTTCCTGTAATGAGCTCTCATATTTGACACATTCACAATTTGAATAAAATGCATGTATATATGTACTGTATATATAATCCATCATAAATCCTGAATGCAACTATCCAGCTCAAATAAATCTTCATTTTTAAATAGCCCTGGTTATTATGAAAAGACAAGTGCAATACATCCATATTTGAAGCTAATGAGAGACAAAAAATGCTGTTTTTGGCTTCGGACAATGGGCAATGAAAACAATTGCAGCCCTAATAAAAAACAGTACAATAATGGAATAACTCATCAGAGCACATTTCACAGAAAGAAACAAAGACTCCTTATGAATACAACCTTTTATTATTCAAAATAAGATGAGCCTCCATTTGGCACCTATTCTTACAACGTGATTGATTGCACAAAATTATCATGAACAGAAAAGGCTAACAGGCGATTTATCTCCCCGGTTGACAGGATGAGGCCAGTTTTTGGCTCCTCCGTGTGATTGAGTGACTAACTTTGGGTAATGGCTTTGGCCCAGACTGACATACTGTATTTTTGGAGATGAACTCTTCAGATATTGGCAACTGATGTTGTTATTGGTGTTACTGAAACCCGAGATGTCATCAATCACTGGGCTCCTCCTCCTCCACAAACCAGGGTTCATTACATATTTATGAACCAAATTATATCTTCTTATCCAAATCAAATGATACCAGTAACAGAGACGCACACGTTTCCAGTAACTATCTCTGCTGCAGACAGTATGCATACTGATTACAATTAGTTGAACTAAGCGTCAGATACAGTCCCTGTAGATGTGGCAGGAAGTGAATTTCCTGTGCAAACACTCGAGTAACCTTGTAGGAAAAAGGAGTTGGTTTCCCCAAATGATGTTTCCTCCATAGCTGTGATTCTCTCCTCACATAGCTGTGATTAACTGCTGGGGCCCCCGATGACACCTCCCCCAATTAGGGAAGCCTTCTTCTTGCTCCTGTCAGACAATATACTGTGCCATTTGGAAGACAAAACACACACACACACACACACGGACACACACGGACACACTCCAGCTGTGAACTTGCAGCACATCTTTGTGTCTGTATCTGTTTGTTGATTGAGTTTGTGTTTAATGTGTTCAGTATAAAATGGTGTAGACCTATCTTACACTTATTGTTAACTGGGTGAAACTTAAGGGACCCCCCCCCCTCATTTCATGGCCCCAGCTTCTCAGATGTGAGGGGTTGGGGGCTGTTTTTCTTTTTAAGAATTTTAATAATTCAAATCTACTTTTAAATAAACAATTAAATTAATTGTTGATGGCATTTCTTACTATTTTCAGAGTGTTTACAAACCAAACAATGAATGGAGAAAATAATCAGCAGATTAATCCTTAAGGAAAATAATCAGTTAATTAGTTGCAGTCTGATACAAAGTAGTTAAAAATGAGTTCCACCTTAACCAGCTACAACAGTAAAATCCTGCTTTTACATTAATAATTATTAATCTAATGATATAATATATAATAGTATAACAGTCGCAGGGGACATTTTTCTGCATTGAATACTCTTACTTTTAATACATTTTCCTGATTATACTTAGATACTTTTATTTAAGATTTTCAATGTATTCAGTGTATTAGTACTTTTACTTAATAAAGGATCTGAATACTTCCTCCACCGCTGGCGTCTTGTTTCTAACAGCACGTTTTTAGAGCGACAGGAGCGAAACAAACCGCTGCTTCGTTATAAAACCTCCTCATTGATACCTGACAGGAGAGGTGACGCTCGCCCGTGCACCGCCCCCTGGTGACGAGAGAACGCTACGTCGTGACGTCACGAGACGAGGACGTTCATTTCGTCATCAGCTCCGTTCTGCTGATTTCAAATGTTTACAAACAACACCGTCTGCTCCCCTCCACCTCACTTTGTTTCCTGTCCAGGCTCCTTTACTCCGTCACAGCGAGGTAAATAATGCTGCAGCAGTTTAATACAACACGTCGCTGTGTTGTTGTGCGTGTTTTGGGTTATTAAGCCAAAAATCTTTAGGCTTATTGGATCCATCTGTATTTAAATGTAATGTTTATTTTCGGAGGTGTCAGTCACATGCTGTAAGAAAACACGAAATAATAAATGTTAAGTAAAAGTATACAAGTATAATCAGGAAAATGTACTTTATTATGAGTATTAAAAGTAAAAGTACTCAATGCAGAAAAATGCCCCCTGTGACGGTTATACTATTATATATGATGTCATTAGATTATTTTTACTCATGCATAAATGTAAAAGCAGGATTTAACTGTAGTTGGTTCAAATGGAGCTCATTTTTCACTATTTTGTATCGACTGCAGCTAATGATTATTTTCATTATCTATGAATCTTCTGATTATTTTCCCCATTAATTGATTGATTGTTTGGTTTGTAAAAATTCTGAAAATATAGGGAGAAATTATGCCACAGTTACCCAGAGCCCAAAGTGACACCTTCATTCAAAATTCTGAATTATTAGAAATAAATGTAAATTATTAAAAGCAAAAGCAGCAAATCTTCACATTTGAGAAGCTGGAAACGTGACATGTTTTTGCATGAAAAAAAAACTTAAATGATCATCAAAATAGTTGCCAATTAATTTTCTGACAATTGACTAATCGTTTCAGCTGTACAAAGCACCATATTTTATGATGTCTTTGTATGTTTTGGGCAAAAATCTTAATTTGTAAAGTAACTAAAGCTATCTATCTATCTATCTATCTATCTATCTATCTAAAGAAGACCATGGAATGTGATAAAGGGTCACCTTCACATTATCCTCAGTGCCCAGCTGGATCAGCAATGGTTTGTACAGTAGGCCTTTGGCTTCTGCCTCATGCTTTCTGAGTTATTATGCTTTTCTTTACCTGACTCACCTCACAGTTTATGTTTTCATGCTCCTATTCCACTTTTATTCCCTCCAAGATGTTTGTGTTTGTATTCTTGCTATTTTACAAGTTCAACTGTTCAACAACAAGTGCACAGAAAGCATGAAGCTGTTTTGCGGCCGACCTTGAAGTGTGGACAGGCTTTTTCTCCATAAATATTTACTGTCATCACATTGTTGCCTGACTTTGATTCCAGCTTAACGTGTTTGTTGTTATGAGACTCCATCTGACTCCCACAGGGCAGGAGAAATGTGGAGGTGAAGAGTGAGGAGTCCAGCAATGAGAGGGTAGAGTTGACGGTGGGGTTGAAAAAATCTAAACCCAAAATGTCAATTGAGCTTTCTTCCTGTTTTTGTGAGGACAGTGAAGCCTGCGTGTGAGTGACATACAGTAATAAAAGTTGCTCGGGATCTACGTGAAACGCAGCTCAGTAAATGAATCTGGTTGTTTCAGGGCTCATCACCACAGTGATGATGAACATGAGGATTATTCTGACAATAATTACGGCCCCAGCACTGTTTACGCAAAAGTGGAGGCATCACAAAAGGCCAGGACGCTGGTGAGTCACAGTCATACCGACGAGTGTGAATGAAGGCTGAGTGAACGTTCAGTCAGTAAAAAAACGCCCTTTCATTTGACGTCATCGGTCTTAATCACTCAATTATAGCAATTTCCAGAAGGTAACCGTGCTTTATCTTCACCGTTTCTGCCTCCAGGTAGCATGCAGGCAGCTGATTGATGCGAACGAGGTGGCCTCTCTCAGGGACCAATGTGAGATCATTCACACACTGTTAGTCATTCACTCTCAGTCATTTGTGCTGCAAATGTCTGAATCATGCTTTGCGTGTGATGGCGTATTCATGACGTTTCACGATACTCGAAAGGTGCGATAACACGAAGAAAAACAAGATGAGTATCAAAAAGGAAACTTTACTGCAAGGGAGAGGCCTCAGAAGGCAATAAAACAAGCATGATGTGAGCAAGCAAATGTTCACTATGTGGACACATTTGCATCATTAACTCCACCGTACCATTTAGTAGCTTCTTCTGGTGCTTTAAAACATATCACGTGATCTTCATCAGCGGATGGAGTTTGCCAGGTTGTCATTGAGTTGTAGATGTTCATATTTCCATTTTTATATCTTTATTTTTTTCTGAGGAAGATCATGTAATATAATCAAAAGCTCTGGAACAGCGCAAGATCATTTTTTTCAACTGCTGTTTCCAAGGTCAAGAATGAACTTTGAAACTCAACATGTGAAATATGCAATTTCTTCAGTTACAGACTAAAAATATGCTCAATGACTGTAAATAAGTTTGTATAAACATAACGTGATGAAGAATACAATCGCAGTATGGTCAGTCACTACTGTGCAGAATATAACAATGACTTATTTTCTGTATTTTCTGTATTGTATTTGGTCTGTGAGACGGGTGTTTATGGCTAAAGGAGAACCGAGATGGAATTAAATCCACAGGCTGAGACCCCTTAATGTTGTAATGACTGCCTTCATGGCAATACAACCCTGCCACACACATGACTCCACTCACGGGAGGAAGTACTGTACGAGCAGAGTGTTTGCAGTCACAGCCCGAAAGTGAACATGAGTCAGCCTGATAGTACAACTTATTATGAGTGGGCTTCACTACAGTGGGAGCTAAATGCATAACTCTGGCTCTCATCGAAAGGCTTTTTTTTTTTCTTTCAGTGAGGGAGACTGTCTGGGTTGCAGAATAGATTTATTGACTTATTTAATAAGAGTCCCTGCTTACTCTGGGCCACGCTATTATTAAGGTTTGGAAGTTGAAATGTATTTCACAAAAAGAGGAATTTAGATTCAAATCATGCCTTTTAGACTCTTCAGAAAGGGCTCGAATGTAGTAACGTCGCAATGTACTGTCTGTAAAAAGAGCGAATGACAGAGAAAGAATCGTATAGTAATAATAATAAAATGTAATATTGGCAGTGCATGGATCACATTCAATGCTGTATTTTGTCTGTAAAATGTCAGAAAAAAAGTGAAACAAGTGTCATAGATCCCAAGGTGACAACTTCAAATTGCTTGTTTTGTTCGACCAACAGTCAAAAACAAAAAATATGATTTAAAATGATATAGAACAGGGAAAAGTAGCAAATCCTCACATTTGAGAGGCTTTAACCGGAGTGTTGTGTTGATAAATGTCTTAAATTATGACTCTGTTGATTATCAAAATTCATTTTCTGTTGATTGACAAATTGTCTCTCATACATACAGGGGTATACACAATGTTCAGTTGAATTTAACTGTTTATTCTTTTTCCTCAGCTCCTCTGCCATTACTAACACTTAAAGGGGCTGTAAGTTTGGCGAGCACTGACCCCAAAGGGACCTCTTCTGTTCATGCATCCTTCACTGTATGTGTTATAGCAAATGTACCAAATTGCTGCCATGTTTCTTTTGGATAAGGATAAGGCTGCCAACATTTTTTGCTATTGTCAACAAATCCCACGAAAAAGCCAAAACCACAATGTGTTAGTCTGTCTCTCGATACTTTCTGACTTCCCCGGCCAGTCTGCGGCTCTCAGCCCCAAAACCCATTGGTTCCTACTGAAGACTTAAATCTTTTAATACAGACAAATATTTATTAATTTTTCAAAAAACAAAAGCTAAGTGATTTCCTAAAACAGCTGTAGTTTTTAGCAAACGTTACTCTAACAGGAGTAAATTGTGCATTGTTTTAGGGACTGCTTTCAGCAGAGGATTAATACACATTTGGCACCAGGATATATGTGTATGTGGGATTGACTGAAAATAAACTACAGTGGCAGTGTTCATCCCAGTGAAGGGACATGTCGCCCAGTGCGTCAGTGTGGCTCACTGATGTGTTTCTAATAGTTTTTGGACGACAGTGGAGCTCTGTGGCACAGAGGAAGAAGATATATCAGGCTTTTTACTTGTTAGAAGGATCAATTCATTGTTGGTTTTGGTCTTTTCATGGGATGGTGTTGACAATAATAAAAAATACAGAGTTTTACCAGGCCTTTAAAGCAAATTTAAACTGTAGTTAGTGAATATGACCGCTAGATGGAGGTGTTGATCCATGTTTAGCAGTGATTTTAAACACAATATCAACAGAGCAAACATGATGTGCATTTCTTCACAGGGAAGAGCTTCAGTATCCGCTGCTGAACAGGATGACGCCCAAAGGTCAAACAGGAAGCCATCTAACATCACCACAGAGGTCATACTATACCTTCTGTCCCTCTGCATAAAGTAACCAGACTTAACTAAACTTTCTGTTACGATGTTCCTGTGTCACGTTTATTTTATGTTTTCTTTAGGAAAACAAAAACCAGTATTACAAAGACCTTTGCGTGCAGGTGGAGGAGAGGAAACAACAGATAGAAAGGGAGAGAAGTAGAAATACTGTTGACGAACAAAAGGTTAGTTACTTTATAACAAGAAGAATGCTAATAGTATTTCATAATGAATGGAAAGAGAGGCCTCTGTTCTTAATACGATTGATGGTAGATTACTTATATGTTAACTAATGGTGTTATAATTGTCTTTACATCTGCAGCACATTGATACTATGCAGCACTCCGTGTGGGGGATGCCAGGAAGTGGTGCCCCAAACTACCACCTGGGCACGGCGAAACGGACCAATAGCCTTTACACCGCAGGGATTTTACCCCAAGAGCAGGTAGACAATGCACCGTTTATTAGCCGAGCATTGTTGCATGCAACAAAAGCCCAGTGTACTCAGGATGTCTCCTGATCACACTGGCTTTGACAGAAAAGAACCAAAAGAGAGTCGGCAGCCGTGCAAATCCTTCTGTAACAAATGGTGATTGTGGTGCAGTAGCCTTTTTTCTTTCGCAGATTTTTTATTTCATTTAAATAAATAAATCTAGAGTTAGATTAAAGCCTTAACATAAGGCAAAAATACAGGAAAAAATGGGACAATCTCAACAATAAAAGTAAATGTTGTTGCTGTCCTGCACAGTGACAACATAAAAAACTTCTAGATGAGAACTCTTTCTTTACTTTTGCTCTAAAAAAAACTCCCATTGAGCCTCCTGCAGAGCTTTGCTGCCCCAAAGACTGTTTTTCTAAGTAAAACTCCACCCTGACCTCCTTTCTACACATTGCATTCATCTTGTAGCAGCTGAAACTCAAACCTCTGTGCGTGGCTATTAACATTAGGAGCTGGTCAGACTCTAAACAAGGCCATAACATGAGTCTGGGTCCTGGGCCAGCATGACATTTCAGCCTGTTTCTTTTGCTGCCGCTTCTGAATGCTGTCTTTGTTTCCAGATCCGTGATAAAGGCTTCAGCGGGACCCCCTTCCACCGCCTGTGAAATGAAGTCCAAAATATCCCTGAACTGAGACAACTGAGAGCTACGGAGCAGACAGGCAAACAGTACTCTCTTTTTTTTGTAGCCATCAAGATATTTGGGCTATTTCAGCAGCAAATTCTGATGGTGGCAAAAAAAATACAGACTGTAAATAAACTCACACCGAGAGAACAAGAACATGCAGAGTTATGAACAAGCCTCCTGTATACAGCTGCATGTGTTGCTACACGAACAGGTGCCTGCAACAGCAACATTTTCCACTTTGCATACCAAGGATGGACTCCATTGGTCTTCATTGATTCTCGTCATAACAGAGGAAGCATCTGAGAGGTGCTAAATGGACTGCATTTTATACAGCAGTTCATTTCTTAAAGCCAGGGGACTCAGAAGAGACAGACTTTAAAAAATGAACGGTCAAAATGGAAGCAGAAGAAGAGGCTGAAATATCCTGACTTTTAGTCTCTAGTACGGGTCTTTCATTAGACCCTCTCTGCCTCCTAAATGCCCACTTCTTTCAAACTCGACATCTCCAAACTTAAGAAAGCTCCTCCAGAGCCACTGAAGACATTAGACAGCGTTTTTTGAGTAGTACTCCTCATGACAAGTAAACTAAACTTCATTATGTAAAATCAGTGGAGTGCCTCTTTTCAGAAGCAAGTCTTTCAAGTCTCTGAAAGCTGACCATCTAAATGACATTGTATTTGACACTTTCCTCTGAAGTGTATAGGCCTGATTAATAAGTATCCAAGCTGTGTGATTATGTGACTACGCCCGCAGGAAGTCAGTCCTTAAATAATCACGAGAAAGTACAGTCTTGCATCACTCAAGTTCAAGTCAAGTCTTAAAGGAATAGTTTGACATTTTGGGAAATACGCTTATTCGCTTTCTTGCCGAGAATTAGATGAGAAGATTAATACCACTCTCACGTCTGAATGATAAATATGAAGCGGGAGCCAGCTCCAGGTTAGCTTATCTTAATATAAAGACTGGAAACAGGGGGGAACAGCTAGCCTGGCTCTGTCCAAAGGTAGCAAAATTCACCCAAGCTAAAGCTAAGCTAACCGACGGCTGACTCCAGCTACATATTTTTCATATAGCAGGCATGAGAGTGGTATCAATCTTTAGCCTCTCTCAGCAAATAAGCAAATAAGCATTATTCCCAAAAAGTTAAACTGTTCCTTTAAATCCTCATTTTTGTGATTTAAAGGTCTCAAAGTCTACAGCTCGGATGTTGGGAGGAGCTGGGAGTCAAATCAGAAACCCTGTGATTACAGGGCCGCTTGTTGAGCTGCATGACTGAGAAGCTGAATTAAAAGTTTCAACTATGAAAGAGAGGTTAAAGTTTGACTAAACATATGAGACACACACACACACACACACACACACACACACCACAAAGAACTGGTATAATAACTGCTAATGTTCATTCTGCTTTGCTGGAAAGTTTGAGATTACATCAGCCTACACAGGTCAGTGAAAATGTTGTCTAAATCCAGCTGATGAACTGAATATGTTGTTCCTGTAAACGACTCACATCTTGGTAGAATATGTTGCTAATTCGCTCGTTATAGTGTTGGACACTAGAAACGGCTAAGTTGTGTGAATAACTACTTTACATACTTTGGATTATTTGTCCAGAAAGTTTCCCCCTGATTGATCCTCCAGGTAATTTCCAGATAATTATATAGTAAAGAGAGATGACTCATCTCCGTTTAATTGCACGGCTTTGTTAGTGTGACGTTAGCGAGCTCTTAATTGGAACAGTTTGCGCAGACACTGTGTGTACATGCGTTTAGTTTTCACAGGCTGATGGCCTTGTTGTGGAGGGCAGCAGCAGCTTTCCTCCTCAGTGGGTGAGTAATTATGATGTAGGGACAGTTATAAGGGACAGTGAAATACCAATGGTTAGAGCGTAGGCTGGCAAGATTGGTAATTATACTGTGGAACAGTAAATTCTACAGAGGACGTACCTTTTGGTTCATTGTTGTCTCACGCAAACATTGTTCACTAAAACTTTTCAACAGGTCAGAACTCAGTACTAGTTTTTTCTCTCTCTGCTTTTACCAATTTGTGAATTGACTTTGGTTAATTTGATGAAAAAAAGAGTGTAACAAAGAACTGTGCAATCAGTTTAAAAAGTATTTCATTCATTGTGTCTTGAGAATCTGGAGCTTATCTCAGCACGTTTTAGGCAGGGAAGCAGGAAATGAACACACACCGAATTACAAACTTGGGAAACTTTCCAGCTGTGTTTGCTTGAGCAGTGGGAGAAGTCAGAGCAGCAACCCTCACCCCATGTCCAGGAAGGTCAGAGGTCATGGTCAGCAGTATTACATCGCCCCTGCAGCAAGAGGGGATTCAGCATTTTGCTCAAGGACACTAAAAAAAGTAGAGCTGACAGATGCATAAAAGTTCTGGCTTCATCCTGAATCATGTGGTTGAAAAAGAACTCTGACCACTAATAACCATGCTGTACATACTCTGTAATGTTGCTTACAAGGCTCTTTAACTCAGTGATGCTGAAGCCTCTTGTACACTGAGTTATTTATCACTATAATATAGGCTACATATATTCTTAATATATGGCTTTGACAGTGGTATATCCCTAAAGAATCCCTGTTAAAAGTCACAAATTGGATAACCACTCCTGTAGACAGTGGTGGCAGAAGTATACAAATCCTTTACTCAAGGAAAAGTAATAATACAACAATGTAAACACACTCTATACAAGTGAAAGTCCTACATTAGGCAATGCAAGGCAGCTTCATCTATATAGCACATTTCAAACACAGAGGCAATTCAAAGTGCTTTACACAGGCAAAGAAAAACTTTAGAAGGACATTCAAAATGATAAGAATAAAATCAATTAAGAAAAAATTAAATGAAATGAGATACATAAAATCAAATAAAATACAGTTACAGTGCAGTAAAAAGATGTACGTTGCCAATGCAACAAAGGAAATAAAAGTGCATTAGAGAAACCAGTCATGCAAATGCACTGGAGAATAGCAGAGTTTTTATTCATTAAAGATCTTATTTAAGTAAAAGTACATTAGTAAATTTCAGAAATGTTTACTTAAAGTATCAAAAGTAAAAGTACTGTAGAATGGACCATTTCTGGCTATAATTGAGTGCTTAAACCTTAATTTCCTAAAACAAGTGATGTCTAAAGAACTGACTGTGACAAATTAAACTTTTTAGAAACGAAACTTGAAACAATTTGCATCGGAAACAGGTTGGGTTAGGACACTGTAGACTAAAATTCCATGATAAGAAGGAGGGAACAAATGCATCATCATTTCAAAGGTGATAGTATCATATATACAGTAGGCTATAAGAAGTAACTGTATAGTGGAGTAAAAAGTGCAGTATTCCCCTTTGAGTGGAAATACTCCAGTAAACTACAAGTACCTCAAAATAGTACTTTACGTTTTGTTATATTCCTCCACAGCTTACAGGACATGAGCTAATACACTCCCGTATTTAATTAAGGTTATAATAGTGACACAATAATAACAGTGTGAACTTAATATTATGCACCACTGACATGTTGTAAGTCAGAACGAGTGCACCATGGGATACCACAGTGGTGGTGGATGTAAATGGTTAATCCGACGGTGTAGCGGTCCGCGGTGACGTCACATACTGGTTTCTGCCGCTCCGGGCCGCAGTTTGTTCAGGAGGACTCATTTCCCAAACTACTCCGCCGCTCTCTGTCCAACAGCTCTCCCGCTGCCGCCGGATAAACATCCTTTAAAAAAAACATGGGCAACTGTCAAGTAGGTGTCGCTTCTCTTTAACAGTTTGCGCTACAAACTTTATAGAAATAGAAAATCTCAACAATCCGTTTGGGCTTCGCTCGGAGTGTGAGCGAGATTGTTGATGTTGATTAAGCCAATCAGCAGGTTAAACGTTAGATTTTCGGGGCTAATTCCCACTGTTAGTATGTATTTATTGCTTATTTTGCATGATGGATCCAACCCTGTAGGCTAAGGCCCCCCCATTCGCCCGTCAGTCCTTGCGCACGCAAATGCATACAACTCGTGACGCGTCTCTTTATTATTTTGACTGAAATTGAGAGTTGTGGTCTCAGATTCATTATATTTGGTGTTTCTTTAAACGAAGAGCGTCGCAAATGACACCGTGAGACAGACAGCCGTGTCTGGGTTTACGCAGAGGAAAGGGCCACTCCCCTGCGGAATTCATCACAGCTCCGTTAGATGTGTGTGTGTGTGTGTGTGTGTGTGTGTGTGTGTGTGTGTGTGTGTGTGTGTGTGGATGAATGAGTAAGAGCTCTGTGTGTTATGTGTTAGGCAAGCTTAGAGTCCATAAGTGCAAAGACGGAGGGGTGGTGTCCGTTTCTGTCTGGTTTCTGTCTTTTTGGTACATTTGTTTATTGTTTTACCTCATTGGCAACTTCACTTAAACCGACTGGCACTGAAAAAAGCTTTCAATAACTAACAACTGTCTTATTTTTACTGTGTTTTAATTTATAATTGTAAGGCAATTGCTTAAAAAATACTTTAAAGTGCTTGACAATTCAAAGAACATCCAGCTTCATGTTCAGAAAATAAATAAAACTGGCTTTGAGAAGTTACTGATTGTGTGAAGATGTTGGTGTCATACAAACCTACACAAGAGTCAACCTGCGACAGAAAAGCGGCGTTAAACTACTGCCTCTCAGACCCCTGTTGGCCCCTGGACCGCACTTTGGTTACTGCCAGTTATTCATGCAGCTCCCACCAAGTTTGTTTTAAAGACTTCTGGCCCTGAATTCCTCAACCAAACAATTGTCAGCGTCCTGCCCTCCCCCATCTGCCAGCTGCTCCTGCATCGCTATCATGGATCCCTCTGAACTTCATTTACTGGTTTGATGCAACTAGAGTGTTACAGGAAGCTGTTTTAAGCTTTGTGTTTCATCTACATAACAGTCATCTTTTATCCTCTTAGCCCACAATCGTGCCCTATGAGGATTTTGATGTCGTAGCTGACATCAAGGCCATCCGCAAAGCCTGCAAAGGGTTCGGTGAGTTAGAAGTATTGAATAAATAAATGCTTCTTTTTGATTTCAGTTAATATCTAGTAAAGTGTTGCTTTCAAATGGCACTGTTTATCATTGCACGGCATCCGTTTTGTTCTGTCTCCCCTTCAGGAACGGATGAGCAGGCCATCATTGACATCCTGGCAAACCGCAGTTCATTTCAGCGTCAGGAAATTAAACAGGCCTATTTTGATAAGTATGATGACGTGAGTGTCGTTCAGTGATACACAGAATAACATCTACATGTCCTTTAACGTAAAATAACAACCATTTTAATTATTATTCTAATTTGAAATGGAGTCGAAAATCCTCTGTTTCTGCTCCTTTCTGCCAATTAAATTCTGTATCTTTGTGACAGGAGTTGGTGGATGTGTTGAAGAGCGAGTTGTCGGGGAGCTTTGAGAACGCTATCCTCGCCATGCTGGACCCGCCCGTCATCTACGCTGTGAAGGAGCTGAGGAAGGCCATGAAGGGAGCGGGCACTGATGAGGACGTCCTGGTGGAGATCCTCTGCACCGCCACCAACTCTGTAAGTTGCATATCAGCCCCTTTATGAACAAAAATGCTTCTTTTAGACTAATATTTAAACAATCGGTGTGCTATAAGTGACATAAAAAAATCTGAAATGTACTGAATTTTAGATATTTTTTTGCAGAATTTTTAAACTTTATTTTCACTTTATGTAATTGTTTCCCACAGGACATCGCCTTGTTCAAGGAATACTACTTTCAGGGTAAGCCACTAAGCAAATAAAGCCTTCAAATGTAGAAAATATATTGTTTATATCAAATTGTAGACAACTTATTGGGGGATAAAAGATTATGTGCAGATTTTAAACCTCTCACCCACTACTACAAGACACTATTTCCCTTCCCTGTATGGAGATCTATTTCAAGATCTTGGATCGGCATTGAAACTCTCCCGGTTAAATCATCAGTGCATAAGATTAACAGGGTTCGTACAAAGTCTTGAAAGTTTGGAAAATGCTAAATTTGAACCGTTATGTTTTCAGTCTAAGGAATAGGCTTGAATTCGAATATACTTCTTGAAAAAATGCTTGATTTTCAACATAATCTGGTGTTTCATCATCGACACAATCACTCATGTAAACCAAAAAATTTTTAATATTTCAAATGAAACGATCCCGTCGTCATATTTGTGTGTTGTCTCCTGGCACTGATGTGGTGATAAAGGCTTCGGGAGTCTGGAAATCTTTGGTTTAGGTACCTTGAAAGTGCTTGAATTTTACTCTTAGAAAGCTGTATGAACCCTTCCCGAATCAGCTGTCGCCTCACACTTTGCTACTTTATTATGACCCCTGGAGGAAATGGCTGAGGGTGACTAATTTGGGCCTACATGCATCACACACTTCCCTTTAGTCATGTAATGTACAGTCTCACTTTGTTTAGTCAAGGCCCATCCTGCTGTGACTTCCCCTTCTCCATGATACCAGTGCTGATTATATTTACCAACATTTTCTTTCGTTACTCTGAGATTTCACATTAAACTTAATCTCCTATCCTTTTTCTTCTACAATAGTCACTCTCACTTTCTAAAAAGCCGTTCTGTTTGAAGAGTGTGTAATTAAATTGGGAGTATGAGTGAAAGATGGTTAAGTGATGATGATGTCCGTGTGAGGTATCTGAAGGAGTCTGGTGGTTTGTTTGCTGAATACTTACTGCTAACTAAGCTAGCTGGCTGGAGCTAATGTGTTGCTAATGCTACAGTTGAATTACCATTGGGCTAACTGTTAGTTATGTACAGTATTTTACTCTTTGTGCTTTTACTCTAGTGGACTCTCGAATAATGATTGTGCTGTACTTCCTGTGGGGACTTAATATTGATCTTTCACATAGCATGAAGAACATTATAACTAATTTGACAGCTAATGCTAGTTTATACTTTTGTGAATCCACTTTCTTTGTCACTGCACTAATCCATTTTCACAGTACCTTTGGTCTAGCTAACTCTCGTTTACGGAATTTCATTGTTTTCTGATTTGTAATCACCATCAACGAATTTGTTGAATGCTATTCTCACTGTGTCCCAATTGCTTCCGGTACAAACTTCAAAGGCAATCCGCTGTAGAGCTGCCCGTGATTAATAGATTAGTCAATCAAAAGAAAATTAATTGCCAACTATTTTGATAATTGATTAATCGTTTCAGTCATTTTTCGAGCAAAAATGTCAAACATTTGCTGGTTCCAGCTTCTTAAATGTGAGGATTTGACTTCTTTTCTTTGTCATTTATGACAGTAAATGAAGAGCCTTTGGGTTTTGGACTGTTGGTCGTACAAAAGAAGCAATCTGAAGATGTCACTTTGGGCTCTGGGAAAATGTGATGAGCATTTTTCACAGTTTTTTGACATTTTATGGACTAAACGATTAATCAGTGAATTGTGAAAATAATCGGCAGGTTAATCGGTAATGAAAATAATCTTTAGTTGCGGCCCTAATCCTCTGTCTTCAGCCTTTACTAGAAGTGTGTTTAGCTCGCAGCATAGTTGTGCACCTACGCACATAGTGAGGCTAGAAGAACAATCGAATTTGTTTGCAGAATATTCTCAGCTGAAGTATGCTGCCTAGGCTCAGAAGTCTTAGTCATACAGGCAGGAATCCATCATTGAAAAGGCCAAGACATCAACTCGAGGTGTCACTGGGAGTGGACTTCCCCTTTAAGTATTGAGACATAAAATAAACAGTGTGACCAGATTTTATTTAACCCTTTTTTGTTTACATTCTTTCAGTGCATGAACGTGATCTCGAAGCAGATATCGAGGGAGATACAAGCGGGGATGTAAGAAACCTGCTCACAGCTCTTTTGCTGGTAAGTGGCCGTGACTTTCTCCTCCACTCGCGTAACTAAATTCCCCCCCGTCTGCCGCTGGACTGAAATCGAGCTCACTCTCCCTGCGCCCAATCATGCCCTATAAACACACACACACATACGCACACTGGCAAATTTCCAGACACCCGCTCATTAGTAAACCAGAAGCCAGATACAGTTGCTTCAGTCGGACAGCAAGGCCTCAACCACACAGCGAAAGGCATCTTACTCTTCTTCTTCTTCCAGGGCAACAGAGACGAGAGTTACGAGGTGGATGAGGAGCTGGCGGAACAAGATGCTACTTCCATGTTTGAGGTACTGTGTCAATGTTAAAGACATATTCCTAACAATCCCAGAGCAGATTCATTCATCCTGAACAATGTTAATGTTTGTTGCAGGCTGGTGAGGGTCGTTTTGGGACAGATGAGTCCACTTTCACCCACATCCTGGCCTCCAGAAATTACCTGCAGCTCCAGGCCACCTTCAAGATATATGAGCAGGTAGGTTTTGGTGTCACACTGTCCATAGCTGCAGTGATATTGCATATCGGTATATATGACCTGACATTTCATCTTCAGCTAGCATGTGAATTAATCAGGGTTGGTTCTCATGCAGGTGCAGACTTTAAAATGTCCTGAACACCTTCAATTATACTTCCCTCAAACATAAATCACAGTATCAAATCCTTTTGGAGAGATTAGGAGGAAATTGTGCGCCTGGAAATTGCCAGTGCTTAGATTCAACTAGTCATTTCTCTCCATAGCTCTCTGGAACTGAAATCCTGGATGCCATCGAGAATGAGACGTCTGGGACACTGAAAAAATGCTACATTGCTCTTGGTTAGTGTGAAACGCAAAATGTTTAAAATACAGTGTAGAAATGATCTTAAAATGACCCAAAATCATAAAAAAATACAGGGTTCGTACACAGTCTTGAAAGTTTGGAAAATGCTTCATTTTAACCGTTATGTTTTCAAGGTTAGGAATATGCTTGAATTCAAATATACTCCTTTAAAAATGCTTGATTTTTCAACATAATAAAGGAAAGTTCTTTTCTTGTGTTCACTCGTCGTTCATAGTTAGAAAAGTCCTATGTGGATCCCTTACTCTGGAAATTACGAAGCATCAAATAATCCTGATCAAAACATACAATCAAAGTTAATGTGAACAGCTTTGGTTTAGGTACCTTGAAAGTGCTTGAATTTTACTCTCAAACAGCGGTACGAATCATACGATAGAATGTAAAATATAAAGCAAGCTCAGTTACTTTTTGTGTATCTCATTGTGGAACAGCATGTGGGTGGATAAAGACTATGGTGGATGCCAGAGGTTGAATTGAAGTGTTGAATAGACAGAACATATTTAGTTTTATTGGATGGAAGGAGCTGATGGTGTTGGAACATAAGTTCCAGTAAACTGCAGTGGAATTTAATGAAAGTCTGTCTTTCCTCCCCCCTCAGTGAGAGTTGCGAAGAACCCTCAGCTCTACTTTGCCCGACGTCTGAACAAAGCGATGAAGGGAGCGGGCACTGATGAGGACACCCTCATTCGCATCATCGTGTGTCGCTCGGAGGTAATTGCACTAAACGATCAACAGGTGGAGCCAAATATTCAAAGTGGTTTGGGGTTTATCTGGAAAAAGTAAAGTTAAAGCTCAGTAGCATTGAGGCAACCTAAAATCCTGTTGTTATCTGCGTAGGAGGCCGTGATGTCATGCTACAGACATGAGGGCTTTGTCCTCAGACTTAAACACCACTTTAAGTTATTTTATCAATATTTAATTTCTTGAAAACAATGTTACTGGGTAACTTTTACTTGCACTGTAAAATCTGGATAATCAGAGATCTCTGCTACCCCAACCTAATTTTGAAACTATTATTTTAAGTTTATTAGTAAAACAAGATGGTGCTTCCTGGCCTTTTTTTTTTCATTTTTTTTTTACAGCATTAATGTGTACAAATAGTCAAATATTTTGCTGTGGAAGCCGACTTACTTACTTACTTTCAGTTAAAGTCTGACTTTAAATTTAATTATTTTTAACACAAGAATGCACGACTACGTGTAATGATCTTTCTTTTCATGCTGCTGCACTGCTGTCACAGCAGTATTTTCCTTGTCTGAGGTCCTGGCTACACATATACACATATATGTCCAAGAAATTGTCTTTTTCCAGGAGAAATCTAGTTCATATAGTCCGTTGCCCCGATTACGAAAAGCTGTGTTTCTCCTACAGTATACGTGACATTTTTTAAATTGCCTTTAATAAAGATTTTACACAGCAAAAAAGCTTCAACTCTTCAATACTTAGGATATTTATTTATAGTTAGGATACAATACTTATAATAATAAAAAAGGGAATATAAAACATGAAATTATTAAAGTGTACTAATGTTTTTCTGGGGTTTTTTTTCTTGTCAACAGTACGATTTGGAGACCATCAAAGACATGTATCTGGAGAAGTACGATGTGTCTCTGAAGGACGCCCTGAAGGACGAGTGCAGCGGCGACTTTAAACGCCTCCTCGTGGCAATCTGCCACTGAAAGTCGGAGAGTTTGGGCCGAGCGGGCGTGGACGACAGAGGCAGAGGCAGCGGAGGGCCGAGGGCGCTGCTGTTTTCTGTCTAACAAGCTAATACTACTTAGTCATTATGTAGGGAGCAGGAGGGTGGAAGTGATAAAACAATTAAACCGGGTCATGTCTTGTTCAAGTTACTGTGAATTTGGCTCTCATTTTTAACTTTTTCCACAGACATTAACTACAAAATCCCTGTTGAACTGGATTCACTCAGCCGATTACTGCCCATTTCTAAGTCAGTTTTTAGCTCCAGTCTCTTAACACCTTTACCAGCATTTAGACAGTGGTGAAACAAGTTTTAGTCACCGTAAACAAGCACCAAGATTTATACATTTCCAACGTTCACAGGATTGAGGATAATCACATTGTAAACGGAAGATATGTTTGTGCATCTTTCTGCTTCTGCATTTACTAATGTAATGAGACTGTAGTGTTATATTACTACCATCATAGAAGTATTATACTGTTTTAGATCAAATAATTCTTTATTCACGTTTGATTTTTCTTCCCCAGGGCTGTTATCTTTCGCCCGCCATGCCCCCCAAACTCTGTGACTGTTCTATCTAATGCAATCACTCCATATGGCTTGAAGTTTGTGCTTATAAATGAAGACATGTGAAAGTTTGTAATGAAGGAATATAAGTTTGTATCACGAAGGATATGCAATGTTATGTGAAAGGCATTTTATGACTTTTCCTCACAACTGATTCACAGAAGAAGATATATATTTTATCAGTTGCTTTTTGAAAGAAACTATATATTGATTTACAGTATGTTGCATTTTTATCTACAACTGCAACAAGAAAAATCCAAATATGCCTCACCTTGTTATACGTTTTTTGTATTTCACGACTAACACAGTAGAGTCTTTAATCTATAACATTATTTAGTTTACTGTTTTAGGTAGGCCAGAGGGTGTATGAGAAGAAACCTGCAAGAAATAGTCAGATGTCTTTATTTGTGTGTCTCTATATGGCAGCTGAGATGTATTCAAATGACCACTATTGTAAACATTTTGCAACGAGCTGAGTAGATACTCGAGGAAACTGCAGTACATGAGATAGTTACATCAACCAGGACATCAGTTGGCTCGTGGGACTAGTGTTTGTCTCTCTAACTGCAAATAAAGTTCCCTGTAACGTCATTGTGTCTGGTTTTATTTCACCTTTGACTTATAATCCAATAATAGGATAAACATTCTGAAATGATGCAGAATGAGTATTTTAACTTTTTCTACTTTAAGTATATTTTGACTAATGCTTTTGTACTTTTACTTAAGTAACATTTTGAATGCAGGACTTTTACTTGTAGAGTATTTTTACACAGTGATATTGTTACATACACTTAAGTAAATGATCTGAGTACTTCTCCCACCAGTGCTGTTCACTGTGCAGATAGTTACGTGAAAGTTTTTGTGACGTTTATGCACAATGATGCAGTTGTCGTGGCAACACATCACCCCTCCACCCTGTAGCGCGTCAATATGATTTCCATGACAACCTCATCAATCATTCAGTGGCTGTCAACCACTGAGGACTGTAGATGTGAATGGGGATCATCTTTCTATCACTTGAAAGGACACGCCCCCTTCAAGCCTGTCACCGCCTTTTTGCTGCCTTTAAGTACTGTGGGAAATATGCAAACTTAAAATTGAAGCTGGTGATAATTAGTAGTAGCTTTGTGCCGCATTAAAAAATATCCCAAACCCAAATTGGCATGATGTTGATAGAAAGTAGTGCATGTCGTCATAGGGTGTAGTTATTTAGGGAACCAAAAACACAATGGGGTGCTGAGAAGTCGCATTTAAAAGAATAGGTCACTCAAATCACCCATCTGATAATCTAGCTTGCATCCAAGTATTTTTTTAACACCGTATCATACAGTTTGTAACTTTTTTCTTCTTAAGGAGGTTGTTTAAAACTTACGCCAAAGTATCTTATATGATGTTCACACTGAGTGAACTATTCAAAGCCAGCACTGAATGCCATTGTATGTCTGTTTCATTCACTGTGGGTTTGAACTTGAGGGTTGAGGTTCATTTTCTTTCATTTTACTATAAAATCTGTAAAATAATCAGTGTTTATTAAAATAAACACATGGATTTAAATGGAATTTATAAAGGAAATAAATAATTTGAACATTTGGGACAAAAATATGATTTTAAAATTCACATTTGCATTAAACCCAACACTCTGTAGTTTAAGTATTTATAGTTTATTTAATGAATTAACTTGAAGTATAAGCAACTGCTCGAGGCCTAAAAACGAGTCCCCTTCTAACAACAACAATTTTAAAATATTATTTCCAGACAACTCACAGTGTGATGTCAATGCATGTGGTACAGTGATGTAAAAGCATTTTCTATTAATATGGATGCGAGAAATACGACTTTCCTTCGAGCCCCTGAAGGCAGCGTAATGTTCCCGTCTAGTCAGCGCTCTCTGGCACCGCCCCTCTCTCAGACATGCATGTTGTAGTCTCGCATTTTTTTCACTCGTCTCTGTTTATATTTTTTGAAAAACGGGACATTTTACGCGAAGCGAGATTTCAGCGTGCAGCAACACAAACACAGGGCCGTCTCCAGCACCGGTTTCATCCGCTGGACCCTCTTGAAGGTACGTTGTCCCGTGTGTTTCACTGGCTTTGTTGATCCTTTTCCCCCTTTTTGCTGGTAATTACAGTCATTAGCATCCATCTTGGTAGGAGCTAATTAAAACCACTGCAAGGAGAAATGGTTGCCCCTTTAGCCTACTAGATATTATACCTAGATGTATAACTTCTGTCATGCCATACATGCAGATTTTTAAAACACCGTTATATAATAAATAAAGATAATAGGCCTGCTGACTTTTCTTAGTGTTTTTACACCATGTGCTAGCATTGCAAAATGTAACATTCCTTTATAGGCTGCGGTAGTTCATTTCCATGAGAGTAATTCTCATTAACACCTTGTGTGTCAGGTGTTGGGGCCAGATTAATCACTGCAGCACTCACTCCTTAGTTGTGTTCAAGTGCTGCAGCTTGCACAAGTTAACGAGTCCATCATCATCTCCATGGAAACATGTAGTAAAACAGCGATGTCCACTTCCTGCAACAATAAAAACAAAAAACAAGTAGATAAACTACAGTCTATTAATCTATTTTGCCATTTTAAATATTGCACCCAGGTGTCAAGCACCTGAATGCACCACTACTTGTTTGTATAGATACTCTGCAGCCAATAACCATATTAGGTAACACCTTTATAATAGCGTTACAAAACGGTTACAAAAGCCTAAGAAGTGATAAAGTCACTGTGAGTTTATGTGATTAGTTAAAGGGGCACTCCACCCATTTTACACATGAATGTCTTCTGCAGCTTGTTATTGGACAAATAACCCTGATGATGTCATAAGAGTTATCTCAGGTTTCGTCTTGAGACTCAAACTTGGCATGCATTACAAACTGGAGGTTTTGGGGTTTGAAAGAAGCGGGCATTTAGAAGGCAGTGGGGGGGGGGGGGGGGG